>BCGS01000002.1:350225-812111 GCA_001599395.1 Scheffersomyces lignosus | reverse complement strand
AGGCACCGCCGGAGAAGACATAACTTCTACCTATTTGCATACTTCCACAGTCCAACAGGAGGATTATGATGAAGTTGTCACTGTTACTGCTCCAGCTGATCAAGCCAGAGCCTCCACTGTTTTTACTCTTGATTCGTATCCATCTGATGCTCAGTACGAACATGAAGACGACGAGATACTGCAACCTTCTGCGTATCCTCATGAAGATACTTATTTGGAAGGTAAGGCATCTACCCTTTCCGCCAATTACTTAATCGTTTGTGCTTTTGCAGCCATTGCGATGTTTTGAAGTCCTATGGGACTGATGCGGTGATTTTTATTTAGTTTACTTAAACAATTTATGATTATGATTACGAAGGTAATAAAAGCAGTTTTTTTAAGATCTTGGAGAAGCACGTAGTTCAAATCTGTCTGACCATTTTCGAAAAGCATTGGCACCTAGAATTTATATATTGTCTTGCTAATTGTACATTTACTACTGACTTCTACCAGTCATCATCTTCATCTTCATCTTCATCGCTATCATCCCTCGTAGCACCCTGTCTTTTCTTCAAAGCATCCGCCAAAGATCCTGCAAGAGTAGTTTCTTCTGATCTCTTAGCCTTCAAGGCGTCAGCCAAACCGTTGCTCAAGCTTCCATTCAGCACAGTCGTAGCTGGGGTAGTGGAATTGGCATTACTTGTTACTGGGGAGGCTCGTGATTGAACCTGGGTTTGAGCAGGCGCAAGAGTCGGCGGAGAAGTCTTGCTCAGCTTTCCAAAAAGACTGGCTGGTGGCTCACATTCCAGCAAATAATCAATAGGTGACCATCCTTCTCTTGCTTCATCCAAAGTTTTGACCAAACCCCACTTTCCGTTGATACTCGTCACATAATATACCTTTTCTTTTACAAGAGGAATGGATCCTGCTACGGAACCATCGTAGTCATACATGGCCATGTACGTCGGAAATTTTGGCTTTGGCTTTTGTACAGATAACGCTTGAGGGGGTGGAGGTGGAGGTGCCGTCTTCCTAACTGGAGGTGATGGCGCTGTCTTTTTAACAGTGCGGCTCTCCTGAATAACTGGTTTCTGTGTATCAACAATTGGAGCTGTTGGGGGTACTTTCCTCAGAGCCGGCTTTTGATGTAAACTAACTGGAGCTTGTTGTGACTGCGGTGCTCGACTCTGCTCTTGTTTAGGCTCTTGATAGACATTTTGCTGTTGCAGAACTGGCATTTGGAAAGATGGATATGACTGGTTTGCTGGTCTCGACACAATGTTTGCAATGTGAGTAACCGGCTTTCTGCGATTATAATATTTTGAATAGTCCACCTTTCCAGATACAGCTCTGGGGCGCTTAGGATTCTTGCTGTTGGATGGCAATCCCTGTTTTACAGTGACCGTGCCGGATTTGTAGTGATCTCCTCGTTCTGGAACATCTGCGCCACTTCCAATAGCAAATTTCACAGTATGGAATTTACCAGCTTTTTTCTGATACTGGACAGTTGGACCAATATTGATTGTCAAACCAGGGTTTATTTTTTTCAAGTGGGTCACTAATTCTGTCTTAAAGTCTAAGTTGATAAACACATCTGGAGTAGTAGGTGTAGGGGAGTGCAAGGAAAGTGCTAACCAATTATCTTGATATGAAGACATTGCGACGTATTTTAAACCGTTCACTGGAATGGTAAACTCCTTCTGTAATTGCAACCGCTTTTCCACCAAAACTTCTGCAACTATATAAACGGCGGACTTTGTAAGAATAAAAATTCTGGGCAACCGCTTCGAGGAACGCCCAAACTTTGACAATAAAATCTCACCTCTCTCAGAGAAGATAACTCTTTCACTGATTCCCGTTTGAGAAACAACAAATCTCCCGTAACCGCTGCTATCGTTGCAACCCAAATAGTCTCCCATGAATGCACGTGAGCCCAACATGGACATTCTACGACGTTCCTTTCTTCCCTGAATCAACCCATTACCGTAATCACGCAATTGTTCGAATTGGTTTCCATGTTTCTTTACTCTCCATGCATTTTGTATAGTCTTAGCTGCATCTTCTTTCCTTTTCACGTAACTTCTCCAAGCTCTTTGTATTCTCGCAGCCATGTTGTGCCAATACTTATCTCTCATGTCTTCTAAACCAAATAATGTCTCCGGGGTCTTGACAAAAACCTTCGTTGTACCTAGTTGGTACTCTGTGGTAGGAATATGGCATGATCGCAAAATCTCCTTAACGGCTGTAATATCATCTCCTCGCCAGATATAATCTCCAGCGTAACCAGTTGCTGGCGACAATAGGTAGAAACGCTGAACAAACTTGTCAAAAGTAGTACGGTAAGCAAAACCAGCTCTTCTAATACGAACATTCTCCTTCAATCCCAAGTACTTGATCTGATGTAAAACCTGACTATTCTCGTACTCCTTGGGACGTTTTGTCTGGTTCGGCTTAATAGTTCTGATGTAAGATGGTTGACATTGTGATAAGGTGTCCACCAATAAATTTGCACTCTTTTTTATCTTATCCGAAGCCGTTTCTGGCCTCTTCTTTGAGTCAGTCACAGAGGCTAAAAGTTCTGGTGGAAACAACACTCCACTAACAAAACTATTGGCAGATGTTGACAATAACTCTACCAAATCACGCAACAAAGCGTCTTTATTCTTATCCGTCATTCCTGCAACATCGTATGTAACATCTCCCGCGTAGTGCTTAATGATGAATTTGCCTCTACGGTCTTCAAAATGACGATTGCTGGCTCCAACCATACTCAACCTTTGAGCAAATACTTGATCTGCAGCGTCTGAATCTGCATGGGCAGTTTTGATCGAATCGTTCAAAGCTGCAAATAAACCGGGCTGAGGCCTAGTAGCTTCAATCAAGTCACACACAACCTTGTTATTGAAATAGTCAATAGGGGTCCATTTGATTTGTTCTTGGACATACTCTTCTTGTTCTGCTTTTAAAGTCAATTGGATGAAGATCTGCTGTAATTTTTCATTGACATAATTAATACAGATTTGTTCAAAAGAATTGTGCTCGAAGATTTCAAAACCATAGATGTCTAAAATACCAATCGTTTTTGTAGAAGATTGCTTACCTTTAAGTGAGATGTTCACTCTTTCAACAATCCAATCAAAAAGGTTGCTGTAGATACCTTTAGCTAAAGCATCTCTAACGGATGTTGCTTGTACAATATTCAAAGGAACATGGTAGGTAGACCCTCTTTTCATACCATGAGATGTTTCGATGACTCTCTCGACAATTGCCTTTTTCAAAATCTCTGCATTTACATCTAACAAGTACGCAACAAATTGAGTAACGCTATCATCCCTAATGGCGGCATTTCCACTCTCGTTCTCAACAAACGTGATATTTCCAACCCACAATATCAGCGCCAACATACGAAAGATGTTGTCTTGCTCCTGCTGGCTCAAACCAATGATGTTCATGGCCTTTAACGTGTCTTGAAAGTCTTTCCCATCGTCAATTCCATCGACATCCGTACACTTAGCAGCTGACGTGTATATATAAGTCTCGGGACCCAGAATACCAAACAGTTGTTGATATTGAGGAGGGCAATGCTTAGTAAACTGGTAGAAGATGTGGAAATTACGTTCGTTTGTAATTTGAGAAACAACTCTCTGCTTCTCCAAAAGATAATTGGTAATATGTGCTGCAACTGGTTGATAGGTTGACTCACCAAACTGAATTTCGAGATACTTACCGTGTCTAGAAGAATTGTTGTTTCTGAGGGTCTTCGCACAACCAAAAGACTCCAAGAGAGGGTTAGTTGCAAGAACCATGTCCTTAATCTTCGAAATTTCGGCATTACCGCTATCTACGGAGACGTTGGCAATGTATTGCATAATTTGTTTAGCAGCTTCTGTCTTACCTGCTCCGGATTCACCGGAGATAATGACGCACTGATTCTCGCCGTATGACTTGAGATTGTAGTACATAGATTCGGCAATGGCGAAAACGTGAGGTGGGACTTCAAGTCTGTTTCTTCCCTTGTATGACTGGAGCACAGCCATAGTGTAGATACCCAAGTCTTGGAACGGGTTGATGGAAATCAACACATGACCGATATAGGTGTAAATGGTACCGTTGGTGAAACGCTTGTGCAAGTTGTCGTTGATGGCCTCGTCGGTGATCTTCGAGAGAAGAGTCAAGTCCGACACTCCGACCTCCTTCTTCTTGTGAAGGTCGAACTCGGCCTTCTTGATGCCCGATTTAGCCGGCGCTTGCTGTACCTGTTTGTTCTTGGTACGACCACCACGCTTTACGATGGCCATGGCGATTGATGGTGAGATTGATTGTGCGGAACCGTTGGATTTTTCAGCGCCACGTTAACGAACCAGAAGAAGAACAGAGGAAGAGAAGAGTAAACGTCTCGGAAATATTTAGGCAGTCATAATGTCTGAATCGGGCTTGATAGTGAGAGTGGTGGGTCGGAGCTGTCTGCAGGGGCATGGGTATAGTGGTGGCGAGGGAATTATTAGTGGGAGGAGTGAGGTAGTTGGTAGATAGTATTGGGAGAAGTAGAGTAGGGTAGTATAGGTGAAAAGTTGTGTAGAAGTAGTAGTGGAAGATGTAGATAGAGATGTATAGTATATACGTTCAGTAATATCCTGAATGTAAGGATAAAACATAATCCCGGGTTACATATTTTCGTACTCCATTAGCTGGTTTGTATTCGAGCATTAGAACAGAGAGATAAATGAGTGTTAGTATTGAAAACAATTTTTAGTGAGATCTTGGCCGTATTTGAAGAGAACAGTGAACTGCGCTATTTATTGGTGGTTCCAAATAATATATCTACGTTATTAACTGGTCCTGTGAGTTAGCTACCGCGTTTCGTGCACATCTCCATGATAGGCTTCATTCGGCCAAAAAGACTGTTGGATGCCGAGAACCACCAGACTAGAGTCTCTTGTCTTCCTGGTGGTCATTTACTGTATAGCCCTCACTGTGGATCCAGCCATTTTCCTTCGCGCTACCAATAACAACGGCTTCAGTTCGGCTACGGCTAACAGTGAAAATTACTAGCCATTTCTGGAGATACGTGGCTAACAGCCAGGATCTTAGCAAGCTGTTTTGATCTTTTTTGAACACACTTGATGGGCCGCAACCTCAAACATTATACCTTATACAGTCTAATACCAGAAAATTAGATGTGGTTATACTTCCCATTGAGTTAATGTGTAAGAACAAACATTCGCATTCGGTATTAAAATGGTACATGCTCTCTAGGAGAACATGAACTGAGACTCACGGCAAGCTATTTACTGCGTGTACCTAAAAGCTCACTCTTACTAATGTAGTTACAAACGATGGCAGCTCTACATTCAGATACGGTTTCTGAGATTTTGTGTATTACTTCTATTTATTCTTAATGAGACCACAACCTGATCATCTTGTCTTTTCCTCCACTTGCTACTCTCTTACCGTCCATACTCCAATCCACTGCGTAGACTTCATCAGCATGTCCAGGCAAGTCAACACTCAATTTTCTTGTTCTGATATCCCAAACTTTAAGAGTAGTGTCCTTGGAACAACTGACTAAGAGTCTGTTATCAGCAGACCAGGAGGTTTGGTAAACAGGAGCTACATGACCTCTCAAAGTTCCGACAAAAACTCCCCTTAAACCATCCCAAACCTTGATAGAGTTATCGAATGAACTGGAAACAACGTAACGACCATCTGGGGAGAATGAGACATGGTTAACGAGCTTCTGGTGACCGGTCATACGACAAACAGGTTTCGAAGACTTAAGAGGTTCCCAAAAGTACATTGTGAAATCATCAGAAGCAGTAACCAATCTCTCGCTGATGACTCCGTTAACTTTAGCTACCTTTTCGTATTGCTCTAATGCCTTAGCGCGTAATTCATCCATACTGATTGACTTTGTCGATACCTTGGAAGAATTGTGATCAAACCCTCCCCTTCTCAAAACGTAATCAGTCGAGATAGCTAAATGGTTGACCCAATGAGCATGACTCTTGAGAGTTTGTATACATTTACCGTGGGCAGTGATATCCCAAGCCTTGATAGTTTTATCATGTGATGCACTGTAGATAATGTTAGAACCTGACCATTTTACACAAGACACGGCGTTCGTATGTCCGCTCATGGTCAACAAGCAGACTCTGTTGGTAGTATCCCATACCTTAATAGTACTATCCTTCGAAGAAGAGGCCAAACGAGGCTTTTGTCCAGATTTCACTAGATGCAACGGTTCCCATGTTAACGAAGAAACCCACTTCGAATGTCCTGTTAATGCTTTACCAATTGGCTTACCTGTATCAGCTTCCCATAATCGCACGCTATTATCCATGGATCCAGTAGCGATCATAGTACCGCAAGGAGAATATGCAACACACAAAACCCAGTTAGAATGCCCAGACAATGTGTATAAAGGAGTCTGTGTATTACAGTCCCAAACTCTTGCAGTTGAGTCCCCTGCACCAGAACACATTCTACCTGAGTCGTTGGGAGCGAACTGACAGCACAAAATAGTGGAGCCGTGACCGGCAATTGCAGCGTTGGACCTAGTGATAGCCTTGACCTTGAATACTGCTCTTGGTGTATATACTAATGTCAAGAAATCTTCTGTTGTCTTAATCCCTGGCTTCAAAACAGACGTATATATATTGTCTCTTATGTCTATGAGTTTTGCATCAGCTTCTTTTTCGTCAGCACTGGACTTATTCAACAAGGCAAAAGTATATGGAACTGGCTCCTCAGATTCACCATGAAATTGGTTCAATAACTCCTCTAACTGTTTCTCTGTAATGCCACCTGGCACTCTAATGGAACCACCGATAGACTCTCCAGTGTCAGAGGCCTGGAACTTGATCAATACATTAGGTAAGTCTTCAGGTATCAAATCAACCTCTTGAATTTTCTGTGCTTCCTTTTTTTGCTTTTTAGATGGCGGAGGTATAACGGTAGCCATTATGAATCTTTAATATGTATTTGTGAATGCAATATGCTAGATAACTGGGTTATTAGTAGCATTACTTGTGCTATAAAATCTTCTTTATAGAGATATATAAAAATTGGTGATGAGAAGAGGTCGGTATGTACAGGAACTTTTCACTTCAAATTGCTGCGAAAACGCTCTAATTATATTTTGCGGCACAGATGTTTAAATATTAAAGAGACCATTGATCTCATGAACTATTGGCAATAACAGGAAGTATAGAGCCCAACATGTCATCTTCAGATTCCTCAATAACCAGTTCATTTGAATTTTCCGGGGAATCATGTCCAGATTGGATGATACCATTGGCGTTGTTACAGTCACCTTCTTCTCTTGTGATTTTAGAAGGTGAATCTGGAGGAGTAGAAGCTTTCTGTAGCTTTCTTACAATGTCATCAATATCAGTAGGCTCGATTAGGGGTTCTGTTCCATCATCCCAGCGAATTTCTGCATTGGGAGATGATGGAAAATGCTCGTCTTCCAGATATCCCAGATACATACCTGATGCGCGGTCTTCCATAAAAGAATCTGAATGCTCGGACATTGTAGGTGCGTCAGTTGATGGAATTAGAGAAGATTGAATTTGGCCGCTTAGTGTCAGCGGACCCGATAAATCTATAACCGAGAGAGAATCCCCAGGATCTTCAGCGCTGTCTTCGTCTAAGTGATACAATACATCATCGAAATCAAAATAGATTGGTGGGTAGTTTATATGAGGTGAATGCTTTGTAACGCGTACTGCGAATACTAGTCGAAGATGAGATTTACTGATCACAACCTTGCTTTGATTTTCTAATGGAGGAAAGTTTTCCTGAAAATGAGGCGAGTTGTGATACCAATCTTTGTAAAATACGAGCCTCATCGCAAGATATGAATCCAAGACACTAATATTGATACCAGACTTTTTTGCCTCCGGTGGTGATCCCGACACGTAGGAAGAAGGTGATGGGAGACCAATGCTACCACCTAATGATGGAGTGAGAACAATTCGACCACGATCTTGGAAGGACGTCGACGCGGTGAAACTATCGGATTCGGAACTCTGCGATTGTATTTGTTTGTAGGCTGCATATTTTGTGGTTAGATGGCCTACCAAGAAACATGTCAGGCTGTGATTGAAGCAGAATCTTGAAACAGAAATCATTAAGTTATGAATGTGAGAATAGTATTTTGACATAGGAGTGACTTTTAACAAATCCGATTGAGCTGGAAGTTCAGGCAAAGGTGATTTTATGCCTTCTATCAGAAACTGCTCCTGATTGCTAATAATGATTGCATTGGTTTCCAAATGGTGTTTAAGCAACTTTTCCTCGTAAATAGTGGATAGTTCATGTTTGTAGAGCTCTAGAAGATCATGGAAATCGTTTATAATCACCATAGTTGTACCTTCTACGGCAGTTTCTAGTGAGTCCAACACGAACAACGCGTAAAGCAAAGCAAAGGTGCTCGCCTTGTGGCAGACTATATTGTTTTCTCCCCATTCTGCTTTGTAATCTGGATGATCTCTTATTAGATGCCAAGGAAATGAAGTAAGAGTCTCTATAATAATGACTTTATTTTTTGTACTTTGTTTTAGATGTGAAGCTATTAGTGATATTAGAACTGTAAAGGAAGCAAAACACCCAGGACTTGATTGGAAATCGTAAACTCGTTTTGAACCCTTCTGTTGGGAAGACAACAATAGATCCAAGGACGGTATTCCCGTTGAAATATGACTGAACTGTGGTTGCAGCATTATAATGCTATGCAATGACACCATACTGTACTGTTTACTCAAAACATCAAAAATTGAACTGATTCTTTCAACACTGTTCAACTTGAAAGATGGTATTTCCAAGATACAAAATAAGTACTTAGGATTACAAGTCGTTGACTCCAATAGTTCAAAGGCGATTCCCTGCTTGCCAGTAGTGGAAAGTTTTTCTTATTCTTTGGGTGTGGAATACTTCATAGTTTTACAGCCATTAATATTAATCGGCGGTTACAAAGTCGCATAGAGATTAAAGATGTCGTGCTTTCAAAGAACGACATTACATTTGGCCATTGGCTTCCTGTGTACGGAATGATAGCGGTCTTCTAACCAAAGGGACCAACTCCAATATCAAGTTTGGCAAATTGTCCGCCATACTCTGCAAATGGAGAATATCAGTGACGAAGAGTTATTGATATGAGATTTTGTCAATGCTGGAAAAAGTTGACATTTCAGTCAGAGCTTCACTAATTCTCGGAGCATTTTTGAGCTTCGTTAGGAAATACTTCATCTACATGAGGCAATTTACCATGAACATTATTATTTGCAAATAACGAAGGATATGGTTGTGCTAAACGAAAATGACCTATCGACGTCCATAAATATAAAAGTGCCAAGCACTGTCACAGCTGGTAACACAATTTGTACAGTTGATCATTTGATGATTTCCGAAAACTATGACGCTCCATTCGTGTTGCGCCGCACGCCATCATCAATATTTTTTAAGATCTCATCTCTGTCGCTTTTTCTTTTTGCAGTCAATAGGCGAAATCAGAGCACTTCCAAAACACCTGTTAATGATGACAGTTGAGATTCCATTGTTGAACTGGTGTGAATATACATGAAAATAATGATTTTTCCATGGTAGCAGCGCCTTGCTTGTTATTTCATCTCTCGATCCTACATTAGTTTTCTTCGGATATAGACAGGGACTTGCACCATACATATTTATAAATATGTTGCAGTTTCCAACTACTCAAAAGCAGTTCCCATAACAGACACTAAACTCAATATGATACGGATATTCAAGCACAGAAAGTCCCCTGTGATTTACATTATTTTGATGGTCACTTTATTGGCAACAGTCTGTCAGTGGTATTTTTACTATGTCTATGCTAATAGCTTGCGCTTAAACTCCTTTACTGGAGGGTCAGGCAAAGCAAAAAGTATCCCAAATATCTTTAATGTGGACGATTTAAGTACAGTATCCAAGGATAATGCCAGATCTGACGGCTTGTATATTCAAAAGTATATGGACTACAGAGGAGTCAAAGACTTGCGCCCCAAGCAAACACATTGCAGTGTATATGATACCATTTTTGAAGAACATGATGTGAACTCAATTCTAGCCAATCTCAATTTCAAACAGAGATGTGATTTATACTTTACTACTCTCTATAGGATTAACAGGGATTGGTGGTTGGATCCGAATGAGGACTTGCCATTGGAGGATAGAGACAATTTTAAGTACGACGCCTGGCGTGATATGTACTTCATGAAATTGAAGGAAGAGTTCAACAAAAATAAAGAAGACAAAGACAAGGACTCGGAAGATGGACTAGAAGACTTCATAAAGCTGAAGTACGACGCTTTCTGGAACAACACAATGAAAACAGAGCAAACCATCACAGACTATTTGTGCCACATGCGTATTTTCAACCGCTGTTTTATCACCAGAGACGACGAAGCCACGTCTAACAGCAGAGACAATTTCACTTTGAGTCAAGGGAATTTTGTTAGAGGATTGTTTCTTGAAGAGACCAAAAGCCAGCGCCTGGTTCCTTCTTTTGAGACGAACAAAGAAGAAAAGAGTTTTACAAAGGATTCTTATCCAACTAGTGCAAATATTGAATCAAGGATATGTCCTTGGCTAACATTTCAGTTACCCGTGTACGAAAGATGGACTGGAGATTTGTATTATGGCCCTCCGCAAATGTCAGCTTTCATTGATGTTCCAAACATTAATTTGAAAAAGAGACATCCGATAAAGAAACAATTTGCCAATCCCCCGAATTGCTTCTTGAATAACTTCAAGAATGCTGCAAATGGCAAAGGTATCGTTTTGACCATTTCTGACAACCACCTTAAAGACACTATCAGTTTGCTCCACCTTTTACGTGCTCATAATAACAGGTTTCCTATTCAATTCGTGTACTACGAAGGATTGTCAGATGCTTCAAAAATTGAGATTATTAGTGCTGCGAGGGGCCCAATGACATTGCCAAAATCCTATAAGAATGTAACTCAATACTTACCAGATGATTACTTAGATGGTGTTATGGAACCTCAAGAAGTCTGGTTTGTGAATGTTAATGGAGCAATTCAAGACGATTATAAGGTCAAGTTCAAGAGTTTCTCCAACAAATTTTTAGCCACCATATTCAATTCCTTTGAAGAGTTCATACTCCTTGACGCTGATACAGTGCTATTGCAGCCACCTCTGTATTTCTTTAATTTGGCAGGGTACAAAGAGAAAGGTGCTTATTTCTTCAGGGATAGAACCCTTGATACCAGACCTGACGATGATAGCATATTTTTCAAAAAATCGACGCCTTCGAGTATCGACACCTTAATGTTCGATATTCCTACAATAACTGAACACACATTTAACTTACCATTCTTTGGCGGATTGAAATATCATATGGAATCTGGTGTTGTCGTTCTCAACAGATCTAGACATTTTGGATCTATTCTCATGATGATGCAGTTGAACTTCATGAGCCCAGTAATGGACAGAGTACATGGAGACAAGGAAGTCTTTTGGTTGGGTTTCGCAGCCAATGGTGACGAGGACTATGTTTTTAACGAATACACTGCTGCGTCCATAGGGGAAATGACCGAATCAAAATATCGTTTTAAATCTAATGGTGGCTTAAAGAAGGCCAAAGAAATATGCTCTGCTCATCCTGGGCATATTAATGGTGAAGATGGGAAAACTTTGCTTTGGTTTAACTCCGAGTTTCAATATTGTGGAAAATCAGACAAAGTGAATTTCATAGACGAACTTCATAAGAACTTCCATACATTCCTAAATTCAGAAGAGGAATTGGAAACCTTTTACCGCAATCCATTGAAAATCACTCACGCTATTGTACCACCCTACGATGTAAAAGAACCAATTTGTATAAATACTGAGGATGAGCCCATTCAAGGTTGGCAAAGTGCCCACCTTTGCTCTGAGTATATGTTTTGTGCATATTCACAAATCGGTGGTAGTACAACAGGCGATAGGAACAATACCCAAGTGGGAACTATTATAGAATACGATAAAGCAGATCAAGATTTATTCAAGTACTACGGGGACGTGTGGACTGGAAAGGAATAGAAATCGGGCCTGCTCTGCCATAATCAACTTAGAAAATAGAGATAGAAAACGTCTTCCGTTTGTTGAAGAAGAAGATCCACATATAAAGAATCGTACGCTCCTGAACAGCACAGAGAGAAAGACCTGATTGGCCATGGAAGTTTCGATCAACATGGTTGCCTGCCATAGGAACCATCTTAAGCTCAGTTGAAATACAATAGTTGATATAAAAAGATGGAAATTTTGCTATTGCCTGTGATTTATGTTCACTACTTCAGTGAACCGTCATCAAGAAGAGGACCAGTAGAGGATAAGCAGGTAGAGATTACCTAGAAACCGTAGTATCGTGTCGTCGCCTTCAGGTTACACGAAAACAATACTTCCAGGATGCATGCGGCTCAACTGTGGTTGCAGCAATATAAAGATATAGCATATTGTATTGAAACCATTGATCGTCGCAAATACCTTCTTCCAACCACTCGCAATAAAGCACCTAGTTCTTATTACATACAAAAAGCTCAATAATAATACAAGACGAATACCCAACCACCCAACTCAAATCTGTGGAGGTCTATCCCTAGTATATAGAGCCTTCTTCTGTGTTCATGTTCATTTTTACAGCCATTTGCATGTATTGGTGGCTATAATGTCGCGGGAAGGTTGAAGATGTCGCACAAAGAGGAATGATTGTCACACAACTTAGATATTTACGTCGTATTAGTTTTGCTAGACAATAGACTAAACGCTCTTCATTGTCGTTTATGTTTCACTACCTCCAGCATGCGCGGTAATGAAAATAATATTAGTGCTTTGTATGAGCATACTAAAATTAACTTTTTTCCACTACAACATAGCCAATTAACTTTGTGGACAATAACAGAGATGTTGGTAATCATGGTCATCTTATAAAATATCAATGAATCCTTTGCTGGTGAGGACCAGATACAAAATAAGCACAAGTAGTTAAGTCGTAGTTAGATAACAAAAACGATTGCACCACAATAATATACGAAGAGGCTTTGCTTTGCCACGTGGACCATTACATTATACATTATACAGAAGGCATGAATGAACGAGTTAGGATCACTCACAATAAAAGGAAGAGCTTGTGCAGATATTTTTCGTGCTTTCCGCACATACCGAAAGAGAACATCGCCCCTTAATCTACATGATTTGCTAGACAATTTGTTTGTTGTCCGTCAATTATCATTTATGAGCCTGAAGAATGGTGAAAGTATTTGATATTCACCTAACCCCTTATACACCAATATAAGATCATCGTTTAAAGTCTTGGCAGGAGACAAATAATGACATCGTATTTGCCCCAAGCCGCACCAGATTATGGATATTTTTTGTAGGATCTCATCTGCATAAATATTTTCATTTCCAGTCAACATACGAGAAAGCGAACTCCTCTTGCAAAACCCTACTAGATCTAAGTGGATATGACCACGGTTCACATATTGCAAGCTTTACCAGGGCTTAAAAATATGATCCCAAGTAGTCAATACCCCAAAAGCTTAGTTCATTTGCAATCGTAATCTTCAATTCGCATCCTTCCGCGACTTTTTCGATAATCCTAGTCGTATATATATCGCAGTGCCTCCTTTCCTTTTGACATGTCAATTATAGGTCGTACCATTTACAACAACAACCTTATGCTATCAACACAATATCTGTCAAGACCATATCTCACCAATGAACTTGATATATGTACATAAAATCAGGAATTCTTTGATACTCCTCGCTTTCATACTATTCCTGACGTTGACCTACCTTTGGTTTTCTGCATATGTACAAGTTCCTTCGCTAGATGTGTTCTACTCAGATCCACACGATAGTCCAAATTCTAATGACTTGGACGCCTTCTTCAGTAACTTCACCTTAGATGAAGAGTTTTCCGCTCTAACATCGATTCAAAAGTATTTGGAGTATAGAGGTACAACAGATATGCGACCTGTAAAAGCACACTGCAGCGTATATGACACCATTTTCGAGAACCATGACGTTAACTCTGTTCTCAGCAACCTTAACTTCGACCAAAGGTGTGATTTATACTTCACCACCCTCTACACAATGAAAAAGAATTGGTGGTTGAACCCAAATGAAGATTTACCATTGGAGGATAGAGACAATTTTAAGTACGACGCCTGGCGTGATAAGCACTTCAAGAAATTGAAGGAAGAGTTCAACAAAAATAAAGAAGACAAAGACAAGGACTCGGAGGATGGACTAGAAGAATTCATAAAGCTGAAGTATGAGGTTTTCTGGACTAAAACTTTGAAAACAGAACAAACTATCACAGACTTCTTGTGCCACATGCGTATCTTTAACCGTTGCTATATCACTGATGATGAGAAAGACAAAATTACCAGCAGAGCCAGATTCACTTCGAATCAGAAGAAGTTTGTTGACAAGTTAATTCAGAAATCAGGGAACTCCCAAATATCTCGAGTGCCTGCTTTTGAAGTTACGGCTGTAGAGAAGGATCTCAAAACCGATTCCTTTGCTAGTTGTACAAATATTGAGCTGAGAGTGTATCCTTGGTTATCCTTACGATTTCCCATTTTTGAACGCTGGACAGGCGAGCTGTACTTTAGTTTGCCAGATATGTCCAATTTCATTGATATGGCAGCTGGTGAGAGGAAGCAGAAACCTGTTATAGCGTCACCCTTCACAAATTCCCAATCCTGCTTCTTGAATAAGTTCAAGAATGGCGTAAACGGTAAGGGTGTCGTACTAACTATTGGTGACCAGCATGTTGACCTTGTTGTCAGACTACTTCATCTTTTACGCGCTCTTAATAACATCCATCCTATTCAGTTCGTATATTACGATGGATTATCTGATGCATCAAAGCTCACGATAATTAATGCAGCAAGAGGACCAATCACATTGCCAAACTCCTACAAGGATGTCATCCAATACTTCCCAGATGGCTATTTTGATAACAGTAATAGTACTTTATTGGCCGCTCAAGAAGTGTGGTTTGTCAATGTTAATGGTGTGGTACAAGACTTCGATAGAAACAAGTTTAAAACTTATTCCAACAAATTTTTAGCCACGATGTTCAACTCATTTGAAGAGTTCGTCCTTATAGATGCAGATACCGTGTTACTAAAGCCACCGGAGTATTTCTTTAATTTGGCAGGGTACAAAGAGAAAGGTGCTTATTTCTTCAGGGATAGAACCCTTGATACCAGACCTGACGATGATAGCATATTTTTCAAAAAATCGACGCCTTCGAGTATCGACACTTTAATGTTCGATATTCCTACAATAACTGAACACACATTTAACTTACCATTCTTTGGCGGATTGAGACATCATATGGAATCTGGTGTTGTCGTTCTCAACAGATCTAGACATTTTGGATCTATTCTTATGATGATGCAGTTGAACTTCATGAGCCCAGTAATGGACAGAGTACATGGAGACAAGGAAGTCTTTTGGTTGGGTTTCGCAGCCAATGGTGACGAGGACTATGTTTTTAACGAATACACTGCTGCGTCCATAGGGGAAATGACTGAATCAAAATATCGTTTTAAATCTAATGGTGGCTTCAAGAAGGCCAAAGAAATATGCTCTGCTCATCCTGGGCATATTAATGGTGAAGATGGAAAGACTTTGCTTTGGTTTAACTCCGGGTTTCAATATTGTGGAAAATCAGACAAAGTGAATTTCAAAGACGAACTTCATAAGAACTTCCATACATTCCTAAATTCAGAAGAGGAATTGGAAACCTTTTACCGTAATCCATTGAAAATCACTCACGCTATTGTACCACCCTACGATGTAAAAGAACCAATTTGTAGAAATACTGAGGATGAGCCCATAAAAGGTTGGCAAAGTGCCCACCTTTGCTCTGGGTATATGTGGTGTGCATATTCACAAATCGGTGGTAGTACAACAGGCGATAGGAACAATACCCAAGTGGGAATTATTATAGAATACGATAAAGCAGATCAAGATTTATTCAAGTACTACGGGGATGTGTGGACTGGAAAGGAATAGAATAGATGACCCCCGTACTGAATAATCTGTTCATAACATTAAGGAATATACGCTCCGTTTAGCATTTCAATTCTTTGTAGCCATTATTCAGAATTAATGTGATAATGGGAAGCAAGCGTTAGTATCTGGCTGAATATCTAGTAATTGGAAAGGCATAAAGATCTGCCTCTTTGGAATAGAACTCAAGACCAAGGAGTAAAAGGGTGGCTACAAAGGTTACAGCTTTAACTTCTACTCGACAATTCCACTCGTCTATTCGACTGTAGTGCTTTCTACAATCTCTCTATTATGTATGTGTATACTGATCACATGAAATGGCACAACTTCCATAGATGAGGGATTACACGCCATTACACGCCCTCAACTGCAAATTAGAAGCAGAGTGTTATTATTCATTATAAGTACTAATCTTGTAATTTTACTCGTGTTCTGCACCTTCAAATTTGTAAACATAAGGTGCCAGATATCAGCTCATCGCTTGGAAGGGGTCTATTGAGCCAAGTGTTAATGGGATCATGACACAAATTCACCTGAGAGCATGACTCAGAATTTACCATATTTCCATACTTCAAAGTATTTTTAAACCTGGGAACAAATCGAGGAAACCAAGGAATAGCAGGAAGTAAGTTATTTAATGATATTTCGAACGCACTACCGGTGTAGACAAAATATCTACTAGAAAATTTTCAGGGGCAGGTGAGCAGCTTTGTCCAGCGTTATTTATATGAGTGGCATCTTTCTTAGTGGTCTACTAGTATGCGTCTCCTAACATGGTATTCAAGATGGAGACAATGCGATCGAATGTCGGTGAGCTGTGAGCATGCATGTCATTATTGTAGTTCTCCTTGTTTTTTTTCCTCTTCATGCAAGGGAGAACTAGAATCCTCGCGAATTTATGGGCGAAGTACTATGAAGGCAAATATGCAAGATTTAAAAAAAGGGCTGGCCCGAACAATCCACAAAATACCCTAAGCCACGGCGAGGCTCGAAAATAATGTCTTAAGAGCACTAGCTGTGTTTATACAATGAGAGCATAGACTTAAAAAATATTTGACGATGTAATAATCAGCCAAATTTAGATGTAGGGATGACACCAGTAAATGCATAGAAAACAATATCCCACCTCGTGTGACGACCCCTCCGTTTGGTTTCTGCTGCAAGGAGTACTAATAATGCTGATCGTGTGCACAATTTCACATCGTACATTTTAGATGTTAATATAGGATATATATTGCACATTTTACCTCAATCTCATATACTCGTACGAACGTTCCTATAGAGAATTCGCATTTGGAAAAATTTCTCTTCTTCGAACCAATAGCATTAACCTTAATACAACATCATGATTCATATATTCAAAAACAGGAAGTACTCTCTCGTAGTGCTTGCAGGAGTGCTATCTATGGTGGGGACATACTATCTATCGTTCTTTTCATACATACGAGTCCCTTCGCTAGATGTGTTCTACACGAATCGGAAAGGGAATCCACACAACGCCTTGGATGAATTCTTCACAAATCGCACTATAGAAGGCAACTTCTCACAGACTTCAATTCAAACGTACATAGAGTACAGAGGCATCTCAGATTTAAGACCAGTCAAAGCCCATTCCAGTGTATATGACATCATTTTCGAGAACCATAATGTCAACTCTGTCCTCAGCAATCTCGATTTTCATGAGAGGTGCGAGTTGTACTTCACCACTCTTTTCACAGTAGATGAAAACTGGTGGGTGGATCCCAATAAAGACTTACCCTTGAGGGACTATAATAGTTTCAAGTTCGATGACTGGCGCTCGAAACATCTTAGCAGTTTGACAGAGGAATTTTCATCGAAACACGCAGACGACGAGCCTGACCGGGAAACGAAGTTGGAAGAATATATCAGACAACAATATGATGAGTTCTGGAATGAGACCATGAGAACAGAACAAACTATTACTGACTACTTGTCTCATGGACGTGTCTTTGACCGGTGTTTCCTTTCTAGCAATGAAAAAGACGAAATGAACAGTCGTAAGAATTTTACTTTGACCCAACACATATTTATCGAACGTCTATTCAAGCAAGGGACAAACCATGGTAACTATAGTGTTCCCTCCTTTGAAGGGACAGAAAAGGAAAAGGCTGTTAAACATAAGAATTCTTCTATTAGTTCCGTTATTGAACAGAGATTGCATCCATGGTTGACATACAAATTCCCAGTTTTTGAGAGATGGAGCGGAGACAAGTATGAAGAATTACCAAATATGGCCGAATTTGGATTTGCTGATTCGAATAAGAAAGTAAGTTCACAATTTAGGAACCAGGAAGGATTCTTGAACAAGTTCAAGAATAATGTGAATGGTAAAGGTATCGTTTTAACTATAGGAAATCAGCATGTGGGAAATACTTTGAATTTGATCCACCTTTTGCGAGCTCATGGTAATGAGTATCCTATACAAATTATATTCTATGACGGCTTATCTGATAATTCAAAGGCTAAGATTGTGAAGGCAGCTAGGGAACCAATGAACATTCCAAAGTCCTTTGACGATGTTCGCCAGTACTTTCCAGATGACTTTGCCGAAAGTATGGATTATACTTTCCCAACACAAGAAGTATGGTTTGTCAATGTTAAAGAATCTATAAAGGATATGTATAGAGGAAAGTTCGATAGGTTCTGCAACAAGTTCTTGGCTGTGATGTTCAATTCATTTGAAGATTTTATGCTCATTGATTCTGACACTATAATGTTGCAGCCTCCTCTGTATTTCTTCAATTTGCCGGGATATAGAGAAAAAGGAGCTTTCTTCTACAGGGATAGAACAATCAATACGAGACCATATGAGGATGGAGTATTCTTCAAGAAGATCACGCCATCAACCATGGACTCTACAATGTTCGATATCCCCACAGTAAGTGATAGAACCTTTAAAATCCCATTCTTTGATGGGTTAAGGCATCATATGGAGTCCGGCATTGTGGTTTTAAACAGAATCAGACATTTTGGATCCATTCTCACGATGATGCAGATGAACTTCATGGGTGCGGTTAGGGATAGAGTCTATGGTGACAAAGAAATCTTCTGGTTGGCCTTTGCAGTCAATGGTGACGAGGACTATGCCTTCAACAAATTTGCAGCTGCATCCATAGGGACAGTATCTGACTCAGAACACCATGTTACCTCAAAGGGAGAGCCAAAGAAAGCTAAAGAAATTTGTTCCGGTCACCCTGCACATATCGATGGATATGACGAGAAATCGTTGGTGTGGTTTAACTCTGGGTTTTCTTTCTGTGTGAATAAAGATCGTTTGAACTATAACGACGAATTTGAGAAGAACAAGAAATTTCCTTCCTTAAAGACAGTTGAAGAAATGAAAGCATTTTACCATAATCCGTTGGTAATTAGTCAAGCTCTCATTCCTCCTTTCGAATCGGTGGAGCAGTTGCATTGCAAAAACATTGATGAAGAACCAGAAGTCGGCTGGGTTGAACCAGGATTCTGTGGTGGTTACATGAAGTGCGCTTACTCGCAGATCGGAGGCACCACGGAAGACAATAAGATCAATACCATATATGGTAAAGTTATAGAGTTTGATGAGAGAGACCGCGATTTATTCAAATACTTCGGGGACGTATGGACGGGGACACAATAGTGAATATGAATGTACAATGTACAGCAATATCATGGGTTAGTGTCAAGCGAGTGCTAAATCCATACAACATGGATGTTTAAAATCTAATACATAGACATTTAAATTTAAGAGTAATCAAATAAGATTTATTTTATAACTATCTACTGTGCATGCCAGAAGATTGCCTTAGAAATGGTGAGTTCTCGAATCAAAACGCTCCATTTAATCGTAGTCCTTGTCTAATTTTTATTAAACCCATGGAAACTTTTGGTTGTATCGGGAGTATCATCAGGACGTAAATGATCACGCCCAAAAATGAGATGTCATACAACTAAATTACCATTAAATAAATGTGTTAATAATAATATTTCTGAAATTATCAACAATTAATGTATATTCCGGTCAATGGTTTGATCCAATTATGGTCACTAGCTTGAATAAAAAATGAAAGCACTGTAACTACGTGGATATTATTTCGTTTCCCTATTCAAGTACGAGGTCTGGTTGCTTTCCCTGGAAATAGTACTTTTTTTTTTTTTTTTTTTTTACACAGTCAATTATTACTGTGTGAATAGAACCATTCACGTGACTGGGTGCTAAACGAGGTGGGACTGGTTGCAATTTGGATACAGCTGCATAGCATGTTGTTACGTAAGCTATTGTTTCGGAGTCAAAAATGTGTCTCTCTCTCTCGAAGTCGTCGTTGGTAAAACGAAACTCAGCCCCAACCCATTAACAGGGCTACCCTTCATGTAAGGTAACACAGTCCAAGTACTTGCACCCTTGCTCTACTACAAAAGATGCATCGCAATGTCCTTTTTCCATAGTCTTTTTACCTCGCGTCTACGCTTCCACCTCCTACCTCGACCTCCGCCATACAAAACCACCAATCTCTCCTTACCTACCGCTTCACTACCTTCCACACTATATACAAGCCATATGCTTACAAGCCTCACACTCACAAATGTTCTCATGTCTTCTTTTAACTCAAATCTCGAATCTTTTGTTGGTCGCATTCTCCGGCATCCAGTGCCCTTCTCTCACTTTATCGCACGCGGAAAAAAGAAACCAGATTTCATTATCTTCGATTCGATTGTGATTGATATTTCCATAGTTCAGTAGTCGACGGTTAGTGTAGTGTTGTGTGACCTGTTGAGTTAGCAGTTGTCAGGAGAAATAGAATCTGGGACCGTCAAAGAACCCTCTCGGAATACAATCTCTGCCGCGGAAAGTAATGTTGCTGCCAATATACTAATTAGTTCTCGTTTGCCTGCCGTTTCCCATTCACGAATCTGTTTTTCGCTATCGCTCCAGTTTATAGCTCATCTCCATTAACCAATCGCTTTAAACACCATGCCAGGACCTTTCCTCGGCGCAAACGCGACTATCTGGGGTTCCGAATACAGTGCAATTACTATAGAACTTTTCAACGGCTCAAATTCGTCTCAGAAGGAGCAGTTCATCAGCTCGGTTTCGAAGCTTTCTGGTGTGCTATCGTTGTCAGTTTGGCTCTTTGCCCAATTGCCCCAAATCATTGAAAATCATTTGAACGAGTCAGTTTCAGGAGTTTCGCTTTTATTCTTGCTATGCTGGATAGGAGGCGATACTACCAACCTTTTGGGCTGCATTTTGACCAAAGCATTGCCGTTCCAGACATCGCTTGCAGCTTACTACTGCTTCATAGATTGTATTTTAAGTCTCCAGTATTGGTACTACACAAGGGTCTTTCCCAAGCACAGAGTACACCATAATTTGCTCCAGAGTCCGAATATGCTCAGGCCGACGACGTCTCGTAAAAGTGGCAAACATAGTACGAGAAGAAATCGCTTCGAAGACGACGTCACTCGGTCACCCATGGAAATCACAATTACCCATCATAATGTTCACACACCGCATCAAGAGTCATTCATACACAAGATTTTGGGAGCTTCTTTCGTCAGCAGCAGTTTGACTAAACAGGCACTGTCAATGCATGTTCCTATTCAAAACGAAGCTGCTGCTAGTTCCCGCATCAACTTTGTTGGAAGTAGCCATAGTTCTGCGATAAGCAGAAATATGATATCTAATCCATTTACGAGCACAATTAGAACCACTGCAAAAGTAGCAGATTCTCAAACGATCTTTGAGGATTCCAAGCCTTGGGTACAAGTTATCAAGGATATACTTACGAAGATTTTCATAGTATTATCTTCTATTCCGGCTCATACTAGATTCAGATATACACCGGAAGAAATAGGTAAGATCTCTGCATGGACATGTACAGTTCTCTATATTTCGTCAAGAGCACCACAGATCATCAAGAATCATAAATCTGGTTCCACAAAAGGTATCTCCGTTTATCTTTTTCTCTTTGCAATGTTAGGGAATGTGTTCTACACGATTTCCATTGTATCAGATTTGTACTTGCTTTCGTTGCACAAGACATACTTTGGAGAGGGTGGGGATTCTCAATTCAATGAGATCTTCATGGATCAACTACCTTTCATTGTCGGCAGTGCTGGAACTGTCTGCTTTGATATGATTATCCTTTTCCAGTGCTGGTTGTACCGGGATGATTCTTCATCATCGAGGAGATCTTCATGTGATAGTAATTTCTACGTTAATGGGCACCATCATAACAGTTACGGATCGATATATGATGATCATTACGATGATATGCACAGTCTGGGGTACAAAAAGAGGCTTAAAAGTCGTCAGAGCCGGCTGAAGAAACGGAGCTCTAACTCAAGAAGAAAACGTAGTATGAATAGACATAAGAGAGAGTCACCCCTGCATTTCCCAACTGATTGGCATCATGGTGTCACAGCTGACTTCAAACCTGCAAACATACACAGTATTGATGAAGCAACGTCTTTAAATGGGTCGTCTAGTTTTCACATGACTTCACCACCGCCTTCACATTATATTTCAGCCTCGCATAATCGTACCATACAATTTGATTCTTCGATGAACAATAACAACGGCAAGATAGGAAATGCCATTACAGCCATAGCACGCAGTTTGTCACACAGTGGCTCATACATAGGAGTTAGAGGCAGATCGCCCAACTCGTTTCATTCGAACTCATACATAGCAGCCAATCAAATCCCAAATACCAGTGGTGTCCCTGCAACCTCACCATTGATGGCATCTCTAATTCCATCCATCATAGGAAATTACTCGTCTGTGTCCAAGAAAATGTCACACGAGTCCAAAATCCCATTTTCACCCATCGACTTTCTAAGTGATGATTTCTACTGTCCTGGACTGGCGTCTGGTGCAGGGTCTTTGGGACATAGCAGAAATGATAGTCATGGTACGGTATATGGATTTTATAATCCGCCCACAAACACTCATGATCAGGAAGATCCTTTCTAGGTTACAATGACCCTTACTTTGATTCAATTCACACGCATATATATTAAATAGATTATGATTCATTATAATAAAAACGGTTCTATAGTTCTTCTTATTAAACATAATACAGTAACTCTGGAAAGTTCTTGTGAAATGGCTGCGGTACAGGTTGACTTGACTTTGATATCATACTCCTACTGTCTACAAAAACTGCACTTGCTGTTCATTTGAATGTAAGATGTCCTGGGTTATATGCTCTACTCCTGTCCTCTCCTCTTAAATAGCCGACAACTATAAAACATTATACAAGAAACAACACCCTCATATACAAATATAATGTGATATACCTCACTTCTAAAGCTCTTTGCTAACTCTCCAAGCACTATTTGGTAAACTCTGTAAGTAAGCAGTTTTACGCTTCACCCAGATCAAAATGAAAACTCCAATAATAACACAAATAGTGTTTGTATAGTAATATCCGTCTCTAAGAACCTCAACTCTACCTCCTCCCAATTTACATTTCTCCTTAGCATCTTCACCAATAATGCGGTAAGTTTCCCCCAATCCACCAAGAATACAATTCTCGATTGTGAACTTATCAATCAAGTACAATAAGATTAACCTGGGCCAGGTACCACCATAGTTGGAAAGTGTGTTTAAAGTAGTCATATACGTTCCTCCAATGGCAGGATCAGCAATTTTAGTGTGGAAAGCACACAACGACACAAATTGGATAGTGGACATAAATGAACTTAACAAATGTTGTAATATCACCAACAAGAAGTAAAATGAGCCGACTTTACCATCCTTAGGGAAAAAGTATACAACGAATTGCGCGAAAGCAGCAGCCACCAATCTTCCACCAAAGCCAAAGATCCATGGTTTCAATGGTGACTTTCCAGTCGACCAACGGCCAGCGTAGAAGCCAAAAATCATCTCAAAGGGGAAGTCGATTAATACTGTAATGGAAAGGTCTTCTTTGGACAATCCCTTCTCCAAAAGCTTCAAATTAGTGGCTGCCTCATTCACTTGAAATCCAAACTTCGAAATCAATAAGATTATCACGAATGTCTGCACGTTGGGCAATTGGAGAACTTTGTACATAGACAGATATACATTGGTCAAGTCAGCGAAGATGTTTTTCTGTTTATTGTAGATGCTTGTCTCGACTTTGAGTTTATCATTGGCCAACTTTGCTTGGTTCTTCTTAGCCAAATGTGGTGGGTCTTCTGGAACAAAATAGAGCAATGCAGTCACGGCCAAGTACATCCAGCCCCAGAAGGTGAGATATTGGCCCAAAGTGAAGAGCCCCTCATCGAGAGGTGTACTTCTTAAGTACCGGTTGGCAAAATCAGGGGAACTCAATGCCAAAAATATAGTAAATGATGAAAAGTATCCGGTATTAATACCAATTGTCTGAGCCGTAGAAGCGTAAGAAAGACTTTCTGGCGATAAACATGTGAGTGCCCAACCGTCTACAGCAATGTCTTGTGTAGCACAGAAGAACACCAATAAAAAGAAGCACATAGTAATGGCTGGTAAGTACGCCTCTGGTTTCAGAACAAGATTGTCTATAATTTGACCAAGATAAAGTAAAGTCAAACCAGAAATTGTCTGAATTGGAATAATCCAAGATCTTCTTCTTCCGACTTTGGGCCAGTAGATAGCATCCACGATTGGAGACCATATCAATTTTAACGAGTATGGATAAGCTGCCAATGAGAAGATTCCCACCTGTGAATACGACAATTTGGACTTCAATATGAACGGTATGGACCCGAAAGCAAGTCCTACTGGTACACCTTGGAGAAGATACAATATCACCAAAACGTAGAACGCTGGGCGGTCTATCTTCAACAAGCTATTCAGTTTCGGGGATGGAGTATTTGTTCCTTTAGGTGTGAATGATGATGTGCCTGAACTCAATGGCGATGCCCTTTTCTCGATATCCTGGATACTTATGGGTAATAACCCATCGTTCTCTTCGCCGAATGCAGCGTGTGAGTAGTTCAACAGGTTATCTAAAGACGAGGCGGCCATCAGAACGTCGACAGAATGTCCTCTTTTGTGGATACTTGAATCGGAGTTCATTCCTAGTTGTAACCACAGCCGTACACACTACTAAAGTCGTCAATTGAAGTGATTTAGAATGCTCTTGCTAAGCTTCCATACGAAGAGTTGTCTAAATGTGTTCTGTCATTATTGTTAAGGCCGTTCCAGATTATGTGTATTTTTCTGCTTGTGTCGCAGATCGAATAAATGACATGTATTTGCGACAATCAATTGGGGACGAAGCCGTAACTGATGGAGTGTGAATTGAATATGGGATATCGGGTATTTTGGGGCAGAGGGGTATGAAGGATAGTCTGAGGGGTTTCTGGGTGGAATCTCAGTGGAATCTCAGTGATATCTGCAAGGAAATTGGTTTGAAGTAAGGAAGTTATAGTAAGCTATATTCCTCTATTAACTGAATTTTGGAGCACATCTGATAAGAAACGATAAAATATTTGATGATACAGACAAAAAATAATAGGTTCCATTTGCAGCATCCTATTAATATCAATTGCAAGCCCTCGAATAAGGAGTGACCTTTGGAATAGAATTGTAACTTAAAACGAGGTTTACTCGTTAGTATCCAAATAATATCTTATTACTATATTATAGCTCCCATTCCGCCTGAAATTGTGTAACTATGAACCCTTAATGCGAGGATTTCAGACCATTTTGCAACCTTAAATCCCGGTTAAAAGTACTTTACATTTACTCTCTCAGTCGTGGGCACTCTTCACACTCTCTACAGAAGAGTTTGCTAGACTCTACTATCAATTACTCTTTCTATATACATTTTTAGACGAATATACATTTTCTATAAGATGTTTCCGCGTGCGGAAAGAGGTTTAATGGGTTCTATTGACGTTATGTGATGACAAGAATATGATTAATGATTTTGGTGTGTTTCTATGGTTCAGGGTACGCCGAGAAACCTTCTTCTACTGTACCACCGTAGAAAGCGATACTTGACACCGTTCTTTTGTAGGAATTATTCCAAGTTCAGGCGACCCTCGTTTTTGCATGTTCATGACGTTAGAATTACAAAGACAAAACCTTCTTAGCGGCTCTCAAGACGGTTGGCTCGTCTGGGAAAGCAAAGTCTTCCAACTCCTTGGCGTATGGGGTTGGGACTTCACAACCGGTGACTCTCTCAACTGGGGCATCCAAGTAGTCGAAGGCCTCGGACTCCATGATCTGGGCACAGATCTCGGAACCGACACCGAAGGCTGGGTAACCGGCCTCTACAGTGACCAAGTGGTTGGTCTTCTTGACACTCTCAATGATGGCTGGAACATCTAATGGCTTGATGGATCTCAAGTTGATAACTTCAGCCTTGATACCGTACTCCTTCTCCAAGGTCTCAGCAGCCTCCATACAGAACTTGACAGATCTAGAGTGACCGACAAGAGTGATGTCAGTACCGGCTCTCTCGATGTTGGCCTTACCAATTGGCAAGATGAAGTCATTGGACAAAGCCTCCTCGGAGATCTCGAAGGACTCACCGTAGGCAATTTCGTTCTCCAAGAAAACAACTGGGTTAGGGTCTCTGATGGCAGCCTTGATCAAACCCTTGTAGTCCTCAGCGGAGTATGGAGATAACACCTTTAAACCTGGGATGGAACCGTACCAAGCAGCGTAACACTGGGAATGTTGAGCAGCAACACCGGCAGCGGCACCGTTTGGACCACGGAAAGTGATGTTACATGGTTGCTTACCACCAGACATGTAATAGGTCTTAGCGGCGGAGTTGACGATCTGATCAATGGCTTGCATGGCGAAGTTGAAAGTCATGAACTCCAATACTGGCTTCAATCCGTGGAGAGCAGCACCGACAGCCAAACCGGTAAAACCCATCTCGGTGATTGGAGTGTCGATCACTCTTCTCTCACCGAAACGGTCCAAAAGACCTCTGGAGACCTTGTAGGCACCGTTGTATTGGGCGACTTCTTCACCCATGATGAAGACATCGTCGTCACGGTCGAGTTCTTCGGCCAAACCAGCATTAAGGGCGTCTCTGACGGTGATAGTCTTGGCGCCGGCGGTGGAAGAGGCGGCACGGACGTTGTCCATCATTCTGAGGGCCTGGTACTGGCCGGATTGCTTCATGGAGCGGGTAGCATTGTTAGCGATGGCAGCGGAGGCCAAGTGGGCGGTTTTGGCGATGGACGAGAGCTTTGGGGCCATTGTGGATAGATAGGCGATTCGCGGCGGGTGTGTAGGTGACGAAGATGACGATTGTCGAGGGTTTAGGACGGTCCCGTGGTGCAATGGTAGAAAAGACAGAGGTAACAAACAGACAATTAGACGCCAGAGGTTTAAAGTGCGGTTAATTTTGGATCTCAAAAGAGAGCAGCGACAAACGGAAACTGAGAAGTGAGGAACCGAGAAACTGAGAGAGTAAGAAAAGGAGCGGACAGATGAGGACCGTTGCTGGTAGGGGGACGACCCGGAGGTGTAACTGCGCGGTGGTTGGGTGAGGGAGGGAGGGAGGGAGGGAGTAAACACTGTGAGAGTTTTCTAGTGTATAGCGGGTTGTGCAGTGGGCAGTAGGAAGGGAGAAGTGAGTAGAGTAGTAGAGTGAATGAGTGGGTGGGAAGAGAATTGTTGGTGTCTGTGAGAATTAGTGAGTGAGTGAGTGCGTGAGTGAGTGAGTGCGTGAGTGAGGATGTCGTTGCTGGTTGTGTTTAATGTTCTGTTTGATGGCGTTACATGAGAGATTGTGAGACAAAAGGTAGACGTTTGTTAGCGCTATACTTCGTATGTGTAGTTCCTTTTAAGTAAGTAAGAAAGTATGTATGTATGTGTGTATGTAAGTAGTATGTGTGTGTGTATGTATGTATATATCTTCTATCTGTGTGTTCTTTATGTTGCATGTATACGCTACTTGTTTAGTAGTACACATGTTCGCTATCGGTGTTTTTGGGTCTCCGATCTTCTGGTTGGCGGTAGTCTAGTAGGCAATCTCTCCGTAGCAACCCATACCAAATCAATGGCAGTTACGCCTTTAGGGAAAATCTCGGGATCGGGTGCAAATTTTTTGTGAGGTATAGTGTCGTTGGGTTCCGGGATGCTGTATCGGCAAGGAAACGATACTAGGTGAAGGATGGCATTGATGGTGAACTATTGGTGATGTAATGTTACATTCCTTTGTATAGTCACATACGGTCTATTTTCTATATTTGCTCTATCTTCTTCTTTGCGCGATTCATAATACTGGTTCTATAGTCTCGTTCTATATGTCGCAGGAGGCCTGATTATTAGCATGGCTTATTAAATGCAATGTTTTTGCATTTTTTGCATTCATCTGCTTCTGGACCTCCTTGTCTATCTACTGTCGTTGGTTCACCAGCGATATAGTCCCTGATCGACCTCAATCTTATCTCATCCCTTTCAAATAGTTTCCCTAATTCGTCTTCCATGGTACAACTCGGCAGCCCATATAAATGGATAGACACTCACCTATGATGTAACCTACAGTAAATGCAATTAACCTGTATTTTAATATATACGAAATTACCGGGGATTTCCATTAAATTGCGAGTCTCCGTATACTTACAGTCCTCTATGATAGCCGTAATTAAGTCATCAATAGTATTATTATGGGCTGACAATCATATCTATCGATGAGGAGCCATTGCAGCCCTTGTAAGCATCGCCTAAAGTGATCGTTTCACCTCCAACATTGAACAGATCCCCAGGTGCAAATGCTACAACTTGGACTACGATAATAATTACACCAACGTACCAATGATTCAGCCAGCTCAACATTATGTCATAAGGAATAGAACTCGTATTACTTAAAAATCCTGACTACAATAATTTGCATCCTCTGGTTTTGTGCAAGTATGAAGCACTGGTTGTAATCACTAATTGCATTATTCTTTTCGTTTGGTATACACCAATTGTTTTGTGCGTTAGGTTTATTATATTAATTATTTTATATTAGTTCTACTGCTAAAGTGACTAGTTGCTATCAATTTTTTATTTAATTCTAAAAGATATTAAGCTTCCGTCCAAAGTATCTCCTTTGAACTCTTAAGACTCTTTCATTACATCCTCACCCTCACGCCGCTCAGATCTTAACTAGTAAAGCAATTGCATTCTCTATTAAGCAATGGATTGGACCTGTGAACAGACTTCCCAATCCAATCCCATTGGCAATAACTACTGCTGCACTATGTACCTTCGTATCATCTCCAGTCCCGTCATTACCGTCTTTGTGGTAATTTGTACATTCGTCTTGTCTGAACTTTAATACTCGTCTACCCAAGCGATTCCTGTTGAGCACGAATGTGTAAATCAGACTCACCACAATATCGCTGAACTTAGAATCCCTCCCGTTAGTGATGGCCGCACCCGTGCTTATCGAGGAATTATTATACGATTGACAGAAAACGTTAGGATCTGATGGAGATGTACTTCCAGTGTTGGCTAAATAGAAATTGAGCATGGAATAGAGCACAATGGTGGAAGTCGGATGAAGAGATACCAATACTTTCATTGCAAATCGGGGGTAAATAGTGGCCATCTGCTTATAACGAAGGAATTTAATCCGAATCTGGTTAGTGAACATGGTATTTATTAGGCAACGCCAAATACATTGAGTAGAATCCCACTGCTTGCTAGCTGCTGGGAATGCTAAAGAACGAAGACGCAAAACAATCTTCATATGATTACAGCAAATTGAATGAATAGTAAGTATGCAATCTTGAATACTTTCAGTCGACTGAAGAGTAGTTTGTATTCTTTAAAAACCATTGCCACACTTCTACCCTGTACCTCTTATATTAATAAAATAGGCTGCGAAAATATTGGCACCCCTGAGAAATCACACTGCTTACCAACTGACAGGTCTTATCACCCAAAAGTTGAATAGCTAGTTGCACCCACTATTCTGGAAACTTAATCTCTAAACGGCTAGGATTATGACTCAGTCGCTCTAAAGAGGAGACTCTACGTGCTGTTGTGTAGAACTCGTCCCACCATCATTTCGTACTCCTCGACCACTACGCTACCTCCATTTGTAACCCAACCCTTCTGCCCATGGCTAAACTGCAACTGATCACAGCAACCATTCGTTTACATCTTACCTGGACTTCTCATCCCCCTCATACCCAGCCTACCAAGGCGACCGTTGCAGCCATTCCTATTCCGCTCCCCTCCTCTCTTTTCCCATTGCCCTAAAAATAGCACTCGCTATGACACTACATTTGTTTCTGGCCCGGAAAATGGCGGAGAAACCATCCGGCCTCCAACGGGTCGCATCAACCTTTCCTGGTGTCAATATCCGTTAAATTACACAATAGCCTTATCTAGCTACCGTTATGCGAAGCCTATACGACAATAGAGACAGAGAAGTTTTTGGGACACGCCTGGAAACCACACATCCGACCAATATGTCGATGCTGTCGGTGTGTTGCACAACAATTCACTCGCAGGGCTGTAAGAATAATACTATTATGGTGAATGGGGCTGCGTTTCAACGGGTTCTATCATTACCACATTATCTCCACCACCACCTCCACCACCACCACCACGGTGGGAGAGACCGAACAGACTGCATCTTTGCACCCAAAGAGGTTCGGTTCTCGCGTGGAACACTTTGCCGTGCAGTTTCCAGTCTGTTGGTGTGTATCTCGTTGGTCCTTTTCTCACCCCTCTTCCCCTCCTTTATGTTGGGATCGGCCAGTAGTTGCAAAAGCTTCCAGAACAGAGGCGAGCTAGTGGGTGTGACTTATTGTGCAGCGATAAGCGTAGGCCCAACCATGCACTTCCGGTGGTGAGGTATACACATCGTATAATGTGTATATGATGTTTGTGCTGGCATCTCATGGTCCATGGTGGTATACAATCTTGCTGTGGCAACACTTAACAGATCTAGAGCAAATGCTTAGTGCGCCTATACAAAGCTCGTCTCCACTCCCTGTTTCTGCGTCCTAACTCCCGGGCTTGGTCCCCTCTCTTTCATCTCATTTACTCTCTACTGCTACTACGAGTCGCTGAACCGACCCGCAAACCTCTGCACTATGTGCTATATACAATATACACCAAATACACCTCGTTTGTTACCTCTTTTGTCCTCTCCTCTCTTGTTTCCTCTTTGTTGGACCCGTAGTACGCCTGCTTACCCGCGCGTGACTCATATCCCCGGAACTAGACACCAAAATAGAATGGTTACAATGGCTACTACCTACAAAGCCTCTGGTACTATGTTCTTCTATCTGCTCCACTGTGCTCTGTTTCCATCTGTTCCCTGCTTTCTTTTCTCACACTCACACACTCTCACGTGTATATCCACTTCTCCAATCTCCTCTTTGTTCTTCTTCTCTTTGTTCCTGCTCGCTCCTGTTCGCTCCTGCTTCGTTGGTTCCTTCCCAACAGTCTGCATCCGGAACTCAACTGTTCCAGCGAGTTCCGTTTTCACTCTTCCGTATACATGGAACGGTCTGTTTCTTTATCCATGAAGTATATATAGAGGCTGCATATTCCTGTGTTTTGAGCCAATTGAACAACAGCGGTTTCTCAGCACAGTTAGAACTTCTAAGATACAACGTACAACGTACAACATACAACACAAGATACGTCTACTTTAAATAGTAAACCCATCTAACCTCCACACTACCGGTACTCACTGCTACAAATCGGTCCCACTATCACTCGCCGTATTACTCGTTTAACCATGCTTAGAACCATTGCTTCGAGGTATTCGGCAGCAGCAGCCTCGACTCCGAGGTTGGCCAGAGCTGGCACGGCCGTGTTGAACTACTCCAGATTCAACTCAACCCAAACTAACTTCCACAGACCAGATGAAGCCGGCTCCGAAGACGCTTCCCAAGCCGCCGATGCAGCAGCCTCGATATTAGCCGACTTGAGAGATCAACAGACTCAACCAAATAAGGTCACATGGCTCGATGCGTTGAGAGAAAGAGAAAAGCAATTGGCCGAAGGTAAGATCTTGGACAGTTACAGTTACATGACCCCTAAGACTACCGAGGTAGGAGAAAAGACAAGAGGTGACTCGTTCTCGTATTTGACTTTACCCTTCAAGGAGGACAAATGGCTCTGTGATGCTTATATCAATGCTTTTGGTAGATTGAGAGCCGGTCAATTATTCCAGGATTTGGACGCCTTGGCCGGAAGAATTGCTTACAGACACTGTTCCCCAGCTGAGCCGGTGAATGTCACTGCTTCCGTTGACAGAATCTATATGGTGAAAAAGGTCGATGAGATCAGCAATTATAACTTCGTTTTGGCCGGTTCTGTGTCGTGGAGCGGCAGATCTTCCATGGAAATCACCGTCAAGGGATACGCTTTCGAGGACTCAGTTCCAGAAAACATCACCGAAGAAACATTGCCAGCCGAAAACGTGTTTTTGACTGCTAACTTCACCTTTGTCGCTCGTAACCCTATCACTCACAAGTCGTTCGCTATTAACAGATTGTTGCCAGTCTCGGAGAAGGAGTGGTTGGATTACAGAAGAGCTGAATCACACAATGCCAAAAAGAAGCTTGCTGCTAAGAACGCTAAAGTCATCGAGCCAAATGACGAGGAGTCCAGATTAATCTACGACATCTGGAGATCTTCAAAGAGCTTGGAATCTAGCGGTGAGGATCAACCAAAGGGTGTAGAATTCATGAAGGATACCGCTGTCTCCTCGACTCTCTTCATGCAACCACAGTATAGAAACAGACACTCTTACATGATCTTCGGTGGTTATTTGTTGAGACAAACCTTTGAATTGGCTTATTGTGCAGCTGCTGACTTCAGTTCCGCTGGCCCTAGATTTGTTTCTTTAGATTCTACCACTTTCAAGGCCCCAGTTCCTGTAGGATCTGTGGTTTCTATGTATGCTTCGGTGTCTTATACTGAACACGTACATGAGGGCCCAACTGATATTGACGCTGACTCTCCATTCAACTTCAGATTACCAGCAACTAACAAGTTGTCCTCTAACCCAGAAGCCTTCTTATCTGAACCAGGTACTTTGATTCAAGTCAAGGTTGACACTACCATCAAGCACTTGGACTCCAAAGACTCTAAGGAATCCGGTACCTTCATCTTCTCGTTCTTCGTGCCTAAGGATGCCTACAACGACAAGCCGGGTTACAGTTCAGTTATTCCACAAACCTATTCCGAGATGATGACATACATTGCTGGAAGGAGAAGAGCCCAAGATACTGCTTATTTTGTGGATACTTTACCAAAGCATACTGAATAAAGTCCGAGCTCTTTTCTCCTGTTGTTAACGCTCTCGAACGTTTACTTTCTCCTATTTAACTTTTATAGAGGCCTATAACTGACTAGTTATTAAATATTAATATTGGGTAATTAAAAAGAACACTTATTATTATAGATGTAGCGCGCAGCTTGTTGGGTGCAAAATAAAGATGAATGATCAACAATAAAATTAAGTGATATATGTTCAAGAGCCTACGAAGCTACCAGTGTAATATAAATAGATTGATTTCGATGTTAAGTAACTAACTTTTAATATAGTACATAATTAAGAATCGACCGGCGTCGATAACACCAACTCAGTTACAATGGCGGTGCAGAAGTGGAATAGAAACAATTACCAAATAAAAAATTAAATTACAGAGAAGTAAACGGAAAACCAGGTTGGAGGCTAAGGTCGACGACCAGTCTCTATTAGATGCAAACATGTAGTATAGAATAATAACCAGAATTACATTCTATGCTTATTCGCTATCATCGTTATGGAACTGTGCGGCCTCTCCATGAAAGTGTATGTCAGTTTCTTTGGCTGACTCTCTCAAGGAAGCCTTTCTGGTGAAAGGAACAAGCTTGGCCTTACCACGGGATGCCGACCTTATAGGAATTTTTGGGCTTGTTGGACTAGTTGGACTAGCAGGACGTACCTCGTGTATCAAGTAGTCATCTGAATGGGATGAACCTATCGATATGGTGGATAAGTTTGAGTTTCTCATAGGCATTCTTGGTACATCATTGCTGGAGCTGTGATCAATGAAGTTGAAGTTCTTAGCAGTCTGTGACATCAACTCAACGTCACCTTTCTCCGCAGACGAGGCGTCTAACCAGGTGAACTCTCCATTAGGCGTTTTGGTGGCCTTGAACTCGTCTAAGTAAGTTCCAGAGTCCTCTCTGTTGTATTGGGATAACTCCTTTTCACTACTAGAGTTCGAAGGTGTATTAGATTGGTTGAACTTGGACAACAAGTTTGTTATGCTGGTCTCTGTGTACTCATGTGTACGGTTTGCGCTGTGGTATATGGTAGAGTTATTGGTCTTATTAGACAAGTCTTTGGAGTTTTCCTCAGTCAAAATCTCAAGGTTGGAAAGCGATCTTGTGAATCCTCTCTTAGGACTTGACATACCTCCAGAGTTTTCCGTAGACTCTATTATATTACCATCACTGTCCAATCTCTGTAGGTTGCTTGAGGAGTCTCTCTTCATAACACCACTCAAAGAGCCATTACTTAAGAATTGACGAGAAGCAAACGAGGACTGTTGGGAATGTCTGTATGAAACATCATCTACTAATCTGACGGAGAATAATTGTTCAGTATTCACAGTGCTCAAGGAAGCAGTCGACTTTCTAGATTCCTTGTTGTCGGATTCATCATTAGCTCTCCATGATTTGATAGGTTGTTCAGCCGGTTCAAGGTATCTGCCAGTGCTCTCGTTGGACTCAACATGTGTAATGGAGGAAGAAGTCGATCTAATGTCATCAACATAATCGTTCTTCTCATCATCCAACTTCAATGCATTCAAAGAGGCCAATTGCTTAGGGTCGTTGTCGTCCAAAGTGTTATTGGAGTAAGTCTTACCGAAACCAGGGCCTGATAACTCAGGACTACCTGGCGCCTTCTCCTTGTCCAAAGCAGCTTCCTTTCTGTGCTTTCTTCTCTTGAAGCAACAGCAGCATAAGATCAAAGCAGCAACGAGAAGCAAGAAAACAGGAATTCCAACTCCGAGACCAATGGCCAAAGCCTTGCGGTTGTTTTTGGTGGACTTGGAGACTGGTAAAGCAGTATTAGGCGAACTGGAAGATGGAGAGCCAGAAGACAAGCTAGAGGCACTAGCAGAAGAAGAAGACGATCTAGAAGAACTCGACGAGGTAGCTTGGTTTTTGTCTATTCCATTAATGTTGAAGTTCTTAGATTCTTGATCGAAAGTAGAGGAAGCAGTTACTTTAACCAGTAAGGATTTGAAGTCTTTTGGAGTTTGACCAGTGAACGAGTTGTTAGAGTCATGGAATGTCAACCAATTGTTGTCGCTAGAGTCAAAGTCCACATTGATCTTGGTGTCATTGAAATCAGTGAAGTACGAGTCCATAAGAGAGTACTGGAAGAACTGACCTCTGGTGGCATTGGCATTTGGAAGCGAGTTGATTGTAAAGACCGACCCAATAGAATTGAACGAATATGGAATTTCCACTTCGTTCTGGAAAACATCTTTGACGACAATGGTAAAATTGTCGAAGGTAGCACTATCTGGAAACTTACCAGTGAGAGTGAAGTTGTCAGTGTCAAGCTTAATGTAGCTGGGTAAGTTTTGAGAACCAACGGAAGAGATATTCTCCTTGCTGATTACTGTACCGTCAAGGAAAACATCACTAAGGATTGGGACCTGAACGTCGAACTCATCGTTGTATGTACCGTTCTTCTTGATGGTCTCATTAAGGGAGGTACTCAATTGGTGTGCTCCAACGACTAATTTGAAGATTCCTTCTGCTCCAGCAAAGCCTACGTAGTCTGAGGCAATGAAACTGAATCCGTAGACCATTGATGGGGCAATTGTAGAAGTGACATAAGGAACAGTCCCCGAGAATGATAAGTCATCGGGGTTGAACTTAATCCAGTTTGGAAGCGAACTACGGTCAGCTGATCTTCCGTAGTAGGCAACAATTGGTCTGTTGGATGTTGGATACGATTCGAAGATGTCTTTGCTGAACTTAATGTTGAAGTTTTGGCCTTGTTTGACGACCAAACCATCGTTTCCGTTAGTGTTACCGTACTGAGCGATTTGGGTGAACATCACGTCATCAGAAGACAAGTGCAATCCGGTGTCGTTAGATACGATCATAGAGTAGTTATAGGAGAGCTGGGAGTTGTCCGATGAGTCGGTACCAGTCAACTGGATCTGGAACTCAGAGACGTCGTCTTTAGTAGGGTGACCGGTGAATGTTCTGGAGCCTTCGTCGAACTCTAACCAGTCGGGAAGATACGAGGCCGAGTAGGAGATGGAGCCGAAGCTGTCTGACTTGAAGGTGATGTTAGCAAACGTGAACGAGTAGGGAGTGTCGACTCTGGCGACGTTAGGAAGCTGTTCGCTGAAGGGGAAACCCGTATAGATCTGAGCCCACACTGCGGCCATCAGTAGATGGAAGACAAGGAGAAATAGCATGGTGGAGGCCTTTGCGTGTTATACTAAGGAGCAGTTGTACTAGTATGTACGAATCTGTGGGTACGATCGAGGGTCAGATTAAAGATCGTGGGTGGTGCTGTCGAGCTGGGATTCGGGTTCTAGCTATGTTGGTGGAGCAAGGAACGGTCTGGCGGTGATTGTGAGCGAACGGGCTACGAAGGATGATGGTTTCTAGCTTACTAGCGGCTAGAAGTCACTGGTATGGTGATAAAGAAAGTGGTTGTTGTAAAGAAAAAATCGTCAGCCGGACCCAGACAAGACACCAATTACAAGAGGGGGAGGGAAAAGGATAATAACAAAAATAAGAATTATAATAAGAATAATACTAGCCGCCGAAGGGCTGACAACAAATCTCACTAATAATGCTAACTAACAATATGTTGTTATTATTAGTGTCACCTCTAATTACACTGTGAGACACAAGCAAAATCCAAGTACACGCTTAGACAGATAGTACATACAAACATACAAATACCTTACACACACATTTCACAACAAACGCAGATACACGTAATTGGTACACCGCATGCAAATGTAAATGCAAACACAGAATCTTATTTGCTTTTGTGTGTATAGGAGCCGGTGTAATTAGCTACACACAATGGGCTCTCCACAGCGAGCCCGGCGTATTCACTGTAACGGGATGCTGCAATGCTCGTGGAATGCAGTCTCCGGATACAGAAGGCGTTTGCACATCCCTTTCAGACCATTAAACTCCTCGCTGTCCGGTGTCAGTACTGCGTACATTCACAGGGGTGCTACGACTTACCATTGTTGGGGCCCTTAGCGATCAGCCATTAGCGTGACTCGAGAAAGGCGCGCCGGTTTGTTGTTGTTTTGGTATCGGATATTTTTCTTGGGGACGCGTGAGATTTGCAAAACGCGTAATCTCAGAAAATGCAAGGGGTGGAATGGGATCCGTGCCGCAATGTATAGATACAGCTATGCTGTAATGGAAGGGTCACTAGAGATAGAGGAGAATGGGGCCATCGTCTGAGGGAGCAAAAAGGGGTTTAGACGAGACGGGAGAGGGTCAACCAACGAGACACGAAATAGCTAATTGAAACAATTTTACAGAGAGGAAGAATAACCAATCAGAATGGGCTATTCATAAACGAATTCTATCATATGGTGAGGCCAAAATTCTCTATATGTTCAAAGCCAGGCACGAAAAGCAGCGATGATCGTTTTGCGCCCAAACTGCAATAACCAACACGCTACGACCTTTCTCTATTTTCTCGTGACGTATACCGTCGCCTTATCTTCTGTGATGCACCATATGGACAGTCCTCTTGTGGGCAACTACATCTCAAACCTTATAAGCGTACTCTTATTTTTTGCCAGATGAAGTAGCATAAGCCATGAGAAAGTGTTCCATTACGCGTGATAATGGAGTTACTGCAAAACTAACTAGTTCTGCGTGTATAGTCCAGCTAAAAGCATTTTACTCGGTAGTGAGATTCTACATATAGTTGGCTCACTAGATGATGAAGCTGTATTGACGCACTCACGAGCCCCTTTAACTATGGATATAAGCTTCTATACGGAGCTACGTTGAGGAAAGGGTCCAAGCCAAGATATATTATTAGTCTATTTATAGCGTAATTAATGTTATAGTAGATGTATGAGTTATGAGCATCCATGGAATATCCATTGTCGCATGATTCCACTAGCATGAGCTAACAGAACCGTGGTTTTCATACTTAATGTTTTGTTTTGTAATCCGAAATCAGGCCCCGTTATTCAACCCGACTCTTGCATGGGTGCAGCTGTGCTTTCCGAGAAATGTACTTCGCAGCTATTGCCAATCCACCGACGATCTCTTAAATCCTTCTTTTCCTTTTTAGCCCTGTCTACATATGATACGTGTAGTTTAAGGCAAGATTAAGCCCTTTACTCGCTCTTTTTAGTAGAAGATGGCTTAATATACCGAGGAATATAGTAAATTCCAATGATCCCGAAGTACCCAAACACTAAGCCCACGAACTTTTCTGCTATAGAATGGAAGTATATGTTGGTCATGAACAACATAAACCACCACAACACGATCAACTTAACTACTAATACGGAAGGGTTTTCAAGAACAAAATCGGCCAAAGCCTTAAGCTTGTCTCCAACCGTCTTGTTTGGTCGAGTAATGTTTTTGTAGGCAGCAATAACCGTACCTTTGAGATAAGACCATGAAATCCAGAAAGGCTGCACCTCGAGAAAAAGATACAACGACGAATGTACAAGTAGGAAGACATGGCCCGATGGGTCGTGACCGCCTTCCCAATTACCCTTGAGCTTTCTACAAGAGTACGATGTGACATATTTCGACTCTAACTTGCCGATTTGGTCTTCTATCGCCTGGAACAAATGGATATAATGATCGTTGTTCGGGGCAGTTTCTTCAATGACACACTTTCCGCCCGTCAATACAAAGATTTTATCCATTATGGGCATTCCGAAGAACCATTGCGTGAAGAAAATCCACCATATGGTAGCAAGAACATAATTAATCACGGCCTTCTTTACAAGTTGTACCCTAACGCCACTGCTTTTCTCTCTATAGAGCACTATACCATAGAACACTACCAAGTTGAGTGTAGTCCAAGCCCAGCCCTTCTTGACAAACAACTGGTTGAAGATGTTTTTTTTATCATTATAGTAGTTGTAAACCTCCTCTTGTGGGGAGAGAACGTGGACAAGTTTTCCAAGTACGAAGTTTAGTATGAACGATAGCAAGAATAAGAACTCACCGGCGGTTACAGTGTAGTGGCTCTTGATGTAGCTGAAAAATCCCTCAATCGCACCCAAATGCAGATCATAAACAGAAGTCGCCTTTACTTTGGCAGGCGGCATATTTACAGTTACTTCTCTTTATCTTCTTTCAACGCTACAGCTATAGTCTCTTTATAGTATTCGTGTTATATTAAGCAACTATGATTGGAAAGTCGTGTGGGATGCTAATTTTTCTGTTATCAGTGGCGGCCTGCATATTCCACGACTGCGAAATCTACAGCTTTAGTTAGAGCTTTAAGGCTTACTATTCTTAATGTATGTTCTCCTACAGTAGATCTCCTTAATCTTGTTCTATCTAGTGTTATGAATATATTCCCATAAATACGTAAATACGCCTTGTGGTTCGGTTGTTATTGACATTCCAAGGTTTCTGTACCTTGCTTATCAATACTAGAAGAAGCTAACCTAGACGTCTACCTGGTTAGCAGCGAATTGAACTAAAGGTCCCATGATTTTGTTACGTGGATAAATTGACCCAAGCAAAGGAACAACCTTGCACCCAATATCAACTTTAGCATGCTCCGTTGTAGGACCAAAGTCAACGAATGATACATGTTCTTTCAAAGCTATCTTGATCACCTCTTGCATCATGACAAAGTATGCCTTGTATTTCTTACTGATCTCATGGTCCAACCCTTGTATATCCGAAGTGATCGTCTCCCCCAATCTGAAAATCACACACGAAGCAATTATACGATCATTGACCTTTAAGAAAAGTAAAGATCTATATTGCTCTTCGTTTGTATAGTTGCCCAATCTGGAGATGAACTGCCAGTCTGGATTGAGAAGTGTTGATGACTGGCCAGATTCAGATCTGGAATTTGCAATATTTTGATTCATGTTGACAACATCACTGCAATTGTTCTCGTTGAATTCATAAGTTTCTATAACAAGACCAGAATCTGTTTTAAAGGTATTTTCTTGATTTCTGTACTTGACAGCTTTGAAATAGTCAGCAGCAGTCTTGTTTCTAAATGGTCGGAGATCTATGATATGTGAGTTTGGAAGATTGATTTTGTACCAACCACTGAATCTAATACCTGGTTCCGAGAAATCATCCTTATAAGTTGGATCCAACAAAATTGTACATTTCTCGTTGTTCTTGTTCCATTCTGAGATAGAATACATCACAGCTGCACTCCTAGCTACAGGCTTCTTTGTGGCACTGCAAAAGAACGTAGAACGCTTGAATGGCCAATGAAACCCTAATAACCCAAATTTAATACATAGAATCGGGTGCTTGGAATTTCTACCAAACCATTTTGAGAGTACTCGTCCTACGAACCCTGGAATTCTCTCTGTCAAATCGAACTTATCAATAATGGTTAAGAGAACTAAAGCTTCAGTATTTTTCAACTCATTGTAGAACTTCTCTGTGTTATTTGACAAACTGTCCATGTCCAATTGTTGCTTCTTCTGTTGGGCTTTTTTCTGTAGTTTTTTAAGTTGGTTCTTAGACAAAGGTTTGAATTCTTCTAAATCTTCATCAGAAAGTTCGTCAGCAAGATTCTGGTCGGGAAGAAAGACAACCACCTCTTTGTCTAGGGCATCCCAAGCTTCTGTGACGTCTTTGCCTGCAAGTTTCGGGAGCTTTATTTCCTTCAAAGGAGGAGTGATATGTGATATATGACTCTGTGCTTTTTCACCGGCTCCATCCTTGATTTCTGACGAGCCTTGTTTCTCATTTTCTTTTGAACTATCATCACCCTTCTTCCCTTCCTTATCCGTTATAGTAATGTCCTCATCTGATTTATTTTTATTCTTCTCTTTCTTCTCTTTATTCTCCTCTTTCTTCTCCCTCTCTTTCCTCTCCTTCTCCTCCTTCTCCTTTTCTTTCCTCTCCTTCTCTTTATTCTCCTTTTCTTTCTTTTCCCTTTCCTTTCTTTCCTTCTTCTCTATCTTCTCCGTCTGCTTTGCCAATCTTTTTGAGACGACTGTACTGGGTTCCTCATTGCTAGAAGAATCTTCTAGTCTGGTTTCCATATCTAGTTGTTGTTTCTCAGGACTCTCTATCGCCAGTGCAATTGGCTTATCTGCCAATGGAATATCTTTCTCGAGTGCTGTTTTATTATCTAAGCCCTTCGCATTTGATTTATTTTTCTTCATTTCTTTTCTCTCCTTCTTCTCTCTCTTTTCCTTCTCTTTCTTCTCTTTTTCGTTCATCTCCTTTGCCTTCTTTTCTCTTTCCTTCCTCTCCTTCTTCTCTATCTTCTCCATCTTTCTTGCCAACCTTTTTGAGACACCTCCTGTTTCCTCTTTGCTATTCAGCACTAAACGTTTTTCTAAGTCGTCCGTAACTACTTTTTTTATATCCTGACTTGGCTCGTCCTCGCTCTTGTAGACTCTCAAAACTTTGCATTTCATTCCTTCCAAGTCTGCAGTGTAGTAGTTCTCCATTAATGAAATAATTTGATCTCCAGTAATTCCTGAATTATATCTACGGTTCAAGTCGATAAGCTTTGCCCAGCCAGCCTTTTGCTGCTTTGTCAAGGATGTTAAATCATATTCTTCAACAACATAGTTTGTAGTTGAGTATCGAACTCTGAAATACCTAGTACAAACATAGGAAACAGCGTCAATAATTAGCATAACAGCAAACAAAATCGGTACACTGATGGGGAACTCGTGGAACTTGCTCTTCAAGTAGTAGAAAGAAGAACAGAAGCAGGCTAAAGACAATAGGCCAATACACGCCAAGTAAACATCATAAAGAAAAACCAACTTTCCAATTATTTCATTCAATCTATTTTTTTCATTTAGAATTACGCATAGGAAAAGTCCAAGTATTGCCTGTCCCATAGCAAAAGCTCCAGTTAATACATACAAATTTTGAATTTTCTTAATGCCATCCAAGACACTAAGATTGATACGACCAAGGTTAACTTGCATAAGAGTTGTTGCGACAAGGAATTGAAGAAGATTGCTTGCTAGGAATATAACGAAAAATGTTTGGAGACTTGTTTCCCACCAAATAGATAACAATGCACAGTCAAAGATAAGCGATAAAATTACAGCAAAAACATACCCGCCTCTTTGGCCACTGGTCATACCATCGTTTGGGAATCCATCTGAGTAAATCCTGATTGGACTTCCAACGGTCCCTGAAGTTATACTGACCACTTTCACGATACAATCTATAAGAAGGAGTAGCCAGAAAATTCTCTTGAAGTATTTCATGCCGACATTATAGATCTTGTTTCTTTTATGGGCATATCTAGGACTGTTCATTAATCTTTCAAATAGCAAAACAACAATAATAAGTACATCTAGGACAAGTCCGAACGTTCCACCCTCCTCGGCATCATCTTCTTCTCTAGCGTAAGCACCATAAACGCAAACACTGAGTAAGTTGAAAAAGAAACTGTAGAACACCACTGCAAATTTGGAGACAAACCAATGTCTATGGACATTTTGTTGTGTCCACCGTACTACACCCATCTTGTTTTATAAATTGTCTGCATCAATAAGAGAAGTTGAAATCCATCGCAGCACAAAATATAATTAAAATATGTCAACGGGAACCGGCGTTAATATATATAATATGAGCCATGGTCTAGGCCGCAAAATGGGTTGCAGATAACATGGGGCAACATGCGATCGCTAGCTGAAATGGATATATCCGAATTGCGCTCGCCGAATACGCAATAAATACCGAAGGGTATAGTCTGGCTCAGCCTTCGGCGTTTCACAAAAGCACATTTTAACCTTATTGACGTAACGGATTTGAAGGAGGCGCGGGAGATAACAGTTCGCAGTGTTTTGCATGCTTTCATTCTACGACATAACCAGTGTTGGAGAAAGCCGTAAGTTGTACATTATTGTTAACAAGGCGTAGGAGTATAGGTGCTATATTTAGCTTTTCCGATAAATTACGAAATTAACTCCATCAACTCCACGAAATGTCATAATCAACGGCGTACGATCTCAGTAAAGCCTAAAAATAGACTGCTGCGACATATTATTTTGATGTTCTGGACCAAGGGCTGTTAAGAACTTTTTCAGGGAGGATGTCATTCGAAGTATAAAAGGTCTTGGTTAGTAAGCTGACGGCTATGATTTTAGGTTCCGTATTGTGAATTTAGAGGATTGTAGAGGACAGTGAATTTTTGAGGTAGTGAGGTAATCGTAGTAAAATCGTAGGCAGAAGGGGTTGTCTTAGTTGTAGTAGTCAACCATGCGGATCGTCCTAGTAAATCTGTTACATGTGGCACAGTGTACAGTGTTACTACGTAGCTCCTGGCACTGACTTTGAAATCCTCTAAAAATAGAGTACATTTTATTTTACAATGGGAACTCAAAAAGGATTACAGAAATATATTGTGAAAAGTGTCGCTGATTTCATCATTTTAACAGTAGCCCCTTCTAGATAGGTATTTAAAGTTCGTATTGAAGCCATATTTAAAGTAAGAAGTCATGTGAAGAAAGATGATGCATTGAAGCTAAGCATTCACAATTCTATTTAGGATTATCACTTGAAAAGTGTAATCTCCTCCAAACACACCTAAGATGTCCAATAGTGCACAGAGGCTGGTTTCAGGTGAACTAAGGCGCTATACTATATATTAGATCCCCTGCAACCATGTAGTAGTAGCAGTTCACAAGGCGCTGCACTCTAGGGTATAATATACACTATTAGCAGATAATATCAGCCCCAGTTCACAATCAAGCCTAATACCACATCAAGAAAATATGATCTCATAGCTCCAAGTCTATTCACTATTGGGCTTGAACCTTTACCTACCTAACGATTTTATAAACTAGAATGAGTTGAAATGCTGAGATGTGACATTTTTGACATGACATACTGAAATCCACTCTGATAACTGCTGGGAATTGTTAAAACTTCCATAAAAAGTTGTGGGCCTCAGGTTGACCTTCTCGCTTTACTGTACCTGACCGAGAAACAGACCAAAGACGCAATCTTCGAGCTGGCTACATTAGTGCTGAATGGTGGGCTTGCACCCATTAGTGCACCTTTAGTATCATGATAGTCAATATTAACGGTTTAAGACACTTCCGTCCTCTCTTTTACTTTTCATAGAACCCTACGTCGAGGCTGCAGCTTCACTATTAGCTGGTGGAGCACTTCCTACTTCAAAACTGAACGGCACGGCGGAAGAATCCTGATCCTGCCATCTTTTTACCATATCGTTCATGATGTTATTCATGAAGTCTGGGTTGACGATGTTGGCTCGGAATTGCTCGTCTTGCAACAATGTGAGAATATGCAAACAGTTAGGGTAAACCAAGTACCTGGCGTATTGTGGTTCTTTCCAGTAGTTCAAGTACACTAAGTAATTTATGAAATTTGGGTCGGTTAGATAGTTATTCTGGGCCAAATGGTTAAGGTATTGGATGTTACTGAGCGATTGAACGAACTCAAGCTCTATCTCCCATCGCGTCGGCACTGATTCAATCAAATTTTGTACACCGTTTGATTCCTCGGCAACCTTTTGTGGCTGTTCTTCTGTAGATGCCATTGTTTGTTTATATTTTGGGTGCTTTAACTGTTTTAGAAGAGTTGTTAAATCATGGTATTTACGTCTAAATGGTTGAAGCATGTTAGCGTAGAATGTCGCGCGAGATTCGAACAGTGCAAAAGGAATCGTCAGAATAATGTCGCAGTAGTATTGGTCCTCTACCATTAAGTTGGAGAGCCATAGAGAGGCACATGGAATAGTGATATTAGTACTACTAAATGAGCCAACGAATGAGAAATAGAAAAACAATATAGACTTGGAAATATTACTCTTCCTAATTTACCTATACTAATCTCTCCCTTGTTGCCTTCTCTCCTTCTCCTAGTCTTTTGAGAAGCCTTTTCCTAATCAGAATCTATACCAAAGTTTCAGCGCTACCATATACTCTCATATACCGGATCTCTAATCACCACTCCAAAATAGTAAACATTGAAGACTCTCTTTCTACGAAGTGATAGTTAGCAGCAGCTAACACTAGTAGAAAGACTAGGAAACAGTAGACAGAGTTGGGAAAGGTACCGTATGAGATCTGCCAAAACACTAATACTGTAGTTCGATTTTTCATCCTTTCACTCATGTCAGAACAACCTTTGGAGACTGCACTATCTAGCAGTGCTGGTGGTCGTGGGAAAGCTTCTCCCAACAGGCAGATTGCCTTGGAAAGGGAATTGACACAGCTCACAAGAATCAACTCCACAATAGCGAACTTGATCGAGACTGTCAAGTTCACGAACTCGAATATAGCCAAGATCAACGAATCGGGCAATAATACTCATACTTTGCTAGACCAATGGATACGGATCCTCTCGCAAACGAACTTCACTCACGATATCATAAATGACCCAAATTGGAACGGAGTAGAAGACCAGCAGGACGACGAAGCAGTAGAAAGAGAACTTTCACAGAAATCCGCCTTGGAACAGCAGTTGTTGAACGACTTGGCCAAGTTGGAGTCAGAGAATAGTGACTTAGCCAAAAGAATCGAAAATAGAGAAAACGAGAAGGAATTGTCGAACCAGAGGAAGAACGAGATATCAAATAGAAGAAAGAGAGAATTGGGATTGTACAACGTTAATAACAGGGACTCTGGTAAAAGGAGGAAGTGAGAAATAACTGCTCTTCTTAGGTTAAACGTTTATGTTAAACGTATGAGATGTCAACAAAGTGGGTAAACTAAGCAACAGCTAGACAATTGAAAAAGCTGATAGAAATTCGACGTATTGCTAGCCGATATATGTACCGGTTGTAATCTATCTAGTTAAAAGATATATTGTTAAGAACCAATTGCGATCCACCACAGTTTCGTACTATTCACCCTTTCAGCCTAGTCTAGAGAAGTCTTAATGGAAATAGGGGAACTCCACAACAGTGGTTGTTGTCAAGTTAAGAGACATTATAAGAGTGGACGTATTGAAGTAGAAGTCATGTCCATTGCCAGGCTCCACATCTGCAAATAACCAACCCAATTACATACTAATTTGACGAAATAACTATTGGGTCACACGTCAAGTGTCAGCCTATCTATCATAAACAACTTTAATGTATTACTAAATATAAATAACTAGAACGAAATAACTGTAACGAAAAGACGGTAATATAGATACTTTTCTATCTGTTTTATCATAAGAATCTTAACAACAGCTTTGTAGTGAACTCAACTTATACGTCGAAATCGACTATTAACTGAAGCCCTGTAACCATTCAATCAGTGAGAGCACTCACTTAGGATGACTAAGGATACTAGTGATCAAGTCACTGGCATCAACAGAATCACCTTCTCTGATCAAAATCTCACCAACAATACCAGAAAGAGGAGCACTGATCACCATCTCCATCTTCATGGCAGACAACACGGCAATTGGGTCGCCCTTCTTGACCTCGGTACCGGCCTTGGTTCTGATTTCAATGACAACACCGGCCATTGGGGCACCAACTTCGTTTGGCGAGGAAGCCTTACGTCTGGTAATAGTGTCAACAGAGACGGTCTTGTCATCGACAGTGACAGAACGCATTTCACCGTTTAACTCGAAGAAGACTTCTCTGGTACCAGTCTGTTGACTGATTTCACCAATAGCCAACAACTTTATGATTAAAGTCTTACCTTGTTCGATTTCTACGGACAATTCTTGGCCAATATTACAAGGCTTAAGGAAATAACGGGTTGGCAAGACAGACAAGTCACCGTACTTCTCTACGATCTTCTTGTATGCCTCGTAAACCTTAGGGTACATGGTGTAGGAAGCAATGTCGGTTTCCTTGATGTTGTTACCGTATCTGGAGACCAAGTCTTGCTTAACAGCAGCGAAGTCCACAGGTGGTAAAAAGAGACCTGGTCTTTCGCTCAACTTTTGTCTCTTGGTACCCAACATGTTGGTTCTCAAAGGTTCTGGGAAACCCCCATATGGAGTACCCATCAAACCCTCCATGAAGTCGAGAACAGAGTCTGGGAAGTCCAATTCAGAAGCCAATTTATTGACGTCTTCTTCAGACAAGTTGTTGGAAACCATAAACTGGGCCAAATCTCCAACAACCTTGGAAGTTGGAGTAACCTTGACCACGTCACCCAAGAGCTTGTTGGCAATCTTGTATGTTTCCTTGGTTTGGACCCACTTGGCACCGAGACCCAATTGCTGGGCCTGGAACAACAAGTTGGTCAATTGACCACCTGGAATTTCGTGCTGGTACACTTCTGGGTCTGGACCCTTCAAGTCAGCCTCGAAACATGAGTAGAGCAATCTCATTTGGGCCCAGTAGTTGTCCAACTCTCTAACCATGGACTCGCTCAATCCAGTTTGGACGTCGCAATCGAGAGACGCCAAAATAGCAGAAATCGAAGGTTGAGAAGTCATACCAGACATGGAGTTCGAGGCAGCGTCGATGACATCAGCACCAGACTCGGCAGCTGCAGTCATAGAAGCGACACCAGTTCCAGCAGAGTCGTGGGTGTGGACGTGAATAGCCAAGTCTGGGTACTTCTCTCTGATAGCAAGAATCAAGATTCTAGCGGCCTTTGGCTTCAAAGTACCAGCCATATCCTTGATACCCAAGAAGTGAGTACCAATGGCGACAATCTTGTCGACAACATCCAAGTAGTACTCTAAGTTGTACTTCTTGCCTGGTTGCAACATGTCACCGGAGTAACAGACCGTGGCTTCAACAACACCGCCGGCCTTCTTAACGGCATCGATACCAACCTTAAGTTGGTCCAAATCGTTCAAAGCGTCGAAAACTCTAAAGATATCCACACCATTGTCTTTAGCCTGCTTGACAAATTGGTCAATGGCGTTGTCAGGAAGAGAAGAGTAAGCAACACCGTTGGCACCTCTTAACAACATCTGGAAAGGAATGTTAGGAACGAGTTTACGTAACTTACGCAATCTGGCCCATGGGTCTTCGTAAAGGAATCTCATACAGACGTCAAAAGTAGCTCCACCCCAACATTCAAGAGAAAAGGCTCCGTTAAGAGCATGGGCAGTAGTAGGAGCGATGTTGAGCAAATCGATGGTTCTAAGTCTGGTAGCCAATAACGACTGGTGAGCATCTCTCCATGTAGTATCGGTGACCAAAGTACCGTTGAAAGCACGGACCTTCTTAGCGAAAACTTCTGGGCCTTCTTCCAAAAGGACTTGTCTCCAGCCTCTAGGAGCTGGAGTGATCTCTACGTCGATCTTCTCGCCAGTCTTAGGGTCATGAATGTCTGGAATTGTAGCTTCCTCGGTCAATTTTGGCTCTCCGACTTGTCCCTTGATGGACGACCCGTTGACCACCAAATCGGCCAAGTAACCCAACACCTTGGTGGCTCTGTTCTGCGAGCTGATCATCTGGAAAAGCGAAGGGGTGTCGTCGATGAAAGTGGTCCAACAGTCTCCAGAGATGAACGTCTCGTTGGTCAAAAGAGCCAAGAGGAATGGAATGTTGGTCTTGACACCTCTGATTCTGAACTCGATCAAGGCACGCAACATCTTTCTACGGGAGATCTCAAAGGTAGAGCCTGAAGTCGAGCATTTGACCAACATGGAATCGTAATGAGGCGAGATGATGGAACCAGCAAACCCGTTACCACCATCCAATCTCACACCGTTACCACCGGAAGATCTGTAAACCTCGATCTTACCGGTGTCTGGCTGGAAGTTCTTGGATGGGTCCTCGGTGGTGATACGACACTGGATAGCGAACCCTCTGGTGGTGATCTTGTCTTGCAAAAGCCCCAACTGCTGCAACGAAGCACCGGCAGCGATCTGGATCTGGGCGGCGACAATGTCGACACCAGTGATCTCCTCGGTGATGGTGTGTTCAACCTGGATTCTTGGATTGATCTCAATGAAGTAGTGTCTGTTCTGCTCATCGACCAAGAACTCGGCAGTACCGGCGTTTCTGTAGTCGGCGCTCTTGGCCAACTTGACGGCATCGGTCAAGATGGCGTCTCTGACGGACTTTGGCAAGTTCTTTGCTGGAGCCATCTCAACAACCTTCTGGTGTCTTCTTTGCACGGAACAATCTCTTTCAAAGAGGTGGATCACGTTACCATAGTTGTCGGCAAGCAATTGAACCTCGATGTGTTTGGGTCTGTCTAAGAAACGCTCGATGAAACAGGTACCGTTACCGAACGAAGTCTTGGCCTCGGAAGTGGCTCTTTTAAAGGCATCGCCGATGTCATCACCGTCTCTCACGACTCTCATACCTCTACCACCACCACCAAAAGCGGCCTTGATGATAACAGGATAGCCGTACTTCTCGACGAACTTCTCAGCCTCTTCAACGGTTTCAATAGGACCTGGTGTACCGGGAACAACAGGGACGCTGTTGGCGATGGCTAAGTTTCTGGCACTGACCTTGTCACCAACGGCGTCAATGGTCTTGTACGATGGGCCGATCCAGGCGATGCCGGCTTCCTCGACCTTTCTGGCAAACTCGGAGTTTTCAGAGAGGAACCCGTAACCAGGGTGGATCATGTTGACGTTGTGGGTCTTGGCGATCTTGATTATCTCGTCGATTTGCAAGTAGGCGCCAACGGGAGAGAACTCGCCCTTCTTACCGATGACATAGGACTCATCGGCCTTCAAACGGTGCATCGACAAACGGTCCTGGTGAGAGTAGATGGCCACGGTTTGCATCGACAACTCGTGGGCGGTTCTGAAGATACGGATAGGGATCTCACCTCTGTTGGCGACAAGAATCTTGTTCATGGGGCCGAGGACGGTGGAGTCACGGCGCAACTGGTTGAGCTTGGCGTGGTCGGACTCGTGGGCAGTGGACATGGTGATTGTTGTAGTGTGGTAGTATTATTTGGGAAGGAATGGGGACCAATTGGGTGATATTAATGGGCACAGCGGGACTAGCAATCGGGTAGCAAACGGGAGAGAGATGACGATGTCAAATGGTCTTATCTCTGGTTTGGGTGTGGTGCTATCAACGAGATGGGCGTAGAAGAGCAGTCCGATGGTAATTGATCAGATCTCAGTGATGGAACCAGTACTGGAGGAATTCTTGACAAAGTCGATTTGCAAGAAGCTGGGTAGATCTATAGTTCGAGACACTGACGAAGCACAATTGGGGAAGTCGCCGAAGTATTGGTACAACAATAAGATAAAGAAAACGGAACAAGCAAGCAAAAGCCAAATATTATTAGCGATCCGCTTGGAAAGAAGAAGGAAAGATATATATATATATATCTATATGTACAAGTATGTACGATGGAGATACCGATATGAAAATTATTCGGAGCTGGAAATTCTCAACCAAATGCCAAATAATAAGAAAATGCAAGCCTACACTACTACAATAATACAATCCAGAATAAGGGTCAACCATTGACCAATTAATTTATAGGGCGGACATACACCATCGGGCCTAATGGGTTTTGTGAGAGATGAGAAACGGAGAGTAATTTCAATACAAATAATAAAGGTGATGCAATAATATTGCAATACGGCAAGAATGCAAGAGTGCAGTAAGTCAATGGTGCAGTAATGGGCAAAAGCCTGTAACGCCAGTACTAAACAGTCTAATATATTTATTTCCTGACGGGATCGGCCATGGCATATGGAACAACGGTGCCTGCAAAGCAGGGAATACAGCCCATTGGCACCCCAATTGAAAGGTGGAGACCGGTATAGGGCATGGACAAGTCGTAATTACCTTACTGCTGTGGTAGCCAGTTCGTATTGTGACTGGCAGGAGACTCCGACGCCGACTGATGGTGGGCTCTCATTGGCCGCGAGGTGGGGAGACCGCCGCCAAATGAGTCAGAATTGCCCGCTGGGCATGGGCCCAGTCAGTAGTACCCCATACATTGGCCTTTACTGTTGTTCTTCTTATTCTGGTATTGCTATTGTTCGGCCATGCTGCTGTAGTGACGCCAGTGAGTTTAAGGTTACCGGCAAAAAAAAGTATATAGCGAGGAATCAAATTGAAGGGAGTAGGGAGACGGAAATTTACTATTACTAAAATTATTACTGGATTAAGAGATCCTTATCCATCGCAGTCCCAATGTACTACGACACCCATCTCGACACATAATAACTTAAAATTGTCCACTGTACGGTTGCTATCTCTAATTAATTATCATAGTATTTCGTTAGATAACAGTAAAATTCGAATTGCTTGAGTCATCTGAAGAAAATAATTTTGGGGCAGGAAAGTCCGAGGACAAATCCTGGCTTACACCACAAGGCGTACATATAGTCCGCGGTTAGTGCCCACCGAAGGACATCCTGGCCCTTGCTGCTTCTCCGGCTAGACGTAGAAATTACAATTAGGCAGAGAAATTGTCTTGGACAGTTCGTTCCACTGGCTTGATAAAAATTTTTCACTGGTGACAAATAGACTGATTTCGCTAAAGTCGATCCTCACGATCCTACAAAAGTCGCTGTTTTATGCATTTCTCGTTCTATTGGGCTCAGCTCCTCAAAAAACTTCCTACAAGAATGGGGCGAGATAACAACCCCTCTTTAGGGCACTACCTTTGGTTATCTCGTCCATAGTAAGAAGGGAAGGTGGATGGGAGTGTTCCAGTCCTGCACGGCACTGGCCTCATTTGACGCTGATGCTCACGTGAAATATTGGAGATCAATGAATCACGTGAATGATTGGATAGTGTTGCGGCACGGATGTAATATATCCTTGGCTCTAAACACCATCTCAAAGCTATAGTAGTTGTAGGTTGGAGTAATAGCTACATACAATTGTTCCATTGTCCGATCTTGGCATATAATATCACGTGCTTTCTCTACCATCCTGGAAAATGTCATGCAGGATCCTAGGTCTATGTGTGATCCAGAGTCTACGGAGTATGGAAGTGCTTGGGTTGGATTCATAGAGGAGCCTTAAAAAGAGATATGAAACAGTCTTATTTGGTCCAATGCGGATTGAGATGTATAACAGTTCCTGGAAGAAGGTATCTAAGAGCAGAAGGCCCACGGAAATGACTTAAATACAAGTTAATAGTCTTTAACATCAATATATGGCCCAAATCCATTTTATTAAAAACCAAGCCTGCACGTAAAGTAGACATTCAATTGACCACAACCAGAGCTCCAAGATTCACGTGAATCAGTTCTTCACACCACCGGCCCGCTAGAGCAATAGCAGGTTTATATTAGAGCTCTAATTTTTCACTCCTGCACAGCGATTCTCGAATCTGAGTGGATCAAGATAACAGTTTAATCAGAAGGCATACAGGAACTAGAGTTGGGTATGGATAGCCATATCCGATAGCGCAGAAAAAAGGTTTTTGGAACGAACCACAACGGACTTGAAACACCGTTCCACTCGTGTTCCCTTTGTGCAAATCCCCCTCTTTTGCAGCTCGGTCAAGAGATGGGGATATGCACCTTCGGTAAAACTAATACAGTGCTAGTCCCGTTATCTACCTTCCAGTCTAAGGAGTCAAGGGGTATGGGTGAAAATTTTTTTGCATCGCGGTAAGCTACTCTGAGTAATTGCTACTGAGATTGGGAGCAAAATGCTGCGTAGGAGGGGACTGCTAACTCCAGCAAAACCTCCTAAACCCTACTCCGAATTGACCCAAAACTTTAAGGTTATCCCACAACCGACCACCCCACTCTTTGAAGTTGAGCCCTAATCTCCTCCTGGATTAATCGGCTTGTTATCTGCCCCTTTTTGCGCTATTGCCCTCAAACATGACGTTTACTTGCGATCGTACGTTAGTAAGCTAACTACTGTGGTTTGGTCTGGTGGTGCAATTTTTTTCTTTCAGCCGAATATTCGAATTTATTTTTATTCATTTTTTTTTTTTTTGAGAGCATATTTTCAGATTTTTTTTCACATATATAAAGCTGTGGGTATCCTTTTAATGATAAACCTGTAGAAGGAAATTTGCCATCATCACCAATAAAGAATAAAATTAACAATGTACTTCCGCAGAGCTTTCTCCACCATCAACAAGATGCAATTCCAGAAGGAAACTGCAGCACAATTCATCAAATCCACCAAGACTGCTACCTCGGCTGCAACTCCAGTGGCTGCTGCCGGCAGTGGTTCTAAATGGCAACCAACTAACGGTAACTCTTTCAGATCCTTTGCTGAATACAGATTAAAGATCACCAACCAATCTCCATTGGCTGTTAGATCCGGAAACTTCATCAGTGTCAGAAACCACTGAATACTAGCTATATGCTTGTGTCATTTCTGTAACAAATGAGGTCGTAGAGCGACTATAAAAGGTAGTTTAACATAAAAAGGTTACACATAAATACAATGGGAGGTTTTCAAATATTAGCGTTCATTTACTTAATAATCATAAGGTAGGGACCAGCAGGTCACACGTCTTTTCAATTCACACTCGGCATAAGAGGAAGTCACTAGATGGACTCTTGTCGCATTTCGCATTTACAGCTGAAAAATTGTATCCGGCTGGACGGGTTGTAAGATTTACTATATTAATCTTATGTCCTAACGTCTTTCCGAATATCCATATTTTTCTAGTATTTAGTTTAGTTCTAATAAATAAAAATAAAAACATAGGAAGAAAAGATTTGTGTACTGTACAATGTAGTTTTGTGTGGAGAAAGTTCAGATTTAAAATCCAGGTTTAGGGTACTATGTGTTGGGCTAAGGGAGTTTACACCAAGAGTAGGACAAATAGTTTTCCAATCTCATGTGGGGCAATGTAAGGTGAAAATGTCTAGTTGACACTAAGAAGTTGAAACAAAAAGCTAAACCTATGTAGTACCTTGAATCCCTTAACTTATACAATCTCACATTAGAAACCAATATTGTATTTTTGCATATTTGAACCCAAAATCCGAAATTACAATAGTCATATAAAATATTCACAATAGTTTCAATTTCAAATTTCTGTTCTAGCATGGGCCTCCAAGACGAGGATGAGGATGATAATCAAATCTTTAATAAGTCTTCTAAAAATTGCAATTAGTAGTTAGATGACAGCCGCTACTTGCAACTGCTCAGCATTAAAAACAGCAAAATGATAATTTATTGGATCTAAAATGTTATATTGAATTGAAGTTTCAACCATACTACATAATGCAACTACTGATGGTCCACATTACATGAGAAGGAAGTTGAACTCCTTTATGCCAGAAGTTGATTTATCAGCAAAACAATAATTAACATAGTATCATATTTCCAACAAACATCTTAGCCTAAGATAGCCCCACTCTATTCAAAAGACACAGCGGTGAGAAGTGGTCATATCATTACTGTCATTGCACAAAATCTATACAGCTCTACATCTATGTTTGCAGTTGAAAATATCAAGACTTTCATTCAAAATGAAGCTCCCATTACCTCTGATTAGACACATAGAAAGAAACCAGAAGAGACACGTGACTAAAATTGCAACATTCTTTGGCTGCGATTTGTAATTCAAGGGTACTAAGCGGAATTGAGTCAGTTGCAGATTTGATTCCGACGTCTGCGCTGTACGTGGGAATTTGGAAAACTCAATCATATGTCAAAGAACAAATACGAGTCCCTTGAATTAATTGAATATTTGGTACGACTTACCATTCTTGGCAGTGTTTCATTGCCGAGTATATGGAAGGGGAATCTTTTCCAAAATAGGCCATCTAGAGAAACCTGTTATCACACCAATATAGGGGCCCATTAACAATTGTGGAAGTTAAATTGCCCAATATGTTCCCCAAGTATGTGTTGGTTGTAATACCGGTTCTCCACTCTTCAAGAAAATGTACCCCTTGCACAGGTAGCTAGTTGCCAAAAGGGAGAAGCGGAAACGGCGAGCGGTGGAATGTCAACCATGCTTATTAATACAAAAATTCCCTATAGGTACATACGACCGAGTATAAGCCTAACACGTAGGTTTAATTTAGACATGTTTTTAGTCTATATTATTGCTCCACTCGATAATACTTGGAGCCCGCGATTTCGGATTCTCTGATCTATTGTGATTTGATCTACTGTGATTTGATCCATTGTATGAATTAATTATCAGCTGGCTCCAGGGATTTTCCCAACCCCTTTCCACCCCGTTGTCACTCCAGCCCTCGCTCATTCACCTTCTGCCCCCAATTCTCGGTGCCCACCTCCACCGGCTGCAACCCCAACAACCGTTGCAACATCCGTACAACACCCGCTGTAACACCCGTGCCAACATCCGCCCTCCAACCATCGCACGTGACCCTATCTACGCGCACCCACAAAACCATAATTCCCAAACTGTGGTTAGTCTGCAACATACAGAAAAATTGTCCTGGAATACCTGTAGTCACGTGTCATTGTGTTATCTGGCCCAATCTCCTACCTATTCTATCTCACTTATAGCACCACTGCCATACTTAAGGAATTGTGGTTGCTGCTTTTTTAGAGGACCAGAACTGCACACAGCGTATTAGTAACAGGGATTGATTAATTGTGGATACTATATTTCACCAGGGCGCCCATGATCCATTCTGGTAGAAGATATATATATATATAAAGGTGTATACACATCGGCGTGTACGGGCGATAGACAAATAGTGCCAGATTTTTCAGCCAACGGTAGTCAACAGAAAAATTCCCCAGACAGAACGCAAGCTAGGTGGTGCAAAAAGAATTGCAAAACAGTACTAGTACAGTAAGCACAACATACGATGAGCGACCATAGCAACGACAAATACGGCACCTCGACGAGCTCAGCACTTCTTGAGCAGTTGGTGTACATCGACACGTTCATGAACAACGGTACGTCATCCTCAGCCGGCGACTTAACTCCTAACTTGGATATGGACGGTCAGCTCTCCATTGACTTGGCGGCTTTTGCAGATGACTCGTTCATCTTCCCCGATGAGGACAAGCCAAAGAACCATAACTACGACGATGAAGATGATGACATGAACCAAAATCATAACAACAATCATAACAATCACAACGGTCACATTAACCACAATAACCACGAAAACGAGGTTATTTTCAAAAATGCTGACGACCCCTTATTGAACAATACCCCTTTAAGCATCGACTCGTCTTCCAACAATTCACCAGCCATACCGAACCAACACCAGATCCAAAAACAGATACTACCATCGCAGGATAAACCATCGGGAATATTAGGAGACGTTTCTAAGTTACCCAAGTTCCCAGTTCCGCCGGGAGCTAAGTCATCCTTGGTTTCTGCTGGTTTATCACAAAACCAAATAGATTTGCTTAGTGCTTTGATTGCCCAACACCAAACCAGCTTGGGTAACAGCATTCCAGGACAGTCTAAGAATCATCAACAGCAAATTACTCATACTCCACACCAACAGGAACAGTCTTCATTTGGGGCTCTGTTGGCCAGCCAAAATTTTGCTAGCTACTCGCCAGTAAGACAGCACAATCAACTTTACGGAATGGACGACCATAATCCTTTTCCACTGCATCAACCCCGTGGATCTACTTCATCTGCATACAATAACTTGGGTAGTCCGACTTCTTCTACAGTTCAGACATCGCCTAACGGGTACTCGATAAAAACACCAAACTCAAGTGAAGATACCGTAAGCAACATGGGCACAAGTTCGTCTTTATCAAGCTATCACAATATCGATGGTACTGTAACCCCTTCGGCGATGAACGGTCACGCCGAGCTAGATAAACGCAGACGCAACACGGCGGCTTCAGCCCGTTTTAGAATTAAGAAGAAGTTAAAGGAAAAGCAAATGGAAAACAAAATATTCTCTTTGAACGAGCTTATCAAGGAGTTTGAGGTCAAGATTCAACAATTGGAGATGGAAAACAAGTTATTACGTAACTTGATCATTGAAAAGGGATCTCAGAAGTCAGATAATGAATTGAAGTTGTTACGAGAGAGAGCCAAGTTGAATTAAACTTATAGCAGGAATATAGGCGGACCACAATGACTAATGAATCACAACCTAAAAGCAATATACCTATAACAGGACTTGCATAAACTATAATTCTTTTGTGCCATAATTTACATAGATAAGGATTAAATAGAAAATTCATTTTAAAACGGATATTTAACAAAAGCCTATTAATAGAAGTAGAAGCAGCTGAACTATTTGAACTATTGCAAAGTATTACAGAAACGCATAATCACGGGAGCAAGGTCTGAGACATGCAAAGTGACATCAGTACATCAGTTTTGGGAGATAAAATTTACAAATTAGTAGAATTTCACTCTGTTCTTTACCGTATTTGGGACGGTTGCAAGGGGGTTGAGCCTATGCGCATAGGCAGCATTGGATAATAGCACGGGACATTTTACCTATTCCGACCAATTTAATTCCCCGAAATAGTTCCCAACAACTTCTAAGGCGTCAAGTACCATTTATTGAGTCTAAAAAACCCAAACTTCAGTGCTGGTGCTGTTACTCTTCACCCTATCACCATTCCATCTCTCGTCTTAGGGGGTATTTTCACAAAGATGCCGCCATCGCGTACATGCGTTTTTGTTCTCAACGGTCTGGTTTTATTTTTTAGTCGGTGAGTTATCTTTATACACCACCCCTTACTATGTGGCTAGTGTATGTATTGACATGAGGCTTAATATGGGACAAAATGAGGACTTCATAGCGAAGTTGAACGATTAGAATCGATTCGAATGGAGTTGGAGTTGTTCGCCGGCACGTTGGAGTTCTGGAATTTGGGCCTTGCTATTTTGCAAGAAAGGCGGCATTCGACGTGACAAATCGTATCTGCTGCAGATGATATTCAATATACATCAGATAGTTTTCTGGCCGTATATTTTCGGAGTTGCACGACACACGGCTTTATGATTTTTGGCATTTGTCACACTGATAGCGATGGTCTGATGTAACTTGGCTGTAGTTGTAGGAGTGTCAAGAAACCTCTCCCTCTAACCCACCGGACGACGCTAGCCGAGACACAAATGTAACGTTGCAAGACCATTGGAAATACCTGGGCGAGCCCAGAGCCTATGGCGTAGCTACTGTCTTCAATTCCTCACGATCTAGAACGTAAATAGGAGAATCGTATTGTAACATAACCGAACCGGACCGTGTAGCATTTCATCAGACCAGGGAGGTCATCTCGAAAGCACGAGATTTGCACGTTGTTCCCATTCCAGTTTGCACAATCTAAAAAATCACCATCCGCTTGTTACGGAGCAAATCTACCATTAGAAGCACGCGCCCACCCGTTCCAGCTCCTGGCCAGAATCGTGGAACAGTAATATTAATGTCAATCTCAATTTCGATGTCAAAAGCAATAGCAACAGCAACAGCAACATCGATAGTCATTCCTCATCCTCATCGTACTTCCTATCTCTTCTCCAAACATCCCCACCTCTCCCCCAAAACCCCCCTTTTCCCGCACGCTCTGTACCTGGTTTTCCGCTCGTTGTACGTCATTTGTTCCGTTCTACTGTACATATGTACATGTATCCTCTAACACTGACAGAAGAGGGGGGTTGGAAAAAATAAGGAGGGAAAAAAAATTTTAATTTGGATGTCTGATTTCAGGATTTGATTTCTGAACCAGTGAGAAGATCTATTGTGTTTTGTTGTTTGGTGTGTAAACTCGAGGAACCAGCAGCGACTAGCAGCGTATAACACAATCACGAAAAAATAGGTGTCGGCTCCGAATCGCTATGGTAGCCACAAGATCAAGCGCAAAGGGACAGAATTCCGTGGAGTTAAGTGAAAGCGGAAAGGAGGTGAAAAACCTCGCTGCTACGAGACGAAGTGCAAAGGTGGGCAAAGACACCAATGGCACGAAAACGCATGTTGAAGCAGTAGAAACCGCAGTATCCGTGTTGGAGACGAACGAGGAACCAGTCAAGAAAACTAGGGGCAGAAAGAGAAAGATCCCCATCGAAGACACCGAGCCCGATGTAGTAGCACCCAAAAAGGTGGAAACAAGAGGAAGAAAGAAAAAGGTAGTGGCAGTAGACGCCAATGCCACGGTAGAAACCAAGAAAAAGAAAACATCCCTGGCACTGACAGTGGGATCAAACGGATCATCGTTGGAGGCAGATTTGGGTCCTTTTGCTGCTACAGCAGCTGCAGCAGCTGCAGCAGAAGCTGCTACCACAAATTCTGGTAATTCTACTATCTCGAGTACCAGTGGTGTAGTGACGAAAAACGGGCGTATACCCATCACGTCAATAATCTCTCATAAAATAGACAAAAAAGCGGTCGTACAACTGGATTCTCCAGTTTCGGTGTCTGAAGCAACGTCCTCAGAAACAGACGAAGCAGCAGGTAAGACAAAGAGGAAGTATCGTGTAAACAGGGAAAACATCAAAATAAACAAACGTATAATGAGTAAGGACACAGAAGACGTTATTAGGATGTTCAAGAAGTTCGACGAGGAGGTCCTCACCAACCCAGAAGCAAAAGCACGTTTGTTATCTCTCGGTTTCGAGACCAGAAAGAGATACATCACAACATTTAAGCACTACATCAGGTTCTGCTGTAAGAAGAATTTAGACAACTTTTTTGTAACAGGCGAGTTGATGAAGGAATTTTATGAGGAACAATTTTCTATCAGTAACAGCAACAAGCCATTTATTAGACTAAGAAAAATGGATCCAGCTTTCAGTAAATTGCAGGAGATCAATTTTTTGGTATACCACTTGCAAAACAAAGAAATTCCGAATAGGCAGCTAGCTTTGGACTATTTAATTTTTAAGGAAACGGGCATTGTTGGACCACCGAAAAGAAGACTTGTTGCTATGCCAAATGTGTCAGCAGACTCTGAATCATCTACATACTCCACTGCGGATACCAAATCTGCTGCACTCCAACATGCCCCAACACCACCCACTACTCAAAATGGAGAACCCAAGACGAAGAAAAAATCAGTAAAGAAAGAGGACTTGTCTGTTTTTCTCAAGACTATGTTCAAAGAAACAAGAGCTGACATTGATAAAATAGTAAGAGCAAGAGTCGATGAAGCCACCAAACTTTCAAAAAGCTCAGAATCATTGGGACCAATCGTGTCACTTGCTAAAGAAGTACAACAAAAATTGGACGTCTTCAATAGCTATTTGGAAAGTGGGCCCCAGAATTTTTCCCAACAAGCTCAGGCAGAGTCTTCTGGACATGTGCATAGCTCCCATCCTCCAATCATTGATATGAACCACGATATATATACCATCTACCAGATCTTGGAAGAGTGGTATAAAATTGTTCCATCTATTGAAACAAGAGTCAACAATTGGGGAACCAGCTGGATTCGTGATGAAATCGACCATGAGACATTCATTGAGAGAAAATCCATTGTGGAATTTGTTAATCGTCTTTCACGCGAATGTAATGAACCGGATTTGTTTGTAATTGCAAACGATTGCGATAAATACATTCGTGACAAACTGATTTTAGATGAATTTATTAGCGAAATCGAATTGGATGTGGATGACTTGTTCAAGAGAATTGTACGTTATCGCCAACGTAGAAGCTGATTCCGGAGTTTCTTCTGAAAAAGCACAAAGCGATCTGAAGCAAGAAGGGCTTTTACATCACAGGCCTAAATTAGCTGTCTTGGATTCCACAGCTGAACATCATCCCCCCTTCGATTCACTCATCATTGTATTATATTTCAACATACCCAACCCAACATTCATCAATGTCACCCCATTTCACTAAATTCTCTGTATTATTGCCCGATAACTATATATTTACAAATAGACAATTCCAAACGAAGAAACGTTCCGAATAGTACGTAAACTGTCCCTTCCAAGCAATTTTACACTTTATAATGTAATTGTTGCAAAATTTAAGCAAGGCTGCATTTGTGGGGAAAGTACATACGTAGACTGGATTTCACAACGAACCCCGGGCTCTAGCAAGTCTTTGTTTTGTAGATCTGCCACTAAGCAAAGGGGGCCAGTCCTCGTCTTATCTTGAGCGTTGCTTCATTGTAGCGGGGAAACGGTGATAGTTACGGGGCCTTAGAATATGCAGTTAAAATGTACAACGTGTAATATGAATGGAGCGAGGTTGATACTTTCGGCTGCGGAATACGTAGAAACCCGGTTAAAACCACCCGAAGATGATTTTACTGTTATTATCCGTAGGTACTCTGGGAAGAGTACAACAAATAGCTAGTATATTCAAAGTTTAGAATTCGCATCCAATTTCCAAACGCAGCACTTGTTGCAGCCTCTAGATATACGAATGAAACACCAACCTCTGCTACAACGTTAAAGGAGATTTCAAGGCTCATGGATGCAGCGAAGTCGGGCAAGCAAGCAAATTTCACTGAATTTGGACTCGTATGGAATGTGGACTTGATATCAATGTCAAAGGGGGGAATACTGCTCAAAGTACACCAGACCCAAAAAACCACATCCACAATGTTCTTTGCACCAGAAGTAAGGAAGGAATCGGAGCAGGAGAAACTTCATCTACCTATTTTGCAGGAAAGCTCAACGTCGGGGCGTCCGTTGCTGCCCTTTTACTGAAACATCTCAACAGGACTGGCATAAGAGCCTGTAAAATAGCGACTTGCTTATTCTTCCGCAGACGCCCGTTCCGATACTTTTTCTTGTAGTTTCACTACCCCACCATTGGTGATGCAGTTGAGCATTTGCATGAGAAATGTGTGAACTGCAACCGCTACTTCATCAGGTACCTACAATAATTGGTAATACATCTTGTCTTCAATATGGCACATTCCCAAATAACTTGGGGGACTTTGCAAGATACGATGCGGCGCTAACTTATTTTTTGGTATAGACGTGGGGGTTTGTACTGTTCAATCTCTTGGATAGCAGGTTTCCAGAAGTACCGTCGGTGAACCCGGGGATGTGTAGAAGGGACGCATGAATACCAGTGTATATGACAGTGCCAAGAAAAGAAGTGATTGGACACTTGGAATATAATATTAATGACTTGGAGCATCAACGGTGGGGGATGGTGAACAAAAAGTGAGACGGCGCCAAAAAGGGAATGTGGTTTGCGGAGGTTAGTACATCAACTACACTCATGTAGTAAGTTTCTCCACCGAAATGGTACCCCAGTTATAGAGTTTAGCTGGGGTAATTTCAATATCTGGTTCAACATATACTGCATTACCGGTTTTTAGACAAGGATTTTAAACCATTATGGAATCTAAACTTTATCGCACCTCTTATTCTTAGCTACCCTTACAGCGAACATAGAAAAAATCGTATAAGTAAGTCTTGACCTACCTCTACTAAGTGATAGAAGTCCTAAGCGAGGTGTTCCAACACCAGCTACAAATTTCTTCAAATGAGTTAAGAAGTGCATCAAATGTTTTGTAGCAGAAAATAAAAGTGTCTCTCCGGGGTAGCATTTATCCTAAGTTTCCTCCTTGCAGGAAATGTTGGGGGATAGCTTCGTTGCGACGCTAACCGCCCGAATAATTTTCCTGTTTCTGCTATTGCTACAATTTTAGAATTTGAGATCTTGCACTATTTCGGTCTATGGCGAACGATCAGGGATGTTTATAGGTGATTACTTATAGAGTCAGTAAGACCTCTAGCCGTGCTTTATATGTATTTCATATTTCAAATAGGGTTTTATTAAGATATTGGCTCATAAGGACAGCAACATTCTGAGACCTTTTCAAATCTTCCGGAGTCTATCCATTCTCTCATGAAAGATATTTTTTGGGGAACTACTGACCCCGCATAACCAGAAAAAAAGCCAATTTACTTACTCCGACGGCCAGAAAATAAATATTTTATATAATGAGGCACACTACAAAGACGGGCCATTTCTTGACTTCGCTCAACACTTGCTTGCGGAGAATTGAACAAAATGGTGCGTAAATTAGTGTACATTAAAGATGAGGTGCTCCGGTGCCGCAGAAAGAACTCACTAACGCTGGGTAAAGTTACTGAATGGAATACTAGTTGAGGAATTTCTACCCCACCGGAAACGCATGGACAATTTGGCAGGGTGTGCATCCATATGGCTGACACACTTAAAAAAATATTGTTCAAAATGACGCGGTCCGCTTATGTCGCACTATTTTGTTTGACACAGATAAGCGTTGTATAATACTGGGTTGCCAAAAAAAGTGGAACGGGTCCACAGCTACGGACTAATACAGAAAAAAAAGGTTTTGCCCCATATTACGGAGTCACAATATTGCATATTTAGTTATGAGAAGGGTAGAGGTCGTCCAGACATTATTGCTTTGTTCGTCTTTTGTATCAGGAATTTATAAATAGGACCGAATTTCTCCAGTTTTACGTTCCAGTTTCGTCTTATCATTAATCTTGATTGGTTATAATAGCTGTTTGCCATAGGAAAACCAACGAACACGATGTCGGAACAGAAGTCTATCCACACTATTCAGTCACAGGAGGTCCGTGATCACAATGCTCATATTATCAAACCACCAAACTTTTCGCGGCATTCTATCTCTGCTTACTTCGGAAGCAGAATTTCAAAGTTGTTCGTACCAAAAGAAGAGTTAGACAACTACACCTGGAGTGACGTGTACAACCCATTTGCCTGCTTGAGAGAACTTAGTTGGAGACAATGGAACTTCTTTTTCCTTGGTTTCTGGGCGTGGACCTGGGATGCCTTTGATTTCTTCACTGTTTCTTTGAACGTCACCAACATCGCCGAGTCCTTGGATTCTACTGTCAAAGAAATTTCTTGGGGTATCACATTAGTGTTGATGTTAAGAACTGTCGGAGCTGTGATATTCGGTCTTATCGGTGACACTCGTGGAAGAAAATGGCCATACATCATCAACTTAGGGCTTTTGAGTGTCATACAAATTGGTACCGGTTTTGTTAAGACTTACAAGCAATTCTTGGCCGTGAGAGCTCTTTTCGGAATTGCTATGGGTGGTTTATTCGGTATTTGTGCTGCTGAAGCCTTGAGTGACACCCCTCGCAAAACCAGAGGTATTTTATCAGGTATTTTCCAGGAAGGTTATGCCTTCGGTTACTTGTTGGCAGTTGTTTTCCAAAGAGCTATCGCTGACACTACTTCTTGGAGAAATGTCTTTTTCTTCAGTGCTGGTGTTGGTGCTATTTTCATGACCTGGAGACTTTGTTGTCCAGAAACCGACTCCTTCTTGAGACAAAAGAAGAGATTTGAAGAGAGTGCAGCTTCTAAGAAGTCAAAGGTTGCCGAGTTCAAGTCACAGGGTCGTAAGGCTCTTAAGCAATACTGGTTAATTGTTATCTACTGTGTTTTGATGATGGCAGGTTTCAACTTCTCATCTCACGGTTCTCAGGATTTGTACCCAACTATGTTGACGGCTCAATATGGATTTGGTCATAACAGATCTACAGTGGCCAATGTTGCTGCTAATCTAGGAGCATGTCTTGGTGGTGTTGTCGTTGCTCACTTGTCCACTTTCATCGGTCGTAGACTTGCCATCTTGATTGCAACTGTTATTGCTGGTGCACTTATTTATCCATGGGCGTTCATTCCAAATGCTGGTTCTGCTTTCGGTCTCCAATTTGGTGTCCAAGGTGCTTGGGGTGTGGTTCCAATCCACTTATCAGAATTGTCTCCACCACAATTTAGAACATTCGTTACCGGTGTTGCATATCAGCTAGGTAACTTGTGTTCTTCAGCATCGTCCACGATCGAAGCCACTATTGGAGAGCGCTTCCCAATTGAAGGAAAGCCTGGAGTCAATGATTACGGAAAAACTATGGCTATTTTCATGGGTTGCGTTTGCGCCTACCAGATTATTATTATTCTTATTGGTCCAGAAAACAGAGGTGCCGACTTGGGTATTGAGAGAGATGATGTTCTTGACGAATATTCATTCCATGATGACGAGGAGGAGTACGAGAGAAAGAAGTCTGAAGAATCCATCGAGCATCTCAAGCCTGAACTCATTCATACCGAGAAGGGCGCCAGAGTTGCTGACTCCGTCTAATTTCAATTCTAATCCACAATTTTAAACCAAATGTTTGCTTAGTTCAATTCTTCTGTATGTTTTCTCTTTTGGTATGAGTATTTATTTATCAATAATGACATCAAAATGTTCTGCAAATTCGACCCACAAAGATGGTAATGAACAGTAATGTAACATACTTAGACAGTACTAATTAAGTAACTAAATTGAAATGGAATGGCTGAGGTGCACTCTGCATATGCAAGGCATAACTCGAAAAAATATTTTGAAATAATTTGCTTTCGCATTTTTGTAATAAAATATGCACAGCTTATAGAAATCGAAGTAATTGAAATGTAGCGACTAGCATTTGCTGCAATTCAGAACAATCGTGTTCTGCGAATTTCATAGCTGGCAACAACTGGCCTGTGATCAGAAAAGTGGAAACCTTTGAAAAAGTTGTGCAAAATTCCGAACTGTTTGATCACTATGTTGTAGTACAAGTGGTGGTCTAAATTGTAGTAGTTATAAGTTTCAACTTTGTCTTCTTCAGGAACTGAACTGTCATTAAAATTGCTCCGAGAAAAGTATGGAGACCAGATATAATCAATAATCGAAGATTCTGGCTCTTTGTCTTTGTCAAATCCAGTGAAAGTGCTCTCGTCTCCGTATGCGTAGTCCTTCTCAATTAACAACCTACTGTCTTTAAACCCGGCTTTAGTCAAAACATGGTATGGCTGATCGGTAGGTTCTGTATTAAAATCCCCCGAGAGGAAGGAGGGATATCCGTTATAGTTCTCCATTCTGTCCACAATCAATTGAGCCGATCTCTTTCTTGCAAGTCTACCCCGGTGGTCAAAATGGGTGTTGAAAATGTTGATTTTAATCAAAGGATTGATATGAGATTGCAAAGTTACCATAGTTACAATTCTCTCGAGGGCAGCATCCCATCCTTTGCTGGGTTTCTCTGGAGTCTCACTAAGCCAGAAAGTTTGGTTGTCAAGCAAGAACCAATCAGATTTCTTGTACAACACGGGCGCATACTCTCCACTTTTGATACCATCTGTTCTGCCAACTCCGTAGTAAGTCCATGTATCTTTGTTGTTCTTGTTCAAGCCATCAAGGATATCATGCAATTGATTATCCAATACCTCTTGCAAGCATACAATGTTGGCGTGGCCCAAAGCAGTGTTAAAGTCAATTGAGTTTATTACCTGCTTTTTACGCAAAGTCCATGGTCTTTCATGGTTGTTTGGGTAATTGACATTGTCAAAACGGATATTGTTGGTGTAAATACGCAATTTCAATGGAGTGTGCAAGAAAAGTTCGTTTCTAGCTTCTTCTCTGGCGACCTGTTGACTATGTGAAATGTACCTTGAAAGTGAGTAAATCAAAATGATAAGTAACAAGGTCGGAACGATGATGAATCTAAACTTCCTTGAAGACGAGTGCTGGTGTCTTGCACTTGGTTTGGGAGATTCTGCCGAATCGTTTAACAACGGTGTCTGTTCATCGGACATCTTCATTGGGTTATGTGAGTCTATATCTAGAATCTATATCCATACACTACACTAGGCTAATTCAACAAAGGTTCAAGAAATTATGTTTCTCCAAAAAGTAATCCCTTCAGATCTCGGTCTAATTCACTACCAGTGATCTCTACTATACCCTTCTCGCTTTCCGAAATAATACGAACCACCAAGGGTAACCAAAAGAATCACATCCAAACCGCCTTTATTATTCACCTTTGGGTGACACGAGTAGGCGTGGGGTAAAATGGTCATGTGACCCGTGGTGAAATTCTCCGATTACATCATGCAACGGATCAATTGCACTACCCCTTAAGGATAGGTGCAAAAAGTGTGGGAGAGTAACAGCTTTCTTAGAATCGTCGTATAAGTTACGTCAGAGCAATAGAAGTAGCTCTTGGTGCATCAGTATATACTGCCGGCCAACCACTAAATGCTGTACTAAACCGCCAATTGCTACACTTCTCAATTCTATTAAATCATAATTTTATTCACTATCTACATTGAGTACTAACTAAACTGTTATTACTTTCTCTTCACTGGGGTACCGGCAGACTCATTAATTCCCGTCAGACGAGCATCTGAGACATTGACAATAACCTGCTCCTCCTCATATTCTTCATCGCTCAAGACTTCGATTCTGGATTGGATGGCTTGCTCGCTAGGTCTTGTCACCTTTTCCTCTACTTCGTAGGTATCACTAGCTCCACCACCACTGCTAATCAAAAACAACAAAACACTGCCGACACCACACACGACAGTAAATGCAAAGACAAAAAGGGCACAATACCACACGAACTTGAATGGTCTGTTGGTAATTAAGTGAATTGGATCACGTAAAAATTCATAATAAGTATCCTTAATATCCAAAAATTGCTTTAAAGCAAACAATTTGACAAAGAGAATAAACAGCAGAAGTGTTGACAGATTCTCCCCTAAAAGTAAGTCATCAAAGTTTGCAGGAGGAGGGACTGGCTCATTCTTAATCTTTTCCTTGTTGGATTGCTTACTGATATACTCCAAATCGTACTTAATTTTGAATGTTTCGTTTCCGATTGTTTCTGCCTCTCTCACGGAATGCCCCAAATAAATGTTGTCAAATAATATGTCGCCATTCATACTCCAAAGCTCAAAGCCAAGTCCTCCGACTAGCTGGTTCAAATTAGAAGGCTTGTCATCGTTATAATATTCAGGGTTAGGAATTTTGCGTGGATGCCACTCTCCTTGGTAATTTGGGTTTGGAATCTTAGGGTGAATCCATGGGCCGATGTACTGGGGATTTACCATCATAGGTGCTGTCCATTCACCACAGCCTATCTGTCTGCATCTTGGATTAGGAATTTCTGGTGCTATCCACTCTCCATCCTCGTCGTCGTCCCAATATTCTGGTTTTACAGCAGAAGGATCCTCAATGAAGAGCGGTTCCGATTCGTCCCAATCTTCTGGCTTAACAGCATCAGGATCAGGAATGATAGGCAACCCATGTTTTATTTCGTAGTCTTCTGGTCTCTTCACATCTGGATCAGCAATGTACTCACGATAGTCCCAGTCTCTTGGCTTGGTGTCAAATTCATCTACAATTTCCTTAGGAGGGTTCAAGGCTGGCTTCATCAAATGTGGACTATTGATTAAGTTTCCAGCTTTTGCTACTTCACCATTGACCCTAATCTCAAAATCCTGGTTCTTCTTCAAAATTAAGGTGTACAACGTAGACAAATCTCCGGTTTTGGACATTGGAGAAGCACCAAGATGCTTCTCTTCCACCAGGGATGTATTAAGTGGGTTCTCTCTACGGAGTATAAAATGGATCTTGTTGTTCGAACCGCACTTGTCAGGGCCAAACATCACTTGGTATGGGGTATCTGAGCTGAACTTGCTATAGTCGTCTTGTAAGTCAAGCAACTTAATGTAGGTACCACCACATTCTAATCCGTTTTGCAACTTAATTTCATACTGAAGCACCAAGTCGTTATCTGTGTTGTTAAAAGGCTGAGGTAATTTGAGCGAAATGGCATAGTGTTTAGCCTGACTTTTCAACACAAGGCCATTATCATTGGTATATCCGGGGTTCTTGGTAGACGATTCAATGGCCCATTTTCCGTCGTATGAAACGACTTCTTTTCTTCCCTCGTCGAATTTCGTTGCTTGGGAAGGTTTCCAAGGTGAATGGGCAAGGTCCTTGTAATCGAACTGTTCAAAAAACGACGAAGGAGCCAACTTCGATTTGTCAAACGGAACGAAATCCGAAGAAGACGTGGCTTTAGCCACGATGGATAAGAACACGAAGTACTTAAACAGAACCATAGCGATTTTCCGTGAAACAAATTTTTGTCAAAGCAATTCTGAAACTATTTAACTTTCTCTAGTTCCACTAGAAGGCAATATTAAACAACTCAATTGTTACAAAGAACAACAGCCAATGTTAATATGATCTGAAGACGTCTTTAAATAAAAAGTCTGAAAAATTGGCTGTTGCGACACTTTTTTCCGGGTGCGTGCAACAGACAGACACGGAATTATTGCTGGGAGACGAGCGAGAGTAGAGAAAAATGGCACAATGGTACGAGGTATACGAGTATGCTGTTCGTAGCTAGCGGCTGATAAAAATAGTCTAAAAGTGTCTTACAATGATGTACTGTGCTACATAAGAATTTGAAGTTTTCTAGGAGAAAGTATGTGTAGTGTAAGGGGTTATATACTCTGTAATGTGGTGTGATGTCTGTTGTGCTGCTACGCTCTATCTTCTCTCAATTCAGACTTTTTTTGCAGACATAATGATGTCGTCATTTCCAACAAAAGATACCAACAAAAGGTCCAGTAGTAGTAAAGGATTGTGTTCGATTAAATATTGGGTTCTGTGGATGGAACTGCAATAGTCTTTGTCTGAGTGTCAAGGTAAGGCATAATCTAATGCAGAATATTCCTCGGATCAACTATTCTCACATTGGAAGCTCATCCGATGCGGACTTACTTTAATATCCCAAGGCTATATATCGATGAACATCTACAATGATACACTATTACTCCCCTATATCATACCAGTCATACTACTTTGAACTATGCAAAAATCCATTGTACTCTATAAAGTATTTTCTAATGTACACAATAACTAAGAGGTGCCAGAAACTGTTTTCAAAAGCTACCTCAATTTTCAAGATGTCACCTTGACTTTAGGCTTCAGTCTCTTCCAATAAGGCAAAGGCGTTGGCACTACTAGGGCGAGAGGGCTTATCTTCTTCTTCTTCTTCTTTACCCTCCTCCTTTTCGCCATCAAAAAAGTTCTTGACATACTCATCTTCAGCATCCTGTTCCATCTGCTCTTCGGTCTGTTCCGTAGTAGTCTCTGTGCTATTGTTCTCTTCAGCCATGCTATTCTTGATGGTGATGGTCTTGTTGATAAGATCCCAACCAGCCTTTCTGGAACTCTGCACATACTTGGCTCTTGCTATACTTTGCTCGATCTTCGTGGATAAAACTCCACTTAACTTATCAGATCTCTCGAGTTTGTGCTTCAATGAATTGGTCTTCTTCTTATTGATGTTCTTTTTCACCTTCAGGTTCTCCATTTTCTTCTGCAAAAGATTCTCGTTTTTTATGGTTGTTCTGATAATAGACTTCTTGAGACCATCCGACTCAGACTTTGGAACGTTGCTGAGGTCTCTACCCTCGCCTTCCTCGTCAATGAGTCCTCTTCTTGCAGCTCTACTACGTTTAGATACTATTTGATTTACTGTTAGTCTTTGGTTCATACAACACCCAATATTTCCTTGACATGCTTGTTTCCAAGCGCAAAAGTTGCCCGGATACAACCAGCCGCTCTCAAAATCACATACCCTTCTTAGCCATCTTGTACTTTACAACCTTTAGCTGATTTTTCTACAAGGACCATAAACCCTTGCTTTGATAAGAAGCTCTTCTCTCATCACAGTGAAAAATTCAGGTCCTGTATACTGCAAATCTTTTTGGGGCACATTCATTATTGCGACATTTACCCGGTGCTGCAAACGACATTATTAGCTGTGTATTAGTAGCTGAAGGTGTATGACGTCGAGTGATGAAGAATAGAGGGATGCTAGGGTACTTTCGGAAGGTCTTGGTAGAATTTCATTGTTTCAACTGGATTCAGGCAAGTCTTTCCATGAAGCTTCCCAAACATTGTCTACTTAAGGTCCTCTCCTTCTACTTATCACTAACTACCAACTCTCACTTACAACTTCCTTAAAGTACTTAAAATACTAAGAAACGACGACATAATCACTGAGCCAATTCCCTACCGGCATACAACACTATTATTCTTCTCTGGCATGTCCGAATGATTTTTGGGGCCAACGACCGACGATAAGAAACAGTGGAGAGAAGACAGGTTTCCATTTATAGTGCTAAGATAGGACTAGCAAGAGCTCTACAAAAATTCGAAATATATACAAATAAATACCTACAGTATGAATATTCGCAATAAACAGCAAAATTCAAATAAAAGGGATCAGGAGATTGTTTTGCATCACTCTGTTAGTTCTATGGAACATCATTCATCGAGCCCCTTGGTCTCGGACACCGCTTCATTTGCGGCAGAAAACAGCTCTCGTGGCACCGCTCTAGGACTAAAGTGGTATCTTTGACTCTGCAATTACTACCCTAAGTGTTGCAGCTGCTCTTTCAGCTGCAAAAGTTGCCGAACGCCTATCGGCCATGCCTCACAAGTACTTGGTACTTTCAGTGAATGAAACATGCCACATCTATGGCATGGTGACAGATTCCGAGATTTACTTGTTTCTTGACGAAACAGTGCTTTGTCAACTAGACTGCTCCATAACGGGACAATGTCAGAGCTGTGTAAATATTGCTGACTTAATGGTTAGGATATGCGATTTGATTACGGACGAATTAATGGGCTCGAAGCTCTACTTATTAATAGACCGTACCAAGAAGCCACTTGAGGCTGTCAAGTTAGCTCAGTTGGCTCACAAGCTCCTAGATGGAAACTTGTTGTGTACTGACAGTGCTGAAGATCCGTTGGTCAAAGATATCGATGGTTATAATAGGCTCGTGGTATATTGTGTGCTCTAATGACCTGCTTCGTATTGTTTTGTATTATTAATGTCTCATAGACGATTTGATTTAACTTAGAATCGGAATCGGGGCATACTACTGAAGATGTCCACAAGGCACAAAGTGTTACAAGTGATATACTCGTAGTTAACTAATGAAATTCCAAATGGTTCAATATATGTATTAAGAACTATTTCAATTATAAATATTTCACTTCATTGTAACGGTCTCTTCCCGTTTTCATTCAACTCTCCATTCCCGTTTTCAGCGACCTGTGCTTGCTGCGCTACCCTCACGGCTTCTTTATACTCATTACATGCTTTATCAAGACTGATCTCCAAAGGGTCGAGACAGCTCTGGAAGCTCTTAAGAAGCTTATCCTTGAGCTTCTCGTTTGTCTTCACCAATTCCAACTCTTCAAATATCTTTGTTCCTCGTTCCTTAAGCGCATTAAGATCATTTCTACAGTTCTTAAGAGAAGTGAATAACTTCTTGAGCTGATTTGGATTGTTTCCGTTGAGAAACAATTTCCAGAAGTGTGACAAGAATTCAACGATGGTTATATTGTATGTAATGATCTCTTGAACAATGGACTCTGGTACCAAGTTTTGTACAGGGGTTGAGTTAGTATGGGTGGAGGATGTAGTCGAGTCTTTGGAGATGAGTTTGAATGTTCGAAAGTTTTGTTTGATTAATCCTGTGATTAGGTCGCAGGACTTCTTAATCTCTGCATCCTTGTTATTATAAGTATCTGTAAAATTTATTCCATTAATATGTGGTTGGAACTTGTTCTTTGAGAGATATTTTGCTAGATCTTCTGGTGTGAACTGTATATCAGCGGCTCCGCTTTGAGTCTTCTTTGCTGACTTGCTAGCCTCTAGTTCTGTATTTATAGACAATCGGACAAACAGGGTCTCTTCAACTTCATTTAAGTCATGCAAATTTAATTCCTGTTGATATTCGCTTATCTCATCGATTGATAGGGCATCAGGAGCATCTGTAATAGTGATAGAAGACTCACCATTAGCTTTCTTATTTGATGCTAACAGCTGCTGAGTGGACAGTGCCGAATTACTCATATCAACCATTTTTGAAGATAGTTTATTCATGTTTTTCATCAAGATTATCATTTCATTTTCTTGACCCATACTGACTTTATGACGAGATGCTGAGTCATCATCGAATCTCATTGTGAAATCAGGTCTATTTCCTAACTTCTGAGAATTATCCACTTCATTACCAAACAAGTCCATGAACTTACTTACTCTGACGTCCTCCTTCGGTTTAAGTATCATTGGATCCTCCGGCTCTTGGATTGTAGTAGTGGCAACTGGTTTGTCGTCTATCGCGGGGTCTTCAACTTTCTTATCTGAATCTAACTTCGGTTTCTTAGCATCTTGCTCCTTTTCCTTTTCCTTTTCCTTTTCCTTCTCCTTTTCCTTCTCCTTTTCCTCGTATTCCACGAAGGATTGGTCTATGTACAAGTATTTATCCAAGATGACGTCTCCCCTGTTGTTGCTATTATTGATCTTGTCTCCTCTCAACCGCCTGAAGAGCTTCGAGTTAAAGAAACGGGACCAAAACTCACCCTCCAGAAACTTCGCGGGCACAAGCTCCGAAAACGCCTTCTTGATGATGGGGTATGTGTCGAATATCTCATTAATTGTATCTCTAGTCACATTAACATTGACCTGGTTATCGGAAGTTGCCACTGGCTTAATTGTCGACAACACGTTGTATGGACCTCTGTGTTGGGAAATGGTCAAGGCATAAGTACGTAACTGATTCAAACGGGTCGACCAGAAAATCAGAGGCAGCAACTTGAAGTTCATAACCGATTGAGTGAATATATTACGGAGATTACGGTCTTCCAACAAATACTTCTGCTGCAATTGCAAATTCTTGAGCAAACTGGCATCAGATAACGATTCTGGGGTATTGAAAGATAGAGGATTTGACGCCGATTGCATTGCTGTAGATGGTGTCGATGAAGGAGCTGGTGTGGAACCAGTAGAAGAAGCGCCAGGAGTCTCTGTATCTTCTTTTCTATTGGAAACTGCAGCTGGTGCCGGAGTGTCTTTAATGACTGTTCTCAGTCTGGCGACAATGGTCTGAAGAGCGTCCTTAATATTGTTCATTGTCGGCCTATTTGTGAAATTGAAGAGAACAGATTTCTCCTCTCCATCCACAGGCTTGTAGAAGAGCTTTAGCCTCATTTTTGGCGAGCCTGCTTTCGATTCTTGTAGCCTAGTGATGGTACTTAGCGGGATCGAAAGAGACTTCAGCTGTTCCTCAATGGCCTTCCATTCTAGCATCAGCGGCGTTAATTCTTCCCGGATGTGGACCATTCCGGCCACCTTGTCGACCACGCATGCACCTGAGACCGTCTCCATGGTGGTATTGATGTCTGTTTGGTGGAGAACGTGACTGAAGAGAGAAAGAAAGATGTTGTAAATCAATGAAGAACCGATTTTGCAGTGCCAGAAATGTCGTTTGGCGCTTTTGATAGTGGGTATCTGTGTGCAGGTGCTGGGATGTGGTATGTAAGAGAGGAAATGTAGGAGTAGTCCAGGGTACAGAGGTCAGTGAAATGGCCAATGAAGTTGAAGTTGAAGTTATAGGAAATATGCGCGAAAGAAGGAGTGTTTTATTCTGTGTTTTGAGGTGGAAAACTTGGGGTTGTACCGGTTTCTGTTGCCCTTGTATCTTATAGCAAGAGCCGACGTACAAAGCAATTTAATGAGCGGCTGCGAAATTGAAGCGAAGCGGTTATTTTCATTAACGGGTGAGTGTTGTGTTCTTTGAAGGGGTCGTATTGAAATAGCGGTTGTCTTGAATTGAGCAGGACTTCCAAAGTTTCCTATTTACGATATTGAGTTCTCCTTTCTACTTTATTGTCTACAATGGTGATTCCAGTAGTCCTACTGCTTCAGAGACTCATAGAAATTCCACCCTTCCATGCCCGCTTCAATTAAATTTCACGAAATCTCAGAAGAAACCTACTCCATCTTAACACTATCACATATACATACCACCAACTCTAGTAGAGTCACCACATAACAATACATACCACTAAAACTACCAATATACTAACTACTCCTACTCGACATCTACCCATACTATACACAGTACGTCACATGACTTATCCGCATTCGTTATGAAAAGTTTCATTCATAGTAACATTTATAGTGTTGAATGGACCCATTGGATGACATTGGTCAAGCCATTAGTGCCCATATAATATATAATTTAGTGATGTTACGTTCCATAGGACTCCTCAGTAGAGTCGGTTCACCCTTGGTAACGAACTCTACAAGAATAGGTTCTGTCAGACTCTTACAGTCTACTGCCAGAGCCTTTAATGCCAATGTTCAAAGTGGTCAGAGCAATACAGTGAAGGCTGGCGAAGATGGTGCAAAAGCCCAGAAAATCAGACCGCCAGTAAGCATTGATAGAGAATTGCCAGATCCGTTTGTCAGACAGAAGCAAAACAAAAGATATTTCGTGGTATACGCTATTGGTGTGACGTTGGCCTGTGCCATTATCTTCAATTACGAGAAGACCATGTCACCAATCACCACTTCAACTTTATACTTTTTACGTAGATCAAACATCGCCAAAGAAAAGTTGGGAGAAGGTATCGACTTCAAGAGCTCTTGGCCTTGGATCAGTGGTACTTTGAATACCGTTAAGGGTGATATCGATATCCTGTTCAAGATCAAGGGTGACAAGGGAGACGGTGTTTTGAAATTGAAGGCCACCAGAGAGTCGAAATTGCATCCATTCGATGTCCACCACTTTTTATTGGCAGTGAAGGATGCAGAAGGAAAAGTCGTAGACTACGATTTAACCAAGGACACTGCACTTGATTTCGACATCTAGTAGCCGGATGTTAGTACTAGCGAGCGAAATTGGGTAAAAGAGGCTCGAATGCCTTAATTTATGTCAGTTCTTGTATATACAAATAATAAAAACATGTATGATAGACATTTCTGTGCTAGAACCTATGTAGGTACGAGAGAAAATACGATTTCCACCCAAAGATAAACTAAAAGACACATAAGAGAGGTGCAAAAGGGTTGCTCTCGACTTACCAAAAGATCTCAAGGTCACGAAACAAACCAAAGGAGTTGAAATTATCCCCTTCTGATAATGGCTCCATATCACCATTCACGGCTGGGCACGTAACTACGATGGAGAATTGAAAGCTCGTGAACATAAACACTCCTGTGGCTAGTTCCCTGTGTGTGCAATTCCCCAGGTTAACTAATATCGTTATCTCGATTACTACTGTAGGCTAGCTAAACAATAATAAATAGCTTGACTCCACCACCTCGAACGAAAACATCCATACTGCAATTCAGCTTCTAAGGCGGTCCTACGTCCACTCCATGAGTGTCAAGTCGCTTCTAGGTTACAGAATTCCTGATCTAGTTTGATCGAAACTAAATCGAGAAAATATTGCCTCGGCAAGCCCACCTGGCCAAGCCAGCGTGGGATCCCAAGGTTCTATTAATAACTGAATGTATGTGTTGAGTGCATATGCCTGAGGGGGGTTCAGGCTTTTAGTTTTCGACCATTGTTCAAGATATCCCTTGGAAGCTTGGGTGGTCGCTTGAGCGTTAGTTCAGTCCTGTCACGAAATCCAAGCAACACCCACCTTGGCTTGCAGACTCGTACTGCTGGTATACTTCCTTGGTGTTTCCCCTATCTTTGTCCCAGATGCAAAAAGCCAGTGGAAACCCAATTTTCTTCACGCTGCCCAATCTTGCAGTTTCCTAAAGAAAGCAACAGATGTCCCAAAAAGGTCAAAGTTTATTGCACTTTGGAAATCATCACACCGGAAATGCTCACCAGCACACAAGACAATTTTGCAGGTTTTCGAAGGACACAATACTGGCCAATATAATACCCATGTTAGTTCAGTACATTGTGCACTAAAACCCATTGTTTCGGCAGCAAAAAGGCACCTGAAGTGCCTCCCTACACCTGATCCCATGCTGCAAGCTTCAACATTGCTGTTGAACCGGTTGTTCCAGAAATCTCTTAGATAAGGCAGTCCATTTAGCTCATGCTCGCTCCGCCCAAGTTGATGCGCCATAGCATTTGCTATGTTGATAATTAACTACAGGAGATCGTCTTATTTAGCAACAATTTCAGATATCGATTCAGACCTGCTGTGGAGTTCGCCAGCGGCTCTGGACGGTGAAATTCGGTTGTATATAGCCCCGTAGTCTTGAGCCCTCCTCCCGTGTTCTGGTTGAACACAATCAGCCCGAAACCCCTACCAGGTCCTCCATCACCAACGCCAAATTCTAGCCTCAACAGCCCCATTTCTATGCACCCGTGTGTTCCACCTGGTGGGGCCCACACACCGCAGCCCGGCTCCCGATTTTCTCTCGCATCGCTTCACAAACAGAGAAAGTGAAAACACACCTATATCCGGAGTCCATCTCCCACTTGCTCCTCCTTTTGCTGCTTCAGCATCTGCCAGACACAACTAAAAATAATAGAACAACACAAATAATAATTGTGGTACAATACTGGCAGTACTGGCAGTACTGCCAATAATACCATGCCTAATAAGGTCCTAATACTATTCACACTGCAATACTGTCCCTAACACTACTGCGCATGTACACACTCTCCCACTCACACAGTCTCACTCGCTCTTTCCCTCTCTCTTTCCCACTCACACTCTCACTGCTTTAACCCCATCACACTAGAATTGCTTTTTTTTCCTCTGCCCTGGTCGTCGTGTCCCAAAACGGAAGTCGTTCGAAAGCCCAAAATCCATTTATATCCTTTGTGTCTAATAGCTGTCAGTAGAATTTAGCAAAGAGGAATTGTCGAGTTGGAAGAAAGGTTGCAATCGTCCAGTAGCTTGAACAGCACAGCACAGCACAGCACATCGTTCGTTTCCCCCGTCGAGCTAGAGATTTTAGCCCTCTGTAGCACCCAGAAGAACCCCCAGTTCGTGGCAGCATCGCATTAGCCGCCGCCTTTCATTTGTTGAAGCCATACAGCCAGTACATCGCTGCTGTCGGAAACGCTCTAGATAAAGCCTACCAAACGAGTGGGAATTCGAGTCTGATTCCGCTCCAATTAGACAGCCAAGAGCCTGAAAATCGTTGTAGACGCTGTCATAAACTCATCGGTGCTAACACACAACTTGCTGCATCATCTCGATCCACCTGTGCATCGTCTTACAGTGTCATAGAAACGGACGAATCTCAGATCTGGACAAAGAACGACATCCACCAGTCACAGCAAAAGTCACAAGACGTAACCAGAAATACAGAAAAAGTCTGACCCGATCGATAGCATCGGTATCGTATCAGACCTTAATAGAAACCACTAGAAATACCACACAAAATTGAATCCTAGTGTGAATATTTCATTGGTGCAAATCTCATTAAAACTGAACTGTCAAGGGCTCGAATTTATTATCGTTTTGATTAGCTTATCTTCTTATCTCAAAAATCGTTACTGAAATCATTCGCTACCAAAGTCGTTCGTTGCAATCAACCATACATTCAATACTTCCCTTCGCTTAGAGATATCACCTTTCGTTACGGATATCAACCAAAGCGCTCATAACAACCTTCATACATAACTCACAGCACATAACCAATCATGGTCAACAGACAAGGACTTGCCGTCGGGTTGGCCGTCGGAGTGCCATCGTTTCTCATAATAACAGTCGTTGTTCTCTTCTGGTTGCGTAACCAACGTAAACAGAATAAAGAAGACTCTCTCGATAATGAAATCGATATGGACTTGAGAGACGATCAGCCGTTCAACCAATTCCAAGAAGAGCTTCACAAGCCTTATAACAAGGTAAAGGGCGATGTGAACACATACAACGACCCTAGCAAGTCTTCTTCTACCACTCAGGGTGTTGAATATGTCACTGAAAAGCCTTATGTCTCATCAAATGGCTCTTCTTCGTCGAGCAACACCATTGACCATTCCACCAATACCTTCCAAACTCCTCCAAGAGCTCCCGTTGGTGCTAGAGGTACACCAAACCACTACAAAACAGCATCTGCGTACGATTTCTATGAGACGTTCATTCCTATCCTTCCTCAATCACAGAACGGTTCTCCTAATATTAACTCAAGCGGTAATACTGCATCTCACTCTCAAAGCAACTCGTTGAGTTTTCCTGATGGTTTCAACCAACCTCCTGCAATTGGTGAGCTCGCTTCTACCAATAACAGCTCTAATACTAGTTTGACTGACAAAACATCATTGGACAACTTGGCCAAGCAACTTGCCGGTCCAGCTTTCTTCGAAAAATTGCCTTCTCGTGCTGCAGTTGTGTCCTTGAAGCCTAGATACAATAATGTATCTGCTCACAACAACTCCAGTAGCGACTTGGTCCACAATACTTTGGTTGGCGAGACTGCGCTCAATGATAACTTCGTGTATGAAGCTAATACTGTAGATGTTCAGAAAGAGAAGTCTGAGTTGCAAAGAAAGGAATCACAGAGATCTAAGTCAACGGTGTCTTCGCCTTCAAAGTTATCTCAAAGTCCTAGAATGCACAGATACAGTCAACTAAGCCATGGCAGCCATGTGCTGGATGTTCCACAGGAAAGCAGCTTCGATACTGCCCATAGCCAAGGAGCTATGGATAAGGACGTGAAGAAAGACTTAGACAGTACGAAATTGCCAGAAGATGACGATGAAGAAGTGGAAGAAAAGGGCCCAGAGGTGATGGACGACGCGCATAGAGTGGAATCGGATTATGATGACGATGAAGAAGATATGACTGCTGTAAATGAATCAGATCTCGAGTCTGAACTAGCCGTTCGTCGTGCCTGAATATATCAGTCCACAACCTCACCACTGTAAAATAACACTGGGCATAGTTATAGAGTTCCAGTCTTTCAATTCTCCTTGTGCCTTCGGCACATTCATTGGACATTTCAGATCGGGTTATATACGTGCTTAAATCGGTTACTTGGACTTTCCTCAATCATTATCAATTTTAATGATACTTAAAACAGTTCCTTTCTTCAGTTCTTGTATGAGCACGTTTTTATTTTGATTGGTGTATAGTCTCGTTCAATAGTATGCATTGTAATTTTAATACTCATTGTAGTAGTAATGTGGGACGTGGGAAGCCAGGTTGTCAATCTCACATTGTTGTGTGATATTATTATGTCTTCTGACTTCTACTGTTCAGTAATTTTATTAGATTTGTTCCATTTTTTGAAAATTTACTACTTTCAACTTTTCCTTCACGAGAACAAAAACAAAAGAACATTAAGAATATACAACACAATTATATCCTCCTTCGAACCAAAATTTCATTTCAATTTCAAAGCAACATCATCTAGGTAATCCCGCAACTCAAGCGAACTCTTTCTTACCAAATCAAACCCACTTTCACCTTTCTCCACTAACCATATTTACCCATTGAAATAGGATGCAAAATTATGCCTCCTACACAGCGCACTATATACAGTCACACATAACCTCAGATATCAAAAACGAACAATCTAGAAATTTATTACTATATGATTCTTTTCCTTTACGATACAGAGAGTAAATAGGCTCTTCTGGTTTTATAGTTGTAGCTATATTGTATATATTTACTATCAGTAGTGGTAGCTTACAAGATTTCAGCTGGATTAATTTCAGTAAGAACTTTATATCTATTATTGGTGTTTAATCTTTAGAGCTCTTTTGCCGCTTAGTTTATATTTGAGTATAGACATGTTGAGAGTATTGAACCACAGCCTCTTGGGTCGTTCTTTGGCGGCTCAGCGTTCACAATTGGCATGGACCATGGCACCGAAAGCTACGTTCCAGAGGCAATTGCATTTCAATAGCGCATTCAGAAGCCAAAAGATTCTACAATTGCAGCCTTTTCGTAGGCATTTGCCTCCAGCAAAAACTTACGCCACTTACAACAGATGGGGTGGGTCATCTAACACGTCCAGCGGGTTCAATATTGTAGGCTTATTGAGAAGCCGAAACACCCTTTACTTCGCTATAGCGTTTGGGGGTTTCTACCTCTACAACCTCAACGAGGCCCCGTTTACTCACCGTAGAAGAATGATCTGGATTCCGTACTGGTTGGAAACAAAAATAGGAGACTATTCTTATAGACAGATCATGTATCAGTACGGAAGCAAGCTTCTTCCATATTCTGACCCACTCTATGTCAAAACCAGAAAGATTATGAATCGTTTGCTCACAGTTGCTTTAGAGAACAACGAAAACGCCCTGCAAAGGGCCCATTTGGAGAAGTTGAACTGGTCCATTCATATCGTCAACGTGGATCCAAGGGAATACCCGCCCAATGCATTTATATTGCCCAACGGCAAGATCTTTATTTTCAGTTCTATCTTGCCTGTTTGTAAGAACGACGACGGTTTAGCTACTGTTTTATCTCACGAACTTTCTCACCAGTTGGCGCACCATTCGTCAGAACAGTTGTCGAAACAGCCATTCTATATCTTGTTGTCTACATTGATGTACACAATTACTGGTGTCAACTGGTTCAACGACTTGATGATCAAAGGTTTGCTTGAGATGCCAGCCTCCAGAGAAATGGAGTCTGAAGCTGATCATATTGGCTGCGAATTATTGGCCAGATCTTGCTTCAATATTCAGGAGGCAATTGCCTTCTGGGAGAGAATGGCTCAAGCTGAACAGAGGATAACTGGCCAAGTGGGCCAATCTGGAAGAGTTCAGGAGTTTTTCTCTACTCATCCAGCTACAGAGAGAAGAATTAAGGATATACAGGGCTGGACCCCAGGCTTAGAGATTATCAAGGAATCGTCTGGATGCCACGAATATCAGTTTGAAATGTTCACCGAGGCCAGTCGTAACTTCTTCAGGCAATGAAATATTCCTTAAATACCTAGATACGCAAATATCCATAGGCCATGAATAGAGTCGTAGCTTAACGCTACAAGCGAATTTTTGAGCAATTAGTTTGTCTTCTTGGTATGTACAGTAATGAATATTTGGTCTATCAAGTCTATGTGAACTATTTACATGTTCCTTCCTAAATCGTTATCTCGTATTCCTTTGTTTCCTCGTCCTCTTGAAGTAATTTACTCTTCGTAATACCCTCGTCAGCAATATCTCTAATGAATAAGCCTTTGGATGAAAAAAAGCCAAACTTGTTCACTTCAATGCCGATATTATAGTCCACAAACTTAGGCTCAATTTCGCGGTTATCATCTTCATTGTGACTGCTATCATGTATAGCTTCGTCAGTTCTTGGCACCTGAAGCAAGTACACTTGGATTGTTCCAGTACGTTTTCTAGTGCCCAAATCTTTAGTTGAGTACATTGGCATTGTCAACTTGACAAAATCAACTCTCTCCAGCTGATCATACGAGTTCTTATCATTTAATGGTTCCCTGTCTGATTTAGCAGCCAAGTCCACACTAGCAGTTATCCATGTTTCAATCTCGTTTTCATTGATATTCACCGAGAACTGGTCATTCTCATCCATGAACAATGGAGAAAATTCGGCTGTTAGAGTCAGATCATCCCTATTTCTGATAATGTAATCAATAATTCGTCTTTCAACCACATCTACTACCTGCCTTTTGAAGTGGTCTACTTGGTTTTCAATACCTTTTACGACATTGGAGAGTTCCGTCTCGTCATATGCCTTAAAACGAACCTTTCCGTCGTCATTTTCTAAGGGCGTCTCCAATATTTTGTTAGTCTCTTTGACATAGAGTCTCTTTCTATAGGTTCTATATAGGTAATATCCACCCAAAAGAAGAGGAGGACCAACTGTGATCAACGTGTCATGATGAACATGGGTCAAAGTGTATGCTGAAAAAGTTAAGGCACCGAAGTATTTGACATTGGCCGATATTCTCTGGTTCCAGATGTACTGAAGGACATTGGCGTTGGGATTGTACGACTTTCTTGGCGGTTGTACCTTGTCATTAGCAAAGGATAAGGATGATAAGGAAGACGAAGACGACGAAAGTTGTCTTCTGGGTAATAAAGAAAAGCATGAGAAAGAAGCTACACTGGATAGAACAGTACGTTCTCGAAAGCAATTTCTTCGTATAAGTATCATAATGAATATCCCCGTAATATTCAGTAGTTTATGCAAATGACGTGGTAAAGCTTCTCTAAGCTTAATGTTATAAAAGAAGATTGTATAAACACCATATAAGTATAACTGGTTCATAACTATAATGGTATAACGACATAAATTTCATCCACGTGATATTTCATCACACGTCTACATCTCTTATCGGCAGATTTACAGTTTGTCAGATTTTACAGGTAAATTGAAATTTGTTTTTTGTGAAAAATCGATTTGCTGTGAATTGGAACCGGTTCTCTTTAGCTATAAATCTCGTTGTAGAGCAGGTCAGTGGAAGAAAAGTAGTCGCTTCAAATGGCCAGAGCAGAGGTTGGGTCCGCAAAATATCAGTCCAAACAGCTAAAGGCGGCAGGACTCCAGAAGCTTAAGTTTTACTGCCAACTCTGCGAAAAACAATGCCGTGATGCCAATGGTTTCAAGAACCATCTTTCTTCTCCCAGCCACCAGAATAAGATTGCAGAACTCAGCGAGTCTGGAAAGGGGAACAAGATAGTGGATGAGTACTCTCTGCAATTTGAACAAGATTTTCTCCGCTTATTGAAGGTAAATCATGGCACTAAACGAGTCAATGCCAATAAATACTACCAGGAATACATCCTTAACGATAAGGACCACGTCCATATGAACTCTACCAGATGGACTAGTCTCACGTCGTTTATGAAACATTTGGGGCAAAAGGGCTTAGTCCGCGTCGAAGAGGCTAATCCCGGAGCTGATGGTGAGTTCAACTTGGAAATTCGCTTGGTAGATCAATCAGTAGAACTACAACAACAGCAAAAAGCACTGCAGAAGAAATCAAGTATACGGACAGACGAGCGAATATCACATAAGTTCATAAATGAACAGATTAAAAGAGGTAAAGAATTGGCCGAAAAGAGTGAAAAAGAAAGCACCCCACCGTCAGTTCCTCTTTCAACAGGACCCGTAAAGGTAACATTGAAGGCAAATTCCACCAGTAAAAAGTCTACAAAGAGTGCTTTTGTCTTCGGTGAGGATGAAGACGACGAAGAAGAAGAAGAGCTAAAACCTTCAAAACCAAAAAAGACCATAAAGATTGGAGCCTTAGGCAAGAGGATAATACCGAACAGGAAATAAGCAATAAGTTAGCATCCCCTTGCCTTCACGATTGATGACAATACAAATAGACATTTTAATAAAATAATGAATTTACAAACAATGGAAGTGTAAGGTATATTCTTCAATCTCTACAGTAAAATGAATTACATACCTCGAAAACTTCGTAAGCATATAAATAAATAAATAGTATATGGTATATGTATAATAATACAAATGCAATTTTCTATTTTAACTTTTTGCTGTAGGGACAGAATTTGAGGCATCCCTACCTATCATGTAACATAACACATTAAACACGCTCATAACATAAGACATAAACTTCTTTTGAAGTCAACGATCCCAATTCCGGTTGATTAACGTTTCCATGAAGCAAATTAACCTTGACATTCTCGTCATCAAACAAGCACCAAAATGGGTGCTTCAAGTTATCCAAGGTGTTCTTATACTTCTGATTGACAGTTGACTTATTAACAAGTGCAGTGTAATGTCCACTCTTAAGATTTCCGTAATGATTAATCAAACCCGACAATTTATATACAATTTCATGGTTCTCGTTGTTGAACTTAAGCTCCAATGGATACTGAATTGTAGTATCCAATTTATCTGTCAAGTTGTACATCGAGAAACGAGACAAATGAATGAACAAAATCTGGGGTAATTTGATAAAGTTTAAGCTCTTGGTAGATATACTCAACGAGTTGACACTTGGATTCTTGGATTTTGGTTGTGAATTTGGAGACTTGCTTCTTCTTCCAAGTTTGAAAATTCCAGATTTCTTCGTAGTGAAGACTGGGTGGTTATCAAGTAGACTCCCAGCAGATTGATCCGCATTCTTAGTACACTTTGGACAATTCCAAGCATTTTCTCCACTGAGAACTTCGTCCTGGGTGTAGTATCTCAAGCAATCGGCTAAATCAACAACATTTCTATTGTTGTGACGACTACTTGGAATTGGCAATGACAAGATTGTGAATGGAGAGTAACTAATGGACTCGTAGCCACACTTATTACAGGCTAACTTATTTTGCAAATGGCCCTGGAACAAGTCATGTACTGGAGAAGTTCCCTCATGTTTAAGAAGCGATTGGTACCATTTCAAATATTCGTTCTTATCCTTGACATTGATATTTATGTTCCACTTGTGAATGTAGTCCTCAAGTTCGAAGTTGGATTCATGAACTCTTTTGTCTGACAACTCGTCGTGAAGTCGCTCTAAAATGAACAATAAGAACTCTTGGGCGTCTTGTTGCTCATATGGTATATTCAAGTCTGGTTTCAATAACGATGTAACTCTTATGAACTTTGTAGGAGCAATCGATACACTGCCGTGCTGGGTGAAAGTCCTCAAGAGTCCCGAAATGGCCTCAGATAGCAAAATTGAATCTTTATGGTGTGAATTCACCTTCAGCGACTTCAATACAGCAATATACTTGGGGTCCTTAATATACTTTTGATAATCCAGATTACCAAAAAGGACCTTAAACATATGGACTCCAAACATCAACTGAATGGTCAGATTAATGTAACAAGACGAACCGAAGTTCCTCAAACCGCATACAGCATACTCTTGCATGTAATGAACCTTTTGGCTCTTCACTTGATTCTGCTGCGTCTTGACATGTTGTGGAACGAATGAAGAGTTCATTAATACACCGTTTTTCGAGTACCCATTGGCGTCGTATGGATCTGGCAGTGGAATACCTGGTACTGGCCCTGAGAGTGGCTGACCAGGTTGTTGCTGGTAATAACCAGGGAAATTTCCGGGAGGTGCTACTTGACCATGAACAAATTGAGGAGGAACTTGGTTACTGTGGAAAGCATTGTGGTTATTGTTCATGTAGGGACTAGCACTGAACTGTTGGGTGCCATTCGCAGCCACTGCAGCGTTGTTGTAATGCACATTTATGTTCGTTGGTTGGGCAACAGCTACTCCTTTTGGTACGGGGAGTGATTGGGGAGGACGAGAGTATAGGTTTGGCTGGTTGAAGTTTTGCATAGGGTTCATCTGGCCGTTCACATTCAAATTGCTTCCCAAACTAGGACTTCCACTATTACTTCTAAGTCTGATTCTATCATCACCAACTCTATCGATCGGTTCTTCTAAATAGTCATCCATGGTGGTTCTTCTTATGCCGAGCGGGTGTGGTACCCTTTCAGTGTTTGGTAAAGTCACATCGTCTATAGGATAAGGAACAGGCAGCGTTGGGGAGCCTGCAAACGTATTTGCTCTGTTCTGGAGAGGAACTTTATCAGACCAATGTGGTGGCGGTACAGGTGGTGGCGAAGAAGAGGGAGGAGGAAATGTAGTAGAATGAGGAGGGAATGGAGGTAATTCTGTGGGAATTGGAGGTGGTGCCTTTCTGGATAACACAGAATCATTGGAACCAGTAGGATGAATTCTCAGAGACAAGTTATTCGTTATTATATCCTTAGTTAGGCTGCTTCTCAGCTGAGAACCTTTAATCTTCAAAGCTTCGGAACTGTTGGTGAGGTTCACAGATGGATATCTGTTCTTGAACTCATTAATCGAGTCCACATCGTCGTTTAAAAATGCTTTGGGGTTAAAATCGTAGCTATCAGGGCCCTTGATTCTGGTGGTGTTGAGCTGTTGTTCTGTATGGTTTGTGGTGGTCGTTGTAGAGTGTTTGTAGTCGGCTATGAGCGGGACATTGTCGTTGATATTACCGTTATTATTTGAAACACTGTTACTGTGAACATAGCCATTCTGGTGGCTATTACCATTCTGATAGTTATGGGCCAAAGCAGCGCCGATGACACCGGAATAACTCTGGCTATTATGGCTACTGTGGCTATTATGGCTAGCATGGTTACTATGATTCCCTTGAATCGACTCTTCACTCGATTGGCTGTGAGTGACTTCAAGCAACGGATTCAAACTGTAGCTTTTGGGTGATCTTGTCATGGCGGTACCACTACTAATGCTGTAACCGTTGTTGTTGGTGTCATTACTATCGTTATTATCGATTTTAGTCTTACTGAGGTATTCAGCCAAGCTGTCGCTTTCGCTTTCGGAGCTGGAATCGTCATGGCGGCTGTCGTCCATCATGCTCTTATCCTTGTCTTTCAAGTAGGTGATATACTCGTACAACCAGTTGTACAACTCCTCTACGTTGAAGCTGAGCAAGTTGGCGTCTACAAGGTACTGCTTGACGATCAGTCGTAACTGGTCTAGGGTGATCGAGTACAGCGAGTTTCGTACCAAGTCGTCGGTGTTGTAGAAGGCGAAGACATTAAGGTAGATGATAAAATCCTGTTCGCTTGACTCAATGAACGAGTCGAAGCCCTTGAAATGGACCATGATGAAGCTGTTGATGAAGTAGTTGAAGATGAGATAGCCCTTGATGTAGTTTTTGAGTCCGTTGTGTTGGTCGCCGGCGGAGAAGGCGGTAGACGACTTCTCGTAGAGAAGCTCACAGTAGTCTATGAGATCGAAGAGTGACTTCGACTGCAATTCAGGGTCCAACTGGAGGTTGCGGAACTCATGGTTGATGATCTTGGTGTAGTAGGACTTGGAGTCTTTGGGCGACACTTTTGATGTGGTAGGGTGCTGGTGGGACTTACTGTGGAAAGACGACGCCGGCGAGGCGGTGTAGTTCTGGTTGTTGGTGGAGTACATGGGGAGGCATGAATGGGGTGGTGAGTGGGTGGTGGATGTGGTTGTGGTTGTGGAGGTGAGCGTAGATGACTGGAAAGTATAAAGGCCTAGAAGATGAAGTTAAAGGTGAAAATGTATGCAAAGATCAGAGATCCGATGAAGAAGAATGAAGCTATAGAGGAAATGGGTCGGAACGATGAAATATTCACCTGACAAATATCACCAATATAATTCCAAGCCGACTAAAGAATAGAAAAAACGTCAATCCCAGATCACAAAGCCTCTACGGGTGTGTAGGGGATATTGTATGGGGATGAAGTAATGTAAAGGAATAGCGTAAAAGAAGAATATTGCACTAGTGAAATAGCGAGCTAATCCAGACGTAAATGTAAACGAAGACCGATAATGATGTAAAGGAGCAGGAAGAGGAAACGCAAATCACGGATTAAATAACGAAATGAGATGAATTATCTTCACAGATAAATGAATTAGTAAATTACGTGGAATGGATATCCGACGGTAGAGTTCCGGAACAGAGTTGAGAGGACAGATTGAATAATCAAAGAGAAAAGAACAGCGTTTACTGGGGATCACGAATCAGGAACCACCGCTCGCGGATCACAGAGCCACCAACGTCAAAGCGGGTGTTGTGTAGTGTTAAGTGCAGATCACGTTGGGGTGACCGTGAGAGTGAGATCAGTGCGAGAGTGAGATCAGTGCGAGAGTGACAGTATGACAATGAGAATGACTCCATGAAGAGGCTTTCCACAGGGAGAGCCATAGTGAAGGTCAGACTTCATTATCAACGGATATATAAACATAGCATGTACCACATACCACTACAGTAAATATTATCACCACAGTATGTACCAGATACGACGTACGAACAACGAACACGCACATAAAAAGGAACGAGAAGGGCAACTCGGCACAGTCAGTAGAGTAGGAAAGTGAGAAGTGAGAAGACACAGAGGAAGGCATAGAGCCCGAGTGTGGAGAGGAGAATGGAGAATAAGAGGCAGTGTAGAAGCTAATGTTCCACTAACAGTAACTGTAGCAATCACAGTAACAACACAGCTACTAAATCCAACAAACGGAAGAACCCATAAGCAGCAATTGCAATAAGAGCACTACCACAATATAATAATGTTCTATACCACAGTACTACGAAAGGCGGCATTACCGAAACACTAATAGATGCGATGTCATCACGGAGTAGCGAGGTACAACTCCAGGGAAGATGAAGACGGTGAAAAATAGAAGGACTGATGAATGACGAAAATGGGGCTTCTGTAACGGTTTTATGGGTTCCGGCAGTAGATGGTTGCAAGCTTCAGTAATTTCGTGTAAATGCTTTAAATGCTTGGAAATCGTGATTAATGACGGTGGATCATAACTCTTCATCAATAGTGTCACTCTTATCTATATCTTTCGATAATGCCGTAGAAACATCACTATGGAAATCATAGTAACACAGTGCTGCTTCTTAGTACATCGGATCTGCCAAGAACTGTTCCTATGGGCAATGACGTAACCAGAATTTGTCATAGTAGATAGCACTTTGTTTCTTCCATGTACTCATAGACATCTCATAGACATCACCTTCACTTCATTTTCGTCACCTCTCCATCTCGTTGGCTTCGGCCCTGCTCTCTTACGCTTTCAAGGAGAAGCACAGCATCTGATTGAATACGAGCTTTGCGCTACAGACGCGTGCCGTCTCCACTTTACGATCTGGAACTAAAAGGATATGAACTTAGAAACGCACTAGTATTGATGATTACCGCAAAATCCTTCTCCTTTTATCATGTGCTGCTGCTGATGGAATAATATTCCTTATCAGATGCTGTCAACGAAATAGCACCTCGTACATATTCCGTGTCATACAATCAAGGGGTCCCACCAGTGCCGAATAACCGACTATCGGCTCAGGTACCATCTACGGCCTGGTAAGTAGAACCGTGAACATTAAGATCGGCGAGCACTATAGTGGTGGCTAACCCGGTTAAGAATTAATTGTGCGTTCATCACTATGAGAGATTGTTTCTTAATCCTTCCCCACATGGACAAAAGACCATGTGATAATAGCAAGAGTGATATCCCATTCCCTGATGCTCAACACCACTTTGTGAACTGCTCAGTGCAATTCAGAACACTCAATTTGCACCCAATCATGTTCAGCGAGAAATGGACAAGGCCTAAGTTGAAAAAGGGTGGAGGACACTACTACACATTTACGATCCGTTTGAATCCTCTAAACAAAAGCTTTAGTTTCAACACCGTCCCACATCTGTGTTCTCTTCTCGCTAACATACACTTTCTAAACATAACCTCGTATTATTCTATATAAATCTACACCCTTGAAAAAAATCCATGAACTAACACTTACCGGTCAAGGAGAAGTCAGCGACTATAGGACGGTGATCACTCATATAAACTCCACCGAACTTCGAATGCAACATGGCCCAACCCTGAAGCTTTAAGAAGAGCTTGTTCGAAGCAGCCTTCGGTTGGAGATCATCACATGTTGGCAGATCTTCAAGCTTAGCGGTGTATTTTGGAGCAAATATGTAATCAATATTCTGCCCACCTTCAAGTAGCACCTCACCCTCAAAACCTGTAACTGTGGACCTCTCATGTCCGTATCTGTTGAAAGGTGTCACCAACTTGGACAGGTCACTGTAATATTCAGCTAATAATTGGTATGGCTTATCACCCGGCTCAGAGTTGAAGTCTCCACTTAAGAATGATGGCCAATCATTGAGAGAGTCCATTCTCTCAGCAATTAAGTTCACCGATCCCACCTTTGAAAGCTCTCCGACATGATCCAAATGAGTATTAAATACATTAATGTAGTTCCCAGTTTGCTTGTGTTTCAAGGTGACAAACGAAACAATACGTGGGTATTTGGCATCCCAGCCTGAAATACCTTTTCTGACGTTTCGGTCGTTCAACCAGAGAGTGTCAGCAAAGATAAGATCCCATTCTGATGACTTGTAGATAATAGGCACGAACTCTCCAATTTCTACACCATCTATTCTTCCTGCACCATATGCTTTCCATTGCTCTTCCTCTGTTGCATATCTATTCAATTCAGTCATTATATCGTTCAACTGAAACTTATAGACTTCTTGTAATGTTACGACGGTGTTCCTCTGTGAATTGAATTTGATCGAAGAAGTAATTTTTCTAAATCTCTTAGTCCAGGTTTCTTCGCCTGGAACTAACGTCTGGTGGCCACCATTCTTGACATTATGAGAATATATTCTGAACTCAAGAGGCTTTATTTCAATATTACCAAAGTCTTGAGGTACTTGCGGAGGAGTCTTCTCTTCCATGGTACCAGGATGCCTCAATACTTCTTCGTTAGGAAGCCCCACTAATTCCTGTGGTTTCTTGTGACTCTCATCGTCATAGATATTGCCAATAGCCTCTAACTGATCGTCGGCCAATTCTTTCGTGTCTCCAAGGAACTTATGTGGGTTCTTCTTGTCGTACTTTACTTCTTCTTCGTCTACCTCATCGAATTGCGGTTTCTGGTTCAAAGAAGGAGCATACTTACGGTCTCCGCCTTTATTTTTGGTATATGGATTGTACTGATTGAGGTATCTGCCTCCTTGTGGCAGTGTCTTCTTCTTTGGCGCCTGTTGGTTTACTTGTTCTTGCTTCTCTTCACCATCTCCTTCCTCATCATCTTCTGCTTCGTCATATATCTTCTTTCCAGCCTTTGGATTATCGCCGACTTCTTCCAATTCTTTAGACTCATCTTCAGGCTGCTCAGAATCGTCTTCACTGGCCTTATTCTTCGGGCTGCCCTTCTTCTTCGTAGTGGGCTTCTTCATTGCATCGCCTTTACCCTTAACAACGTTTCCTTCATCGTCTTGGACGTACTCTTCGTCGGCATTCAAAGCCTCATTTGAATCCTCCTTCACTTGGGGGGCTTTGCTACTTATCTTGGTGGGTACTCGCTGCGAAGCATAACGCTCCGGATGTCTGGCTACATTGACACCTTCTATGGTGTGGTGTGTGCCCACATACGTCAAGTAACCCAATAGAAGAAGTAGCACCACAGTGGCGATCAAAAGACGGTTTCGCTTGGCACTTTGTAGTCTTGTCATGCTTATTACTGTAACACGGGCCCAATTCTCTCCAAAACTGGAACTTGTTCTGCTTCTTAGAAGTAACCTGTAGAAGAAAAAGCGTTTAAGATCTATTCGTGATTCAGATTCGAGATTATGGTTGAGACGGGAGTGTATGTCGTGAAATGAGATAATCAATTAGTGATATTATGTCGCGACAGACGGGCTATCCACGATGGAGGCACAGAGGGAGATATGGTCAAGGAGGGAGAGTGGGAAAGAAACAAATGAAGAGAAAGAGCGAAAAAATGAAGTTAGATTCGTGATATTGGAATAGAAGTTGGGCATGGGGAGTGTCGGAGGTATTTTGGGAAATAAAGTTGAAGGTTGAATAGAGTTTTGGTATGGGGTGTTCCTATCCAAATTGAGGTACGCAGAGAGATAAGAAGAAATTGGTAGAGTTAAGACGTGCAGAAGTATGACTATGGAGACATGTAGAGGATCCGATAATGGAGTAGTGTAGTGTAGAGACTTGCGAATGAAGCGTTTGCGGTAAACGGTAGTTCACTGTAAATGGGAATCCACATTTTTATTATTAATGATCGTATAGCTTCAATAGAGTTTTCTACTATCCAGTATATTTCAAGTTTTATGTTTTATTTATCGTAACAACTCGATCTATGAACAGAGATCTTATAAATATACTGTATCTCTACAGGAAAACCCACCAGCGACTCGGATATAGAAGAATCAGCTGGGATTACAAGTTCTTCACCAGCACTTGTTTTGTATTTCTTTCGCAAAAGGAATCGAACCTTTATCTTTTCTATGAGACTCAACTCTTTGGGATGTTCTCCAACTTGACCTTGCCACTCTCAACCCAGTATGGGTCAATGAGCTTCTCCTTCTCCTCGTACATAACCTTGTAAGAGGTCTTGATGGTACCATCACTAACACCAGTCTTGTCGGAGATCTTGGAAGGAGGTAAGTCAATACCGAAGACCAAAGCAGCCATATAAATGACTGTGGCAGCAATAGTAGTAGGCGATCTACCAGCCAACACACCGACTTCCTTACAACGTCTGGCAATGTACTCGGCACCATTCGTCACTTGGGTGTTCAAACCTAAGTGAGAACAGTTTCTTCTGATTAAATCTTCAGCTGTAGTCTGAGTGGTCTGGATATTGTCCTGGTTGAACATCAAGGCGTTAGGGTTGGCGGCGTTCTTCTCTTGAATGACCTTATTCATGATCTTGAACACCTTACCAATCTCCTTTCTAGGAACATTGGTCAAAGCCCAAATTTCCTTGAACGAACGAGCAACCTTGGCCTTTCTACAACCGATGAAGATAGCCGCAGCCATGATAGACTCTTGGGATTTACCCCTCAAAGGTCTCTCATCGTATACTAATTTGTAAACCTCCTTGGCACCATCCTGAACGATTTTGGGAAGCTGATAACCATCACACATTTGCGAGATCTTTGCGTAGGCAGCTGCCAAATGGTTATCTTTCTTGTCTACAAGCGACTTCGACTGTGCTCTATTCAACTCCCTTCCCACCTTGGTGTTTTCGGGAACGTACGAGATCATGGTGGACAAATCCTCAGTATCCAATAATGGGTTACCGGCATCACCCACACGGCTAGGGTCATCTCCATTCTGGTCGTCATTGCTGAAAGTTCTCCATTCGGATCTTGTGTCGACTACACGGTCACTAAGGACAAGACCACAGCTACCACATACGATATCTCCCTCACTGAATCTCTCTATCAAATCTGGAGGGAAGATTTTACATTCCGGGCATGTCAAAGTGACGTTTAAATTAGGGCCTGTGAAGGGCTCATCTGTTGCTGTTTGTGTGGCAGTGGCGGACATTATTTGTGGTGTTTTTATGTCTGTTTTGATGTGATTATTAGATATTAAGGTAAAAGGGGCTTGTTACCAATCCTTTTTCCTGTTTTAGGTCCTGTTTTTTCCAGAAATCTGGCGGTAATCAATCTTGAACGACTACTACTGCTCAGACACGCTACAGGGACTGATTAGGACTCTCAAAAGGCTCTTCTTGTGGGAACTTTAGAGCTCTTGGTATGCTTACTAATGAGATATGGCAGTAATGCTTTTCTTGACAGAGACGGCTCACTAGCACTCAGTCGAATCTCGTAATTTAGACAGCGGTGAACAAACACGATACAACCAGGGAACACGACAACTGAAATATTCGAACTAACGATACAACAGATGAGATGTAGATGGTCTTGTTGGTTGATGAACAAGAAGAAACACTGGTATCATCAATAGTTTACTAATAAAGAAGTCAGTTTTTCTTTATGCTGATTTTTTCGGAGGGTTTTACGTCACGTGATTTATGTGAAAGAACGAGTAGGATTATGGTCATGTGAAGCCGAGGGTGGTGAAACTATGATGTATTAAGATGGTTAAGGAGAGATGAAGGGTAGTGGTCACTATGAAGGTAGAAGTTGAATTTCTGGGACCCAAAACTGATTGTGGGTGAGAATCGGCAGTTTGGGATTTTGGGCTAAGGAATTAGTGTGAATCAATGAAAGTTGAACCTAGTTGATGGTGCTTTCGCAGCCATGAGTTTAGCTACTAAGCTAAACGACTCACAGAGAGAATAATTATGTATGCATTCTTAACTTTGGAGTTAAGAGGGCCACCCTGAAGAACATGTCTGAACTGTTCGAGATAATGGAAAGCAAGCAGCAACTTGCTAGACAGGGGAAGGAATTGATTAAAAAAATTGAGTTGAAACCGCCCTCGGATATCAATATTTACCCTCGGATATCATTGGATTCCGAGATTGTATTCCTGACACTACGACCCGAAAAATAATTTGTGACATCTAAACGGTTGTATAGTGTAGTGGTTATCACATTCGGTTCTGATCCGAGGAACCCCAGTTCGAATCCGGGTATGACCTTTCTTTTTAAATAGCTTGATTAGTTCCCACGTTATTATCGTGCTTCATAACTTCATTGTAACAGATTTTGGAGTCTAATGCAAAGTAGTAAGCAGCAAGAAGATAGTTCTGCAAACGTTTACTAGAATCGAGTTTGTACAAGAAACGTACGAACAATTGATAGGAAGAACTTTTACTAGTCACAACTAGTTCGCTTCCTTTTTACGGCCCAAGTTTTAGATTTTATAAGAGCTGTACCGTAAGTGACAAAAGCAGATTGTATCGAAACTCGTAAATTCATGCTGAAATATATACCCCCAATGATATTCCAGGAATACAAATCAATGCAAAATTGTTTAGGGAACATGAGGTTTTCTTGCAGTATATCAAAAACAAATCCAAAACGCTAATCTTTCAACACCTCAATAAGCCTTAAGCACAATACTCATGGAGGCATATAAGTATACAACTCAAACCGTATTGTCAAATATGAAAAAGTCTATATCTCAAAGCACTCTCATAGAGATTTCGCAACTCACAAATGGTAGCAACAAATGCGACACTGAAACTATCTGAACGCACTTCCAAGAACCACTACTCATACTCCTTATAGAACGAGGTACTATTAACTATTACCAATAAACACCAGGGCTGCACTCCTCTATTCCAACTAGATCACTTACAACTCAGTCATTACCACCCCTATGCCATTTATTGACAGCTCAATGTACTAATTTTACTGTTTCGTCTTGACTCCTTCCCAACTTCATTGTCATTTACTTACGTCAGCTTTCCACACCTTCTCATCAAAATTTTATTCACATTTTTTTCATTTGATTTTTCAGTTGAAAAGGTTGAAAACGAACTGTTCCACCACGAATAATCCAGCAATTCTGGATAGTAACTATAGAAAACATGTCTGCTGTCATTGGTATTACGTTCGGTAACACCTCTTCTTCCATTGCCGTCGCTACCCAGGACGGAAAGGTTGATGTCATTGCCAACCCCGATGGTGATCGTGCTATTCCTTCGGCCTTGTCCTACGTTGGAAGCGATGAATACCACGGTGTTCAGGCCGAGAACCAGTTGATCAGAAACGCCAAGAACACCATCATCAACTTCAGAGACTTCATCGGTAAGCCATTCGACGAGGTTGACGCCAAGGCCAAGTACCTAGTTGGTGCCCCAGCCGTTAAGACTGCTGATGGATCAATCGGTTACGAAATCACTACCGACGGTAACACCAACATTCTCTCTGTTGACGAGATCTCCAAGAGACACTTCAAGCAACTTAAGCTTGCCGCCGAGGATTTCATCGGTAAGGACATCGAAGGTGTTGTTTTGACCGTTCCAACCGACTTCAACGAACAACAAAGAGAGAAATTGACCCAAATTGCTAACGAATCTGGATTGAAGGTTCTTCAATTGATCAACGAGCCATCCGCTGCTCTTTTGGCCCACTTATCTGCCGAGGAGGATCGTTTGTTGCAAGACAAGATCTACGTTGTCGCTGACTTTGGTGGTATCAGATCCGATGCTGCTGTTATTTCTGTCAGAGGAGGTGTTTTGACCATCTTGGCCACTGCCCACGAATTCGGATTAGGTGGTGACAAGTTGGACGATGCTTTGGCTGAGTACTTCGCCAAGGAGTTCGAAAAGAAGACCAAGGCTAACCCAAGAACCAATGCTAGATCATTGGCCAAGTTGAAAGCTGAATCTATTGTAGTCAAGAAGACCCTTTCTAACGTACAAACCTCTACCTGTTCCATTGAGTCCTTGGCTGAGGGATTTGACTTCCACACTTCCATCAACAGATTAAGATACGAATTGGCTGCTAGACAGCCACTTTCTGACATGACTGCTTTCGTCGAGAAGGTCGTCGTTAAGGCTGGTTTGGAGACCTTGGACATCGATGAGGTCTTGTTAGTTGGTGGTGCTTCCCACACCCCAAAGTTGGCCAGCAACATTCAGTTCATATTCCCAGAGACCACCACCGTGGTTAGTCCATCCTTGGACCCTAAGGCTATAAATCCTACTGAATTGGTTGCCAGAGGTGCTGCTTTGCAAGCTTCTTTAATTGAGTCTTTTGATGAGGATGAAATCAAGGAATCTTTACAGCCTATTGTTGTCAACACCCAGCACTTGGTCAAGCCTATCGGTATCAAGGATGCTGAGGGCAAATTCCAAGCCATCTTGGTTGCTGAGACTGCCTACCCAATTAAGAGATCCATCCAAGTCACCAACGGTGAGTCTTCTTCCGTAGTAGTTGAATTATACGAGGGTAAGAGAACTGTCAAGGAGACCGTCATCGAGGCCGAAAAGGACGAGGATGAGTCTGACGATGACTACTCTGACGATGAGCCAGAGGTCAAGAGGGAGGTCGTTTACGAGGCTGGTGAGTTGTTCGCTGAGTTATCTTTGAAGGACTTGAAGCCAAACTCCAATTTGGAGGTTACTGTGAACATTCTTCAAAACGGAGTGTTACACTTCTCTGGAAGAGAGTTGAAGCAAGGTTCTGTTGCCGTTAGAGGTGAGATCACCTCTGCTTAGATATAGACCGGTACATACCTAATACAAGCACATTGAATGATAGAGGGATTTGTAGAATGAATTGTAAGTAAATTGTTAATGAATTGTAGAGAGCTTGGCAGCTTGGGCCGTTGAAGAGCTATAACTGATAAGAAAGAGCAGATGCAGTGCCGTTAGAAGAAGCCAATTAGTATATTTTGCAATCATCGCTTACGCTACCATATGTTCTCACAGATCAAGGTACGGCTGATTTGAACACCAACACTCCTTGGATATTTAAAGGGAGATAAATTAATTATAATGAAAAGTGGTACGTTATCCCTCAGTTTGAATGAGTAGAATAAGGTTATCATACATCATAGTAGTGTTTTACAATTTTGCAACTTTATAAAAGTCCACAAAAGAAAGGTGCTACGTATCTATTATGCGTTGTCTCTTTCCGCTTAACGGTTTGAGCAGCAGCAACAATGAAATAGTGATTATTACAGTAATTAACCATAGAATACCTAGCTGAATAGCCTCATATTACTAGTATACGTTGATATTTCCGAAATACATGGATTCGTAGTCAAAAAATTAAATATTACTATTTACTCGTATTTTACAATAAACGTGAAAGTCGATATTTTGCATTCCACCAAGTAATACGGAGTGCATGAGCCGAACAATACCGTTTTCACGATTTCAAGGCATATCAACACCAAAACCAACTGTAAATAACGCCAAAAGTTATCACAACAAATCACACACGCTTGAACTCAATTATACACGACAAAATCGAAACAATTCCCCATATTGTAACCATCAACAGCTGCACTTCGCTGTGGAACCCTCGCCGCAACCCAATCTATACACAATCTACATCCACCGTTCCAGCTACAACTACCCACATCACTTCAAACCAAAAAATCCCCAAACGACGTAAAAATTCCCCAAACACCCCCCCCACACTCATCCACACATCCACCACCACTCCTCCCATCAAATTCCTCTTCTACACCCATTTACCTCCATCAACACTGCTCTCCACCTTAAACCCTCCACCATACTCCCCCTCCACATGCAGGAAGTTTGATCTCGTTTCTCCAACCAAAAAAATCACTAAAACCAGCAATGCAAGACTAGATAAGTAGAGGTATTCTTCAAGTATTGTCACCAGCAGACGGTCATTGAAAATTCAAAATGGGCAAGAAGAAACAGGAAATGTCCCAGGTGTACAACAACTCCAAAAATGAGTTTATTTTTGGCGAAAACGGCGGAAAGGGTAAGCACCTTTCGTCGTTCCTCCGGAATCTCTCTTTGACAGGGTCTTCCTCCAACGCTAGTGTTAACTCCAAGAACTCGGAGCACTACCAGGAAGTTAACAGCAGCATCTATGGAACGCTCGGGTATGGGTCGGCTAAACTAAACGGTTCTCAGAGCAATGCCGGTTCTATAGTGTCTACTCCACCAGCTTTGGGTAGAAGCCCAACACAAAGAGCTGTTTCTGTGGGGGCTTCGTATTCTCATGTCACAGCAACCCCTCCACCAGAAGGCTCAACTGGAGGTGCCAATTCAAGGACTTCTCCTTATTTGCATAACCATCTTGGTTCCACCGGTAGTACAGTAAGCGCTCTGGGTGGAAGTAGACCACAGTACCATCGCCGCTCACACTCAAATACTATGTACAAGGACTTGGATGATGATTGGGATGCTGAGTTGACAATAGAAGGAGCAGGATCTAAGAAAAACTCCATTGATAACAAGAATCTCTCCAGATTGACGCAAGTCGATTCTAATTCATCCTCTAGATCGTCCATAAACCTTCAACCAAGTCCAATATTGGACTCGCTTTATCCAGACCTCACCATTCCAGCTGCAGCAACAGCATCGTCATTGAATCTCAATTCTTCGTCGCCAAAATACAACAAGGAATCGATGGATATGGAAGACTACCAAGCAAAATTGGAAATCAACAAGCTAAACCAGCTCAATACGAAGTATGCTAAGTTCAAGACGTTGTTGGCTGGCGATAGCAGCATCAACATCACAGACCTCCGTAAGCTTTCGTGGAATGGAATTCCACAGGAACTCAGAGCTCTCACATGGCAGATTCTATTGGGATACTTGCCTACAAATAAATCCAGACAAGCATCAACGCTTAAACGTAAGAGACAGGAGTATCTTGAAGGTTTAGGAGTTGTCACGATTGATTTTCACGAGTCAGCGCCTTCCAATAACTCATCCACCTCGCTTTCAAATAACAGCAGTAACAGCAGAGATAAGCAGTTGTATCACCAGATTAAAATAGATGTTAAGAGAACGAATCCTACCATCAAACTTTACGGATATCCCGAGACACAAGAATCATTGAGAAAGATCTTATTTCTTTGGGCAGTAAGACACCCAGCGAGTGGTTATGTGCAAGGTATTAACGACTTGTGTACGCCTTTCTACCAAATCTTCTTGAACAACTACATATGGCAGCTTCAACGTACCAAAATGGGCGGTGGAACAGCCGAGAAGAACGAGGACGTGCAATTATTCATTCCAGGTTTGCTAGACGAATCTGATGATAAGGAGCAAGCCCTTCTCAACGACCCCAAATTAATGACATATACATTAGACAATTTTGACCCAGCACTTTTATCGGGTAGAATCGTTGCAATAATCGAAGCGGACACCTACTGGTGTCTCTCTCGATTGCTCGAAAATATCACAGACAACTATATCCATGAGCAACCAGGTATTATCCGTCAAGTGAATGAATTACGCACCTTGATTTCCAAGATAGACTTAGAGCTAATCAACCATCTCGACAGCGAAGGCGTAGAGTTCATCCAGTTCTCATTTAGATGGATGAATTGTTTGTTGATGAGAGAGTTGTCGATACCGTTGGTAATCCGAATGTGGGACACATATTTGAGTGAGACCCCTTTAGGGTTCAACATATTCCACGTCTACGTTTGCGCAGCCTTTTTAATTAAATTCAGCAGCGACTTAAAGGAAAAGGATTTCCAAGAGATATTGTTGTTTCTTCAAAATCCTCCAACTGGACATTGGAAGGAAAAGGATATTGAGCTCATGCTAAGTGAGGCATTTATCTGGCAAAGTTTATACAAACACGCCAGCGCTCATCTTCGATAAGTATGCTACTTATCTGTTGAAGTGAGGACAAAGGTAGGACCCCATATGGGTACAGTAATAACGAGAGACTATAGTATAAGAGTTCTTATAGAAAAGAGCCAACACATATTTAATCACAAAGGCTTAAACAATCAGCAAAGAATATAAATAATTTCGAGGATAAGGAAGAGCTGTAGATAGTAGCGGTTAGATAGGGCTCAAGTTGGAGGTATATAGAGATTAGTATTTGCCCTTCTTTACATATTCGCGATAACTCATAAACTTCTAATTATAACCTTGAAAACATAACCAATGAGGTTTCTAACCAAGTATTCTCCCCATTTGTCCCCGTGCCTTCTTCTCTACATGTCTCTTTAGACTATCGCTCCATCGACCATCTCTTCTCCACTGCAAATTGATGCAAAATCGCCCATACATATGATAACTCCGATTTGCGACATTTTTCACTTCTCCGACTTTACCCTGCGTATTCGCCATGTGCAGCGTCGCTCTAATCAGGACGATTTTTGACTTCGCTGGGGATTGTGAGAGATGTTTGTGACTCGAAACGAGAAGTTGATTTTAACTTCTCCAGAGATTGATTGATTGATGGAGAAGTATAGAAACGATAAGAAGTCATAATTATAGAATTGATCGTGTAGTATCTTACTAAGTATTTATGAATTGAGTGTATTGAGTGTTTTTTGGTTAATTGCATAGACTCGGGCCATTATGACGAAGTAGTAAATTTCGTAGTAGTAGTAGTAGTAGTAGTAATATATACTAAGAATAGCTATTGACAATTGCCAAAAGTAAAAATTAATTAACAAATTGAAGGTGGGCTCAATTCAACACAGTATTTAACCCTTTATACTATACAATAAATACAGTAGAACAATATTAATCACCCTAAATTCGATAAAAATAAATTAATTCACGGAATTTATTAAATTCCAAAACCCAATAAAATTCACTAAATTAAAATTGTATACTACCCAATTCCACTCCCCATAGTTAATTTCTCGGTATACTACTGCACTGACATCCTCGTCCATCGCCCATCTCGTATTCCTGTCTTGAACTTCTTCATATATATATTTCAACTGGTGGCCCATTTTAGCCTCCTCTGGGTATACTAGTTTTTTTCCTTAGTACACTACTCATCGTTGACTCGTTATTCGTTAATTGCTTATAGACTACTCTAAAGCTCATCTGCTCACCAACCGCTTGGCTTGTTACCTTTATCCACTAACTGAGCCCAATTTTCAACAAAATGGCTTCCACTCAACAGTCCTCCTCTACCGGCTCGGTCACACCCAAACCCGCCGGTAGAACCATCTTAGCTTCAACAATCGCTAAACCCTACATCGAAGAAGTCACCGTGGGCTTGCAGAAACTCGACTTCCAGCCCAAGTTGGTCGGATTCTTAGCCAACGATGACCCGGCAGCAAAGATGTATGCCAACTGGACAGGCAAGACCTGTGAATCGTTGGGCTTCAAGTACGATTTGGTCGAAGTCGACAAAAACGAGTTGGAAAGTGCCTTGATCAACGCCAACAACGACGACAACGTCAATGGTATTATGGTGTATTTCCCAGTCTTCGGCGACAACCAGGATCAATACTTACAACAATTGATTTCCACGGAAAAGGACGTGGAGGGATTGAACTTCATGTACTACCATAACTTGTACCATAATGTCAGGTTCTTGGATCCTCCAACCAACGAGCAAAAGTCCATTTTGCCTTGTACTCCGCTTGCAATGGTCAAGATCTTGGAGTATTTGAGTGTCTACAACAAGATCTTACACTACGGAAATAGACTCTACGGAAAGAAGATTTTGATCGTCAACAGGTCTGAAATCGTGGGAAGACCATTGGCTGCTCTTTTGGCCAACGACGGTGCTACAGTATACTCGGTGGATATACATAACATCCAAAGATTTACCAGGGGAGATGATTTGCTGGCTCAAAGACATAAGGTAATTGACTTGGATCCTAAGGAGCATACCTTAGAGAGCATTGTTCCTGATTGTGACGTCATTATCACCGGTGTCCCTTCGGACAACTACAAGTTTCCTTCGGAATTGGTCAAGCACGGATCTGTTGTGATCAACTTCTCCAGTAGCAAGAATTTCAACGACGACATCAAGTTGAAGGCAGCTTTATATGTTCCATCCATTGGAAAGGTCACCATCTCGATGTTGTTGAGAAACTTGTTGAGACTCATTGACAACAAAAAGATCAGACTCGCAAGAGAAGCAGCAGCATCGAAGACTGCCTAGACATGCTGTCTAGACCTTTGTCTTCTGGGGTACTCAGGCAAAGATAACGTTCATACAACCACTAAAGAAGTATCATCCGTCATCACTGCCAGTATAACGGCTGCAAAATACTGCGGCAAGGATTCTCCCCATATTTGAACTATCTGCAGGATACACGAGATGGAGTCAAAATTTTTCCTTGTACCAAACATAAAATGACTCTTACCGCTCCATACAGAGTCTCCCAAAGCGGTGTTTATGGCAGCAAAAACACATCACCAATACCATTAAGTAGTGATACTAGAAGGAAACAGCAAGGAGATATTAGGATTGGAGGTATCAGTAGATTTGATAGATAACAAGAGAAAACATAAAATTCAAGTGCTGATTGACTTCGAATTTGGCTGTATCTTTTTTGTATGACTGTGACTTCGTGATCAGTAGATTCAATTGTATGGATAACTATCTTAGTGAATAATTACATTACAAGCTTATTATCTGACTATATACTGTTGCATACCTAGGAACTCATTGTACATTGCGATTGTAGAACCCGAGAGTTGGATACTACAAGAATAGAGAGTATACTCAATAGAGACTTGTGAACAGTGAAGAGTTAAGATTGAAAAATAGGTGTTGCAATCCAGAGATCATATAGTTGAAGGAAGAAAGATCAAAGTAAGGGATCGGTATCGCTTTAAAGATTAATAAAATTGATATAAGAGTATAACACTGCAACAAATCAATCATCGTGAACAAGATAACATCACAAATCAGTATAGATCATAATCAAGGAACAAGCATATAGCACTAATAGATCTTGATCAATAACCACTTATTCAAACGCTAATAGAACCAAACAAATCACATATCTGTGAAGTATCCATCAAGAAATAGTGCCCAAAACAAACTAAAGCCTACTTCAACTAAGACTTATTCAAATAAGACTTATTCAAATATCACTATATTTATTTCTACCAATGGATATTGATAGAGAATCTACAGTTTCTACGACTCCGTCAAACGCCTCAACGGCAACCAATGGCTCGAGAAGAAGAGTGACTCCCATTGATCCTCTTGCTATCACGGAGTCACTTGGATTCCAAACATTCAGAAGAGAGAGCAGGAAACCATGGACCAAAGAAGAAGACTCACACTTATCTGAATTGGTGGTAAAGTTCTACGGTGACCAGTTGAATGATTTGGATACAGAAGCGGTGCGTTGGGAGTTCATTGCCAAAGAAGTTTCACCGTCAGGTTTCCGTAAACCCAAAGACTGTAGAAAGAGATGGTCAAACTCCTTGGATCCAAATCTCAAAAAGGGAAGATGGTCTAAAGAAGAAGACGACTTATTGGTCAAAATATACCACGAATACGGGCCATCCTGGCAAAAGGTATCTGCAGAAATCCCAGGAAGAACAGATGACCAGTGTGCCAAACGATACATTGAAGTTCTTGATCCTAACACAAAGGACAGATTGAAACCTTGGACTCAGGAAGAGGACTTGACCTTGATCAGATTAGTGAAGAGCCACGGAACAAAATGGAGAACTATCTCCAATGAAATAAGCGGACGACCTTCACTCACATGTCGTAATAGGTGGAGAAAGCTTGTGACAGATGTGGTGAGAGGAAAAGCTGACCAGGTCATCAAGGAAGAAGTCAATTTGGTTACAGAGGGTAAGGGCATCGATTCAGTTACCAGTGACGATTTAGCTCCTCCTCAAGCTTCACTGAACCCAGGACCCAGAGTCACATCAAATCAAAGTTCCATCAACAAGGCTGGTAGCAGTAGTGGATATTCCAAACTAGGGAAGCTGTCTAAGCAAAATGGCACATCTAGCTCTATCAGCACTTCGTCATCGCTTACATCTAATCCCCTGGATTCTATTCTAATGCCAAAGCCACGCTCTGTATCTAAGCAGCCAGTAAACAGCGAAATAGAGTGGAAATACACTCTTTCAGGTGGCAACAACGATCCCAGCTTGCCCCACAAACTATTTGGTGATGAAAATGGAGGCATGATCAAAAACCAAGAACTTGTCCAGTATCTCATTTCTTATGCAAGAACTCACGACATGCAAATAACAGTCCACCAGCACATTCACCACCACTATTCCCCTCCACAACCAGCTCCAGCCCCAGAACTTGGGAACTATGGCCCCATGCTGTCGTTGTCGTCCCCTCTCAATACTATTAACCAAGTAAACGCGGAGGGGGGAAGATCCACGGCAAGTAATGCATCGCAGAGTCCTCAAGATGGAAACAGAAGCAACTCTGGTTACTATTTAGAACCTGAAACTCAGTTGACAAGATACCAACACTTTAATTACTTGCCTCCATTGACTGAGGTTCCTAAATTAAATTCATCGCAGGCAAATTCTCCACGTGGAAAGGAGGGAGCAACACATCATCATCATCACCATCACCACCATCATCATCATAATTCTAACTCAAAGAAAGACCGTACCTTTAGCCCTGATGATGGTAGCAGTAAGGAATCTGATCTACTCAAGCTATTGAACCAGAATCAAACTCAAAATCAAAGTGGGCCTACAAATGGGGAAAGGGCCATGACACCAAATGGCGTAAACCCATTAACTCCCTTAACCCAAGCTGTGGAACTAGCAGCGGCAGCGGAAGGCCCATCTAAAAAGAGAGGCGCCGCTTATGAAAGCAATGTATCAAAGAAACAGAGAACTGAACTTCCAGATGAAGAGGGGTTAGACTTTTGGGAGACCATGAGAAACCTCACTGATTTGCCCAACCAACAGATGCAACAAACTGGCGCTCAAAATGGGCAGTTGCAACAGCAGCAACAGCAACAGCAACAGCAAGGTCAGCAGCTATACCAATCGTCACAACCAAAGCAAGTTCAATTCCAGTTTGGTCAGACTTTCAAGCGTGAAGAACAGCAAAAGCCAGTTTCCCAACACCACCCGCTCCATTACTTTTCCAGCGGTACTACCCCTCAACCTTCTAATGCGATTGGAGAAGACGACGAAGAAGAAGATGAGGTGGACGAAGACGTTGAACAGGCAGTGAAGCAGGGTCAGCAAAGAGCCAACACTCAAGTTGCTCAGCAAAAGCACGAGGAACTTGAGGAAGACGTCGATCCAGAAGTCTTGAACTCATATGGTTTATTCTATAATGTCTACACCAGAGAAGGATCGGTTTTACCTGAACCTCAACCGGGCCAGAACCAACAGCCACCACCTCCAGGATCGGTATATGATGCCTGGGGAGGAGGGTTTGGCATAATTCCATTTAACCCGTCGTAATGGGGTTTAATAGAGCGAAATGCAAAATGTATGATAGATAGATAATTGGTAGATTAATATAAACGAAGTCATGATAACATATAAGTGCTTAAGGAACTGCATAGGAGATATAAAACCGTAGACAAAATAGTGGATTAAACCCGTCATCTACCGTTATGGTTCCCAAGAACTCCTATGAAGCATATATAACTCCTTTTACAATTAAATTATGAAAAGGTCGCAAGCACTAAAAGACTGCAAAATTAAGAAGATTTCTGATGCAGTGTATATATGTACATACCACACAATACAAGAAAAGGACTAGATTTCTTTCTTTCTTCATTCTTCTAGATATCATATTAAGCATCACATGAACCCTCCAAATATAAATTGATATCAACTTCATATATAACTCCATTTACTTCTTCAGCAATATACCACTGAAAATGTCGTACGTTTATATGCCACGACATCCTCTTCAGATAACGAAATGTCTCTATATGAAAAATCACTTTGTTTCCTGATTATCAGTGTATCATATTTCTTTCTTTATAGCTAGAAATGGTTCTTATTGAAGTCTGATTACAGTAGAAAGACCGTATTCTTAGAAAACCCCAACTCAATTTCAACCATAAAGCAAAAAAAAACCACATAACAAATGACGTCAGACATAGATATAAGGACAGAAGTCAGAATTTCAGACTCAATGGAGTTGTTAAAACATGCCGGCTACAACCCTCTAATGCTCTACTGTCGGTTCCACGCAGAGTTCTTCACAGCAGTATTTGGAGTCGTCTTCAAAATTCCTCCTCAGGATTTTAGCAAGTTCAAGGACACCTCTCAAGTCACAGTACTTCAGAATTTATACACGTACATTCAAAAGTCGCTACAGATATATCTCGTCTTGTTCAGATCAAAAAGCTTGATATTCAATGGCGACTTTCAAAGCACACAAGCAGCGATATCATCGCTCCAAGAGAAAGTAACCACCACGCTAAGAAACGGCATAGAGTACTTTGTGGATTTAGACAAGAACTTGTTCAAGCCCAATCAGTCATCTCCATACTTCAAGTCAGCACAAGAAGTTTTGAGTTTTGAACTTTCTCCTTTAATGGACAAAGTATCCACTTTAGAAGACAGTGTTGCAAATTTCCAACCTATTTTCAGTGATCCTGAGTTGAACTCCCAGTTCAACAAAATCCATACGGATGCAGTGATTTTGAGTAACGAGCTTAACAAAAACATGTTTGCATTTGTGAAGCACTTTCCCCTCGATCGAGACATCACTTACGAACTCACAACCTTAGATTCGCATGATATCGAGTACCTTATGGAGGTGGTATTCACCGAAATAGGGATCTATAAGTCTCTGGCCAAAAGATCGACCAAAAAATGTATGAATAGGCTGCTTCTCAATTTGTATAAGTCCTGCAATGTTCTTAGCAGGGCCTTCGAGGATATTAATGATATGTTATACTGGGTAACCAGACGATTCATGCGTGAGTTCTACATTATGAACAAAGACAAGACCATAGAGTACAGAACGTTGGACTATCTCCAAGAATCGATACCAAACGACACAAACTACATTTTGAATCGGACATATGCCAAAGTTTTGGTGTGGTTTGAAAATCCTACGACTGTAGATATGTATCGCTCTTTTGAGAACTTCGCATACCTCGACAATTTATTAATGAAGCAATCCAATATAGTATGTATGTTTCGCATGTGCTTCAAGATTTTCGAAACGGAAAAGGCTTCCAGAGGAGATGGCAAGGATAAGTACACCTATAGGTTATTTGAACAGCAAATGGGCTCGATTGAATCGCTTCTTCGTGAATTAAATGTGCATAGTTCCGCTAACTTCGCATCCACGGAGAAGTTCGTCAAAGATGAATCAGCTGTAGAGCTATTTTGCCAGACAGCTACTCATATCCGAAAGTTATCCGATGCTATGGTTGTGAATCTCAGAAACGTCAAGAAAGCTCATTATGCTAAATAGGAAATTGTCCAAAGATTGCACGAGTATACGATAGAGTGTCTTGGGAAAATGTAGACTGTAGAGACAATGGCATTGGGAGTCGTGGTTACAGTGGGAAATTTCCACTCTCGCTTGTAAAAGCAAGTCACTTGCGACACTGTGTTCTATTCATAATGATTGAGTTCTATTGAGAAGAACAACCACTGGACTTCGAAGCATATGATTGCAAAACTCCATAATATGGTAGCGTCATACACCCATGCCTCAATTATAATGTGTTTGAAAGAATCAACGCTACCAACTCACACAATAAACCGTTTATGAAGGCTTCTGTTTGCAGGTGACAATTTCGTAATGCTGTGGAGTGATGTTGGAAGCGGACCGTTACAGGGGGCAGTTTCGAATAGTAGAGGCCAGTTTGACCAAATCTCACACGTTTTCGTAGTTTGGAGTGAAACCTCCAGCGATTATTATCATGGATCTGGCCAAGGGATCTTACTGCTACAGAACAATAGTGACGTCTATTGTTGATGGTAAGTTTGTGAGATCGTAATTTTTGGAGGTTCTTTTCATTGTAATTTCGTAAGAACACTCTTCTTCTTCTTCTTCTTCTTCTTCAAAACTCGGTCCACTACGACTCCCCAACAACGAGAACATCGCACTCCAATATTACACCATTTTCGCGAAAGCCCTACACCGATTTACAGACCTCTATACATAAATGGCGTTTGCGACCTTAGTGCATAACGCATCCTCATATTTATCGAATGTGCACACAATCCACCTCCTGTACAATAATATCGGTTTAAAGCACTGGTATGACCACTAGCGAAAGATGGTGTTTAGCCGGTGCATCAAGTTTGCTGTGGAAACGACGCAACGTGTGAAAAGTGTGACTTGCCGGAAGTGGCCCAGCGGGAGGGAAGACATCTCGGAACGAGATGCAAGAATTACGATGGCTTGGGCTGGAGCGTTGGGAAGCCAATGACGGGCTGGCCAAGCTTTAGGTTCTGCTGGGGCCCATGCGAAGCAAAAAGATGCGATTTCTTGTGTTGTGGATATGGACAGGGCGACGGTGAGGTCACTGATACCACCCACCGAAGTCGAGGAAGCAACAATAGCATAATTAGGATAATAAAAAGTCCAACAATAGAGAGAAAATAATATAATTAGCAGTGGAAATAATAAAAAACAGAGGAAACCGGCGCTGGCGTTCTGGGAAGGCGACGACGACGATGATGACGGCTAATAAAGTTAAGTTGTAGTCGGTATAGTCTGTGTATGCAATTTTTTTAAATATTGCTGAGTGACACTCTGTATTCCGATGTTGCTGTGAAGAGGAAGAGGGAGGAGGTAATTAAAGACACACAATAAATTTCCTCCATCGGCCTGTTATTCCACTAGTTTTATCGAACCACAATTCGTTTTGAACCCCGGTAGTATCACCCTAACGACCGTTTAGTCGTCTCGTCTCTCTCTCTCTAGTCCTTACTCTCTCTCTTTCTCTATCTCTGCCTCTCACTGCCTCTCACTAGTCTACTCAGTCTCCACCACTCAACCCCACTCAGTGTACGCGCGGCTCTACCTACAGGAACGAAAAAACCAGTAAAAAAGTTCCCTCACAAAACAAGCGAGAAACCGTCGTGAGGATTTACAACCATCTGTTTATGGAACAGTAGAGGCGAGAGAAATAGGGCCCCAGGTAGAGAAACCGGAGCCAGTTTGCGCTATATCAACCGTAGAAATCGTGTACAAGCGACCCTGCCACTTTTCCCGCCGCGAAACGCCAAAAATCACCCGAATTGACGAGCCTTTCTCTGGTGCTGTCTATCATTAACCACCACTATTAATCAGTCACCATAGTTAAGCATTAGACGCCGTGTATGGGCAACACCAAGAACCACCAGTCTAGTTGTTTAGTTTGACACCACAGTGAGTTCGAGAGAATAGTGGTGATGTCAGACGCTCTGCAAAACCCACAAAAGCCTCTGGCGACGGGCGCTGGCACAAGTCCATCGAGGAATGTCAAGAACTTGTCTATCAGCGTTGGATCCAATGAGAATCACAGCTCGTCTGAACCACCAGCCAGGATACAGCAACCACAGCAAATTCAGAGCAATGTACATCCCTTGACGCCAACAGCCTCGTTAAATATGTCTTCAAACCTAGAACAAACCCCGGTCAGTACAGCACCGTTGGAGTCTCCATCGCTAAGCTTCAAGGTGCCCAAGAACATCCTCGTAGCTGATAACAAGGAGTTGAACAACTTAAGAATGCCATCTATCAACCTCAGCCACCAGAATATCGGAAACGCAGGTCCCGAACAACAAATACAGCGTATAAATAGTACCGGTTCGACCCCTGGAGTCATCTCGAGCATAGCGAGTGTTACCAACACAAGTAATCCCACTGGAGCAACATCAAACGCTGCTAATAGCGTCATACCGTCTGCGGTAGCGTCTCCCGAGCCTTCGGCTACACCCTTGGGGCAGCCAGCATCAACGATGTTGAAGAAGGACATAATTTCCAACCTTAATAAATCACTCAAAGCAAAACAGAAAATCATCAATAATAAAGAACCACACCCTAAGAATACGGCGTTCATCTCTGATATCATCAACACATCTCCTCAGCTGACAATATTTCACAATAACATAACATCTTCCAATCCCAGTGCTATTGATTTAGACACTGATAATGCACCAAATGTCCTAAAATCATCTACAACAGCCAACACGCCATCAATTATTAACGGCACCGGAAGTAGTACAGTTAATAACGTAAATCTTCCAATCACCAAGGCGAACAACAGTAACCAAATTTCATCCAATACCAATGCAAACTCAGCATTTCTCAACCCCAATAGCTCGACAACCAATTTGAATATTCCTGTAACGATGACTCAATCTGGCAACGCGACAAACGCTGCTCCAGTGTCCACTCTCACCGATGTGGCTAATGAAACTAGTAATAATGACGCATCAGCATCTACCAATGTGTCAGCAGCATCTAGTAAACCGGCACCGAAAGGCAAACACAAGAAGATATCGAAGCAGAATTCTACTAGGACAGATTTCTTCGCTGCAAAGTTGGCGAGTGCCGTTGACGATGTGGACAGTAGTGACAGTGACGAGACGTTTGTGTACGAGAATAATAATATGAACGACTACGAGACATTGAATAACCCTTCCGTCTCGAACAACAACAATATGACATTGAACGATAACAGCAGTGTCCATGGTAGTGTTATGGCAATAAATCTTCAAGGGGCACCTAGTTTCCACTCGCCATCTATTGCTGAGAGTCAAACGAACAATGATTCACAACAAGAATCTATCCCGGTAATTTCTCATTCATCGAAAGTACCCAGAGGAAACAGACCTCCATCTATTGCCAATTCATTTAGTAGTAACCACTATATGGAGAACATAGTAAATAATATCTCCACTGGGAACAAGGATAAAAGACCAATGAATCAGAGATCCTTCTCATCGTATTCACAAGACGAGCACCCTGGCAGCAAGTTGCAACTCCCATCGGATAGATCATCCAGTAATCATTCTCCCTCTGGGGCACTTATAGATATCTCCAACCCTCATCAGAGTTCCACCCAGGGCTTGGGATATGTGGATGGAACTAGAAATTACCATGCCAGTACTACTACATCTCAGGTTGCTCAAAGTATAAATGAGGCATACAACGATGATAACTACTCATATAATGAGGTGGATGATGTTGATAACATGATTGATGACGAAAACTCCACTGATGGCGATTTCTACGCTCAAAGGGCCGTTTCGTCGAACAACAATCAGTTAAATCCCCAATTCAACGTAGGAGGGATATCAAATACACCGACTATAATCCACGGTCAATCAGGAAACAACGCCTCACAAACCAATAACTCCATCAACAGCAAAGGAACCTCGAAGAAAAACCCAAGGTCGTCAACCACATCATCTTCCAAGTTGAGATCAACAACATCTAAGCTTTTTGATAAAAAAGGATCACAGCCCAGAAGATATAGTATCATACCTGATGATATTGACATTGAAGACTTCGATGATGACCTCATCTATTATGACAACAACATTAGATTCCCTTACAACAATAGTAACGCGAATGAAGCCTCACCCCTTATAAACCAGGGTCACAGATTACCTCACTACAGATCATTGAACCTAAACTTTCCAGGAGTGAAGAGACCCTCGATTTTAAAGAAAAAGCGTTACTTATCCACTGGACAACCTCTCCTCAATGATAACACAGGAGCAGAATCTCCCGATTTGAACAACAACCCAAACAATCTCACCGCAGACATCTTTCCATTCAATTATCAAGAACCCCAAGCTAATTATTATTATGATTTTGACGAATATGATGAGGAATCTCAGCTTGAGGGGTCCCCGAATGACAATGACATGCAGATAAAGAGAAGTATTTCGGGTACAAAGAACGGGCACTTCGCTCACAATAGGTTGAATTCAAATTCTGGACACTTCTTTTTACCTCGAAAGCAGTCTGCTGAGTTCAAAGGACGTCAAAGAGTGAATTGTATTAAGTCATTCATCTACACTTTGATCAGTATTGTGGCTATTCTTGGCATTGGGTTCATCATGGGTTTTGTTCTTGCTACAACAAAGGACTTAACACATGTCTCAATCACAACTATAGAGAATGCTGTCGTGAGTCAGGATGAATTGATTTTTAACATTGTTGTAGAGGCTTTCAATCCAGGTTGGTTCACTGTAGAGATTGAAGAAGTCGAACTTGATATATTTGCCAAAAGTGGTTACTTGAGCGAATTCATGGATTTAAAAGCGAAGGGAATAGAAGATGAAATAGAAGGATTATCTATTGCAGCAGTCGAGACTGTTCTACTCGGAACGGTATACTCTTTAGAATCTCCAATGAGCTTTGCTGGAGGTTTCTTTAGCCGTGAGTCAGTGGTACAATCAGGAGAGATTAAATTGTTGACTCCGGGTAAGAATTTGACTACAATAAGCGACAATCAAAAGAAGCATAAAGAAAAGGAAGGAGGAAGTGGAGGAAACGGAAATGGGGGCAATTCTACACAGCCGGACAACTCCAAGAAGTGGGAAATCATTTCGAGGAATCCATTCGACTTGGTCGTTAGGGGCTTATTAATGTATAAACTTCCTATGGTAAAAGAACCCAAATCTGTTATTGTGGATAAGGTCGGATACATTGACCCAACATTACTCTACTACGGCAAAGAAGAGAAGAGTGATTAATTAAATATTTAAATAGATACACAGGTTTTTAATACTATGGCCTCACGGTCTTATATTGAGAGAATTAAGATCTATGGATCTTGAAGTAGAGCTTGTCACTATCTACAGAGAATCTTGGCTCCAATCTCACTTTGAAGATTTCCGGTTCGAAAGAGGTGGCACTTGGGTTCAGATTATTGACAAAAGGATCTAGTTCCATTATCGTTGCTCCAGTGGGTGCCTTTACCCGGAAATATAGCACGATTCTACATGTCAAGGTGTACATTTCATTAAGAGCTAAGTTCACACCGGAGCACATCCTAGAGCCAGCACCAAAGGCATAGTGAAAAAGGTCATGTTTCTCAACTAAATAATGAGTCTCTGGGTCCAACCATCTATCAGGTAAGAATTCATATGGTCTCCTAAACATCGTAGAATCATGGTTTGCCGCGAATGCATTCATTACCAAGAGGGTTTCCTTTGGAATAACCGAGCCTTTGTATGGAATTGGCTTGGTAGTTATTCTTGGCAAACTTAATGGCAAAACCGAAAAGTATCTCAAAGTTTCTTGGACAAGGGCCATCACGTAGTGGCTTTTTATGTTAATGGAATCATCCCACGCTGCACAGAGGTTACCATGACTTAAGTTTAAGAGATCATTGTATGCTCTCTCTTGTAACTGATCTCCATAGATTGGCTGCGAAAAATGTCCCATTAAATGGTTAACATTTAAAGCCGTATTATCCAAGCCAGCACTTATCAAGGTTAAGCATATACTCAGGATTTCATCTTCTGTGAGCTTGTTGACTTTCTGGTCTGCAAGGATTCTACCGACTATACTGGAAAGTGCTTCCATATCCCCCTTCTCGATACGTTTACACATTTCCTTGTATAACTGGTCCATATAGAGATCCCTTCTTCCTCTATACTTAGAAGATTCGTTTGCTTGGCCAGGGAGGTATCGGAGAATAGGTAAGAAGTCTTGCAAATTGGCAACAGGAGATCTGAACTTCATAATCTGACTCTCCACATGAATTATCTCTTCACAGAAGGCATAATCTCTTCTGAAGCAATCCAAATGAATTCCAAAAGCCAAGTATACCGAACTTCTCAAGGAAAACTGTTGAAAATAATACATGAGATCAATATCTGCTAGCTCACATCTGGAATGTCTAAACATATTGCAAGACGGAGGACCCGATAATTCATTATTCTTTTTGATTAATTGCAGAATCATATATTTAACTTCATCATCAATAATAGGTTTGAAATCTTCAACTGCTCTGAGATTGAGGTACTGAGATATTGCTTTCTTCTCTCTTTTGAAGGCAGGGCAAGCAGGAGTTGACCCAACAGTGAATCCTCTTGTACGAGAGACGATTTCATGGAAAGTGTACAGAACTGGGCGGGAATTGTTGGCACATGAATTCTTGATCCACAAAGAAGTCACGTCTTCGAATGAATTAACAACAATAACTCTCTTTGTTCCCAACCTGACCTGAAATACTGGGGTTTTGTATTCATCCGTCCACTTCATATAAACTTGTGCTGGATTGTTAAGTACCTGGAGGAGATTGCCGACAACTGGATATCCAGGAATTCTAAACACTCCTTTTATGGGTTCCGGATTGTCGAAACCAAGATAATCCAAGATGAGCCAAACTGGTACAACTGCCAATATGGTTAGAACTACCGCTAACCCTAAATTGTCCCGTACTGATGAACTGAAGGCAGTCAAAATAGGTACAATTTGCTTGATGTAGGACATCAGCGGGAGCTATATTTGAAGCTAAGATTTTATCTAATTTCTTTCTCAATTGATAGGAAAACGCTAGCAAGAAGAGATAATGCTAAATAAGCTGTACCGAGTAGAATGCTAACCTGTAAGCTAGCTTTCAACTGCTGCAAAGACTAGGAAATCCACCAACTCAAATGGCTGTGAAAAAGAGACATAACCACAAAAAGGTACATGAGTAATGTGTAGGATTAGGACCTGTCAAAAATGTCGCAATGGTGAAGACCGATACCGATCAATAGCGTAGTATTACACACTACTATAATAGCAGAGAGATGAATATGTGGTGCTATATTGCGATAACTATTATTGTAGTATTCAAAATAAAAGAAAGGAAATCGTAATCATTATATTTTAGTATGCAAATGTAGAAAAAAATATGAATAATAGCTATTAATACTGGTACGCTGAAAAGTTACAGGGTGGAAATGTTTCTGACAAGAAGAGTTCTATATGACACGGATTATTCAATTCCCGTTAAACCATTTCTTCTTTCTCCTTTCCAATTACTTCGTTTTTGTAGAATTCTCTTTGCTGGTCACTTAATGCATTCTGAGTCTCTTCCTCGATCAACTCATCGATGTCGTAATCATAGTTGTTTGGATCGGTGTCGAGATCTAACTTTTCCTTGCCCCTTCTTCTCAAACCACTAGATCCATCTGGAGTGCTTAATTTCATTCTCAATGGAATATCGTCTGGAGTAACGTTGATTCTCTCCTTCAAGGCTGAGGCACGAGCTTTGAGAGACCTGCCAGAAGTCGTAGCTTCATTGGAGTTCACCTCGTCTGGAGGAACATAGCCAAATTGGTCGTAAACATCGGTCTTCTTAGCAGAAGCGACTTCATCTCTCTTTTTCTTCTTGTCCTTCGAGTTTCTATCTATTTCATAGGTTGCCAAGCCGGAAGCGTATGGTAAATACAACACAGCTCCAACAAGGACTAGGGCAATTAAGAGAAGAACTACGAACATGGCTGGAATTGTTCAGTATAGTTCGATAAATGCGATGATAGAAAAAGACTCAACCTTTTAATAGCTATCCTTTCTTGATACACGATCCAAACGTCAAATTGAACCGGAAATGCTCTCTTAAAGTATCTTTTTCACCTCTTCTTGTTCCTCTTCTTCCTCGAAATGTATCAACATCTCCATACTTAACGGGCTCTGGGAAAGTTTGTTACTGAAAGGATGAGAGACAGGTCACATGACCCAGAAAGAATCGGTCATTTTTTGTGACCTCCGGTTCATCGCTGACATAATCCATCCAATATTCCCAAGTGATATCACAGTATAATAGCGCAGAAATGAAAACAAATGTCTCAATAAATTGTCGCACAGTCCTGGTGGCGACTTAACTATTCTCGGCCTTTGATTAGCAGGAATTATTCCGGCCCTATTGCAGTTTACTGGGGTACAAATGTCGTGGGCCTACAATTTATGTCGTAACCAGTGAAATATAGTGCGATCTCAATTACTGTGGATGTAGTAGCAGTTATGGATTTGATGGTTATAGACTGTTCTTTGTAGTGTTGTAGGATAGTTAGTTATTAGGATAGCTTGTTTGCAACAGGGATACTGTAGATACTGACTTATTACTGCTGGCATTGGTTTCGTTGTCGTCGCGGTAAAATTCCACTGTTATAGTATCACACAAGATCACAAAAAAATGTACAGACAATTGGGATCTTTGACCGCTAGAACGGTCTCTACAGCATTGAAATCGAGCTTTGGCACTACGTTCAGAAACTCACGAGCTCTTGTGATAGCAAGCTCTAATTACGCTGCACTTTCTCCTCTTGGAACGAAAAGATTCTACTCATTAAGCACAGCAGGAGAGAATTTCGAAGACAAGATCGATAACATATCGATCAACGAGTACAATACTATCAGTGAAGAGTATTTGGAGTCTTTGGCTGATTCATTGGAAGATTTGAGTGAAAACTACCCACAAGTTGATTGTGAATTGAGCCACGGTGTGATGACGCTTACGATACCACCAAATGGAACATATGTGATCAACAAACAACCTCCAAACAAGCAGATCTGGTTGAGTAGTCCTATTAGCGGTCCTAAAAGATACGATTTAATTGAAGGAAAATGGATCACTTTGAGAGACGGCTCTTCGTTGACAACGTTACTTGCTGAGGAAGTCTCCTCTGCTGTTGGAACTGAAGTTGAGTTTGACGTGGAGAATTAGAGGCATGAAAAGGTGTACTTCAATTGGACGTTTGATTGAAAAATCCACTATTTTTGTGATTGAAGCCTATCGTTTGAAGTTTTATATTTTTGTCCGAAGTGAAGGCAGAAACAAATACGAAGAGCATGTGAGTGGAAGTGCTTCCAGGTTGACTATACTGCATTCCAATAAAGTCAATAATGCATATATTTTGGAAGTACATGACAACTGATAATTGATTAACCATGAATTTATGAACACTCGACCATACTTAATCATCAGAAGTAATTCGATGCAATTTAGTTGTACATAGAACGGTCATTAATATATTTATACATTAACATGGAGATAAGATTTAGGGATGCAGATGAAAGTGTAAATAAGTGTAATTTGGGAGTCTTGTAGCGGACAGACATTGAAAGCTACACTATCCCCAGTACAATCCCTATTCAAAGACCCATTAGCTACATATGAGAGAGAAATCGTACATAGAAAACAGAAATGGACTCTAGTAGTCTAACATTCCCGAAAGCAGGACTCACAATTATCAAATTCCTCTTCCCCTAGTAATTCTGTCCTCGGGTATAAATCGTTTCGATGTCACTCGATATTTATCTCTATAAATGTCACTCCCATTATTGACCAACCCAGACACATCACCATCATCACAATATCACTACACAGCCGTACATAACGAAACATTTGACTGCGAAAAAGATTCTCACCACTTAAAACCATATGCTGTGCCAGGCTAAATACGTTGTATTTCGATCTCACACAACAGTAGCACATTCCACTCACTCACACTCAGTCGATTACACTCTCTATCATATTCTGTGTGGAGGAACAATGACTGAGTTGCCTATTTCCGTGCAAATCGCTACTAATTGTCCCACACAGTCACCCTCTATTCCTCACTAACTCACGAACTTCTCTCTACGTGCCACTCTTCTTTCACTACCACAATACCACGTATTGCTTTGAATTGTCTTCTCCTCACGATATTCTGGTCATCTTCAATGCCATCCCTGTGGTCTCCTCAGTGTAGCCACATTGTAGCACTCCGGTATCTCAATCCTCTGCCAAACACCGCCCTCTCCTCGCTAGCTTAAATGACCTTGCAAGGTAATCCTAAGCCTCCACTTAGACAGGCGACAAAGCATGCTCTAGTAGTAAAAGCCATAAAACGGCCCACCAGAAGAACTAACAAAGAAATACCGGTTTCTGACCCGAGCCATTCGTACCCCGAAGCCCCAGTCCTCGACTTCCATCCCATCTCTGCTCATTGTTCGTCCCTATTCGCTATTCTACGAGTGTCCATTCCGCAGCAGCATCATTCAACCACTTCGCCCGACGCCAGAGGTCCACCGCCGTGCGGCTCACCATCCGCCCCGAAGTGGAACTAATTCCTCGGTGACCTCGAAACACTCGCGGCGACACTCGTGGTGGCCGGCCGTGCAAGCGGTGTGTAAGCGGCTCGGTGCTCAGTAATTCAAGCTTTCAGTTTACGAGCCAATTTCAGGTTCCATGATGATGTGATGATGTAATTCGCCAGGGGAACTAGAAAGGGAACAGTGTGTAACCGGTGTAACAGTAAACTGGTGCAACAGTATGTCGGTTTATCAGTATAACATTGTCTCAGAACAGCATTGCCACCAGTGGTCATTGAAGAACACTCACCAACATTACCTAAGCATTGCCCACTAGCTAATCATTGAACCATAAGCATTCACAGTGTACTGTTCACTGCACCCACCCGCTTATACAATCACGGCACGAGCCCATGGAACCACGGAATCGTGGAGTCAATGCCAAGCCCACCTCTTGTGCCTGTCTACAGCTTCGTATGATGGTGACTTTGAGAAGAGGAGGTACCTTTCCTTTTGCCTTTGTGGAGTACTGTAGTCTGTGTGTATAGGGGCACTCTTGTCTGTCTCCTTGTGCGTGGTACGGACGTCATTTCCGTGTTCCTTAGCTACAGTTGTGGTCTCGTAGTCATAGTCTCATTCTGTCGTTCTGTCATTCTCTCGCTGTCTCGTGTCTCGCTCTCTTCCCGTGCCAGGACAACACCTCTCTCTACCCACTGCCCTGCCCTCTGCCCATTCTGGAGTCGACATGGAATTGCATGGATGCAATGACAGTGGGTTGAAATTTCACATTTCACCCGTAATTTCACTTGCATTGTAGATGCAATTGGAGACTGTTGGTGGAGTTCTTCATATTGTATAAATTAGTATAATTTATTGTTGAAATTTATTCGTAGTATTGTTCTAATTTTATAATTATATATATCTTGATTCTTCTATCTTGATTCTTCTGTATATTTATATAGTTGTAGGTTTTGTATCTTCCGTATATATCTATATCCTTACTGTTCATTCTTACGTGTTGATACCATTGAACCTGGTTCGTGTTAACAATAACTGCTGAGTCTACCAATATTCCTATACGGTATTGCCAATTAGAGACACTGTTAACAGGTATAACTCTTAGTTCTAACTCTATTACTGAACACTTCAATTCACTCAATTCCAACGAAACACACCAACATGTCTGAAGAACAACCCCAACAACACCCGCCACAGCAGAGACCTCAACTCCCAAAGTTGCCCGAAGGTTGGACTGCCGAGTGGGACGAAGAGTACCAACACTACTTCTTCATCAACAAGCACACCGGTAAGTCCCAATGGGAAATCCCCGAGGGCGATGCCGATCCAAACGACCATCCTCCTCCATACGAGGGCCAACAACAACAGCAGCAGCCGGCTACTTACTCTGCTGAACAGGTCCAACAGTTCCAGCAACAAGGCCAACAACAGGGTCAACAGGGCGAAGAAGGCGGCGAAAGAGGTCTTGGTAGTCTTGCTGCTTCCCTCTTGAGTTCTGGTGGCGGCAGTGGTGGTTACTCCTCGGGAGGTGCTGGTGGTGCTGGTGGCCTTATGAGTTTAGTTAGCAGCATGGCTTCCGGTGGTAGTGGTAACAGATACAACCAAGGTGGTTATGGCGGTGGTTACGGTGGAGGATACGGTGGAGGCTACGGCCGTCCATCTGCTCCACCAAACATCGGTGGTGCCGGTGCTCTCTTGGGTCTCTTAGGCGGGGGAGGTGCTGGTGGATTCGGTGGAAGTGGTGGTTACGGACGTCCTAACCAAGGTGCTGGTGGTCTCTTCGGCGAATTGCTCGGAGGCGGTGGTGGTTACGGCAACCAAGGTGGTTACGGCAACCAAGGTGGCTACGGAGGTGGTTTTGGAGGAGAAGGAAGACATCACGGTCACCACGGCGGTGAAGGCTTTGGTGGTAACGGTGGATTTGATGGAAACGGTTTCGGTGGTGGGTTCGGAGGTGAAGGAAGACACCACGAGGGTGGCCGTCACGAAGGTGGCCGTCACGGAGGATGGTAGATGTTCAAAAGAGAAGAGTGATCTATTAAGATTTGCTTTTCCAATTCCAATTCAATACTGTCATTATGTCAATGAGATAGTTCTTTAGTGTTATTATTATTATATATGTCGATATTCTGAGTCTGTGTGGTGTTTTGGTAGACCTTTCGTGGTGGATTGTGCAATGGCTGCGAAAGAAGAGTAGTAGTGAAGGGGCATGTTGATGGTTAGGATGGAATTTCTGGAGCATAGGATAACTGGAGTACTGGAACAGACTGCTAGGATAGTTCCGTTGTATGGCTCCGTTATTAGTCGTATGAGGCCTTTGTTTTTTATCGTACATCATACAGTGAATGACAATGGAAGACTTATCTTCTGTAAAATCACTTCATTATATCGAACTTGTCGTATTCCTATAAAACGTTCTAGTGTCTTCTAAACATTAACTTTTTGCACCCACTCGTTATCTAAACCTTAATTCTCTGCCAATGCAACGCAGAAGGTATAGGCTCTCCACAAACACACATCCAACTGATTGAGGAGAGACTCGCCGTTTCCGAGACATATCCGTGCCAGGTTGTTTTTGCAACAACCTATCATATTACTTCTTGGTCTTATACTAATCACTCTTGCAAATTTTGTAAAGTTTAACTGCCATAAAGAGTAAGGCCCCTTCATGGTCCCTCCATAGCCACACCGTCATACATGTTGCAATTCGAGTTCTCCTAGGCTTTCTAAGTAACCTTTTGACCTTTTTTCTTTCATGGCCGCTCCATTCATGACAAGATACCTTCAAGTTTTCTTCTCCTTCTTCAGAAACTATTAACTATCAATTTCACCACCCTTCGTCACTTCCCACCTTTTTGCAATCGACACTATATCCAAGACATGGTAGCGCTGACCCCATCATAACGACATTTTTGACATTTCTTATTTTGCCTACGAATGCTACGGTATTGTTCTTGGTATATACGGTTTAACGGTACAAGTAAGGCTGTTACAGAGCTGTAAGTTAGGATTATACATACCATTGGTCTAATCTACATCCTCACTTTACCAGAAAATTCATATCTTATCTGAAACTGGAGAAACCTCGCACCTTACTGTACTCCTTACTGTACTCATCTGGCTTTTATTAGAGTGATCCTCAGTTTCTAGTCTTCATAGTTCAATCATATGGGACTCACACAACGTATACATATGGTTCGAATAGCATCATGCCGCCAAATCTCCGATTGAAAGGCCCTTCCATATCCAGCGATCTCGTTTCCGTGCGATCTGAGCTCAGCATTGAAGGGTCCAGCCAATCTCATAGTATGAATGTAGTGATACGACTACCGCTGGAAGTGTTGAAAACCACCGAAGAATGGCCTCCGGGCGCCCCGAATCCACCACAGGACTCGGACTCAGAGCAGAGAATAATACGTAATAGCATAATCAGTAATAACGTCGAAGCTAGTCTCGAAGATGATGACGAAATAGAAGATGACGATGAAGACTCAGATACCATAATACGGTCTAAACATAGGGTGCCAACGTTGCCCACAACATTTGAAGATGATAGCGATAATCCGTTCTCCTCGGACGGAGATGACATACTCCTCGACTCGGAGTTGAATAAAGCATTGAATTCAGTATTTGAGTCCAAAAATACTAATGGGAATGGAAGTAGTAAAGGTACACCGCCGTACATCGGGAAACCCGAGAACTCAACATCTTCAGCACAAGATGACAATAGCACAGTTCACGAATCACACGAGTTACGTTCTTCGCAAAGGATTAAGGATAAAGTAGCCATGTTTCAGGTAAAAGAAGTGGTACCAAGTGTACCCAAGAAGGAAACCAAAGTAAATTTCAAGACAGAGCCCAAAGAATACTCCCATGAGCCATCGAATGATGAGTATAAAGCAGTACCGAAGAATATACTTCCGATGATAGAACGGGAATTGGGTGATTTGAATGACGACTTTGCTGTTGTAGATAAGATAGTGTTTTCGTTGATGGACCCTTTGGGAGCAAGTAGAATCAAGTTACCCGTGAAGTCTAACTTATGCATTCACTTTGAGTGCTTCGACTTTGAAAACTTCTGCATTTTCAATAAGATACCGCCCGGTATCCAAAAGGTAATCAAGAAAGACTTATCTAAAAAGAACTACCAAAAGCTAGTTGCTGCCAAGATGAAGGACCAGATGAAGAGCAAGCCTGAAAACGACTACATTACAATTATTCTGGATCCAAAGGCATATACTGCCAGATTCATTGCTCCGGCATCTCCTATCTATAAGTGTCCTTTGTGTGACAGGGCATTCCCATTGCATGAATTGTCCATCAGCGATGCCTATAACTACTTTGTTAAAACAACACCGAAAGAAGCAGAGAGAGTTGAATTGTTAGACATGAATAGATTCAAAGTCTTGGTCAATACCAGGGCTTCCGAGGGAGTAGAAGATGAAGTTATAGTTCTATCTTCAGATAGCGAGGATGAGGAGGTTATACGAACAGGCAAGACGTCGATGTCACCGCCAAATGGTTACGAACTTTACGACATTTATGACAAATACATCTCTAGAGCATTGAATGATGATGTTGAAACAGAAGAGGATGATGGTTTGCTTGACGATGGGTTAGACGAGGAAATAGTTAGATTAAGCAACTCCGATTATGGTAAATACACTCGAGGGGGTAGTAGCTGGGATGATCCACTCACGATTGATTAGACTGCTAGCTTATGTATTAATTAATGTATACTAATGATGATTATATGATGTCTAGAACGTTACAAAGTTACTAGTGTTGATAGGTCCTGTTACATAATTTGCTGGATATCTATGCAAAATCTGTTCCCTCTTCTGTAATGTCATAGAATTTGCAGTCATTCTTGGGATCGTAGTTCCGTAGCTCCTACAATTCTACACAATATTCAAACCCGTGAGCTTTCAAATCCTCTCCTCACTGACAGAATTTACTGGGGTATCTATCACCATTACCTTTCCCAATCCACTATCTACCAACACTTGAATTGCCATAGAAATCTGCTAAAATATAGGCCATTGGACCGTTATCTCGTCACGTGATTTTCTTGAAATCATTCTTGCTAAGCAGTATGAAATATATCATTTTGTATCAGTTTATTACAGAAACAAATATTGAGTTAAATAGTGAGTTCTGTCATAGTGAAAGTAACTCTGCTGAGTTACTACTCTCCCCACCCTCTCACCCAATTCCCCAATCAATCACTATCTTAGCTCTGTCCCAACACCTCCCACCACCTTACTGTCGTCAAATGTCTCATTTGTGTCCTACAATATCTCCCTTTCCATCAATGTCGCTAAATGAAAAATCACTTGATTTTTCGTTACGTAACCGCTTACCTCATCAGACGATACAGGGTGAAGCGTTTTCTATTTATTGTTACTGTTATCTTGTTGTGTTGTCTTCTTAAAAAGACAAGCAAACTGGCTCTATTTCAGATATAACTTGCTGCAGAATGATCAGAATCGCCAGGGGAACAAGCTCATCTGTTGGAACCGTTTTTCTCACAAGAAATCTCGGCTCTGGGGTTACTCTGTTCAAGCCTTTTGACTTCAGCCAATTGGGAAGAGATGGGCCATCGCTAGGAGACAAGAGAGAAGGCGGGTTCAACATCGAGAGTCTTCTCAAGAGCAGGACTGTAAATGGAGGTTCCGACGGAGCCAATGTGACTAGTAGTCCTAATGTAGGTGCCGCTGGCGCTAAACTGGCTAGTAACAGATTTGCATCTATGTTTGAGAAGGAGAAGAAGACACACTATGGTATCAATAACAATAATAACAATAATAATACTAAAAAGATGTCTTCATCGGGAGCAAATAGGAATCTGGCAAGTGGAAATGGACCTAAGAAGACTGCTGACAAGAAACCGTACAATAAAGTACAAGGAAAACCGCATCATTCAGGTAGTAAGTCAAGACCAGAAGTGAAAACAAGACCTCACAAGAGAGTGGTCAGATTTGAATTCAAGACTGGTTCGGACCAAGCACAAGCTGCTTTGAAGGCAATTATCGCCAAGGTTCATGCCTGTAATACCAATTACAAGTGTAGATTCATCGACCAAGCTACGGGACAAGTAAAAGAACTGAATTTGGTGGATGTAGCTAACAATTCCGATCTCAGAGAGTTCGGATTACATTTATTGCCTGGAAAGGAAGGAGAATTACCTACAATTAAGAAGGTCACTACTCGTGAGATGTTGAAACTGTTCTCTGATGAGTTAGCAGCCGAAAGAGGTAAAGCCCTCTTGGAACTGGGCAGTGTTGCAGCACAGAGAGCATTAAATCTGAGATTGAAGGCTGAGCGTAAGAAGTCTGCCGCCAAGTTGGTGACCATCTACTGGAATATTAGCTTGGGAGACTTGAAGAATCAGAAGAAAACTGAGCTTCTGAATAGATTGTGCAAGGGTGAGGTTTTCACAATATACATCAGAAAGAAGGGAAGAGAATTGGCAGCTCCAACTGAAGACGAAGAAGGTCCCGAAGTAATGCATGTTCAGGACATCAGACGTTCCCTTGCACACGATGAAGACGCTTTGAATATTGAATTGCAGAGACGTGAGTTGATCACAGAAACGCTTCTCTCGGTCTTGGACGAGTTACCTTGTACATATGCTATTGAGGGTCAAAAGGAAAACAAGCTTTCCATTACTGTAACACCAAAGCAAGAAGCCATGGAGAAAGTGCTTGCTGCAGCTTCAGGAATCTGTGAAGAGTCTTTATCTGCAAAGGAGTTAAAGAAACAAAGACAATTGCAGAAACAGAAGGAAAGAGAAGAAGAATTGAAGAGAAAGAAGCTGGCAAACGAAGACAACTTAGACTCATTATATCTGTTCAAGATTGAAAACTGATTAATGGTCCAGAAGCAAAGAGATGATTTATGAAATAACTATAACCATAACCTTGTAAATAGCTTATATATACTCACTATTACGTTCAGGTTATTCAATACACATGTATATATAACAGAATATAAATTGTAATATACTGTATCAAACTCATTTGGCTCATTATGGTACATGTGCATTCTTATCATTATCATTCCTAAAGATCTATATACTGCTGAAACTATACGATGCTGCCGTATCTAGAACTCTCAATTGAATTAGTGGCATTCATTATTCTCTCTTCAGAGTCTCTCAGTCGCTGTCTATTGGACCTCTCTTGACGTAATCTCTTCACCTTGTAACCAAAGGCATGTCCATCGATCATTTCATCAACAATTGGATAATTTAACAATTTCTTGACTTCATCCTGGTCCAAAGTGTAGTTATTTATCAACGAGCATGACCTCTGGTAATATAACTCGTCTTCATCAAGCATTTCCTTATCATAATTGATGGTTGCTAAGAACGGATCAGTCTGCAAGACATCGGAGATTATTTCAGGTATCTCACCACCCAAAGCGATAGGGGACTCTGGTGGAGAGTTACTAGCTGGAGATGATGTTGGATATATGGCTCTCATGGACGTACCCGTCGAATTCAAAGAAGCAGCATACTCATTAGTACTTCTGATACTGAATGCACTATTGTGGTTTGGTGGACTTTGTGGAAAGGCTGCGATTTCGGATGTACTTCTGAAATTGGTGCTTTGAGGCGTAGGTGCGGTTTGATTAGGCAACCAATGCTTATGTTTTCCATCATTGTGGTACCTCAAACCCTGGTTAATTCTACTCATTCTACCCTTTGAAGTTGGATGAGCAATCAATGCCTCCACTGAATCAAACTGTTTGTAGTCCTTGTAGTAGTCACCGTAGAATGTTAATCTGAAGTCATGGATAAGATCTTTGATTCCTATCATGTCTTTCAATGCATATTTAAATCTCAATCTTCCGTATGGAATCTGTGAGATAGTAAAAGGACGATACGAAAATGAGAACCAATGTCCCAATGCAAAACCAATTAACTCCACGCATAGTAATCCATTCTGGATACATACTCCGATACTGCCACCATCCTGGCCGGTGATCTCACTTCCTGGGAGAACGTGGAATGCATTCAAGATGGCTAGAATCACACCCTGCCAGTAAGACGCAAAAATGATCAACTTGACACAGAGGAACTTTCCTACTGGATTATAGGGCTTCAAGTCATTCCATAGGATCTTCCAGAAGATGGCCAAACAATACAACGACATGGTGACACTTCCATTGTACAAGAGGGTCAACCAGAAATATAACGACTTTGCTCCCATATCATTGACGTCGTACCAGCCGACCAATTCAGCGACAATGGTGGTGAAGCATATTATCGGCTTGAGCCATACGTATTGTAAGATTCCTCTTTTGATACCTAGAAAGGTGAAAGGATCTGAAATGTCCAAAGGAGGAAGGAAATATCCTATGATTCCGGGATGACAAATCGGTTCTCTTCCACTTGTCATGATAAGCATGTTTCTTTCTCCACCCAACATGTCTGTGAGCAACGAGAAGAAGGTGTAAATGACAAATGCTTCGTAGACCTCTCTTATAGGCTCCAATATGAACTTGTTGAATGGCGATGTCTGGTTTACGAGCATTGAATAGCACGAAAGTGCAAACAACGGCACAATTAGCTGGATCCGTAGCATCAACCGCTGCTGGAACGGTTTGCGGTAATTCCGGAGATGCAATACAACGCTACATATGATTATCACCGTAGACACCAAACAAGAGTAGAAGCAAATGGTATTGATCCACTCGGGAAGCCGAGGCGGCACTGGGGCGGGATTTTCTGACATCACAGGTGTGTTATTACTAGCCGTAGCAAGAACTTTCTCTATCAAAGTGTTAAATATGACAACTTTTTGAGGCTATTCTCTGCCTTTAACGGTATCACTTGCTCGTCAATACACTATTAATGATCACTGTTTGTACCACCAATGACCAGGTATTACAGCAGTAAATTGTAGCTTTCGGTGCGATACTCCGACACGGGAACAATTATCAACGAATTATCTACGTTTCTTCTCCTAAACCTAAACCACAACTCGTCAATGGTATAAAGAAAGAAGAGTATGAACAGTGTTAATAGTAATAATAGTAATTAGCAATAGTTAAGAAGATGTTATCGGTTGATGTGAGGTAGTGCATATGGGGTAGTTTGGCGACATTTGGTTGTAGGCGACATTTGTATGGAGGAGACTTTTGGATGGGATTTGGAAACGGTAAAAGTTGGAAGAAGGGAGTGATTTGGGGGGAGAGGCTAGTTCCATGATTCACGGGACATACGCTAGATTCCAGAAGTTTCATTGGCTCTCTAGGTGAAGAGGGCATCATGGTAGAGTATGGTCTGGGATCGAGATGTCGTATCTCATCCGTGCCGCACTACGAAGAGTAATCCCAATCACGTGACTTAAACCAAAAATGATTACTTGGATAGCAAAGGTCTACACATAGAAGTGTTTACCCTTGGGAACATTCCCAGATCATATATATTGATTCACTTGACAATGTTCAACTGTAATGTTCGGTTTAGCCACAAAGCACACCTTAGCAATGGCCCTTGTCTGCAAGTAGATGACTACCTGCATGTAGCATACTACAAGACTGGGGACATTAGAATATGAAGAACCTGAAGTCCCCTTGGCATTGTTCAAGGGACAAATGTACTATATGAGTCTATCAATCAGTGTTGTAGTGGCCTCTAACAACAGAGATAACTCGGCTATTCAGCAATTACAATTCTAAGTGAACTATTATTATCGTACATGTATGTCGCGACGGTTGCTAAAATGTCGTACACTTACGATGTCGCTTTAATCTAATCTATACGGGTGCAATACTCCTTTAGTAATTAAATTATAATTATTGAATGATCGTAGAAGTGAGCAAAAGTAAACTTACTAGGCGGATGAACACAGGTTCCAGTTTTTAAACCCTCCCTCTCCCGATAAGTACGCACTTTCACTCACTCAAACCATTTAAACACCTCCTCTATTCTATATGTACATAGAACTGTATTCTCAAGATACCATGTTCGTAGTAAGGGAAGTATTCTTGTGGTTGTATAGTAAGTTCGTGAAATAAATATATAAACTAGTTACGACGCTATAGGCGTCTCCTATGATAAACACGCCTTGCTTGTGGAGCGAATGAATGGAAGCTTGTCTTACAACCAGAATGGCTGCGAAATTCTACAATGCAACTCTAGTTTAAGCAACTCCTGAAGCCTTCAACTTCTTTACTCTCTCTTTCTCCTGGTTCAAGCGCTGTAATTCCTCCTCTGTAATCAAATGATGTGTGTGGTTGAAAGCCTGGACAAATATTTGATTGCCGTTATCCTCGTCAACAACCATGTGGCACTGCTCAATAGAATTCAACCACAGGTCGTCAAGAATCTCGGGCATCAAAATTCTCTCTGATGGCTCAAGATGCAACATTCTCTTTAGTAAATGGCGAGAATTTTCTGGTAACAACCGCATAAGTCTATCTGGTCCTTGTGGAGTATTGCTCTTTTGGCTTCGGATACTTCCGTTAACACTCAATTCACTCATGCTGTGCTGTAATGCTTCTTCGTGGTTGAGGTTAGCAACACCCACAAACGACCTATATGATGGATCTGACAACTTAGGAATCTTCCATGGGAATCTCTTGAGGATCATACAACAGAACATCACTGCTATGGACCATACATCGGCCGCACGAGGGTCATAACCAAGCCCTCCTACCTCAAACACTTCTGGTGACAAGTAGGGATCTGAACCAACAATACCTCTGGCACGGTTCAATATAAAATTATCTTTGAGGATAATATCCGTGTCTGCTGGGGTGTAGGTTATCTCCTTTCTGAATTGCACAGCTGAGCCGAAGTCGATCAACTTTAAGATACCGTTCTGACTGACTACACAGTTATCAAGCTTCAAGTCTCTGTGTGCTAAGCCATTCTCGTGAAGGAAGGCTACACCACTGACAATTTGACGGAAGTAACAGAATATTTCACTATTGTCCATGAGTCCACTCATCACCAAATTGAAGAAATCGAATGGACAGTACTCCATTACAATGTAGTATTCTGGTTCCACTGGGACTTTGGGGCTCTTTCTCTTGGACGAGAATATATTGCTGCTGTTGTGAACGTCTTTAGGAGCATCATTGATCAATTCGACGGTATTAATCAAGTTCTCGTGCTTAAGTAACGCTCCTATTTTGAACTCATTCTTGACCTTGCTCTTATAATCCGATTCCTGCTCTCCTGGGAGCTTGGCTCTGAACTTCTTCACGGCAAAAATCTGGCTTGGGTCTGTTTTAGACGTCACCAAATTGACTGAACCACTGGCTCCTGAACCCAAAAGTTTACCTATAGATCCGTATTTCTTGAAAAGATCCGAAGACGAGTCTTCAGGCAACAACGGAGGAGGTTGAGTCTTACCTTTCGACGATGATACAGTCGATGACGATCTCGAGTCTGTAGGCTTGAGCTTTTTGAGAAACCTTTTGAGAGAGAGATGGTGGCCCTTTTCCTTTGCTGGACTGCTGGCACCAGAACTGGTGTAGATCATGGTTTTAGAATGGGTGCTACTGCCCGATGAGCGATTATCGTGCGGCGACGAGTGAGCTCCTACTTTGTGTGGTGGTTGCTGTTGATGGTGCTGCTGCTGCTGCTGCTGCTGTTGTGAATGTTGCTGCTGTTGTGGATGTTGCTGCTGTTGTGGGTGTGGTTGTTGGTATGGTTCGTGCCTCTGGCCATTATTATAATTTTCCTGAGGAGCTATGATGGGTTGAGTAGAAGTCGACGTTCTGGAGCTCATTCTAGGGCTATTTTGAGACTTGTTCGTAGAAGTTACTGAAGTCGACGACGAGTTCAACTCGAACTGAGCCTTGTTGACCTTATTCTGGTTATTGAGAATGGCATTGGTGATGTGTGGTGGAAAGTCGTGGTCTGGCGAGTGGAAATGCTCTAGTGAATGGTCATCATCCTCATTCGTCGCCAAGCTCTGGTCAGCGCTGTTGTAAGTGTCAACACTGGAGTCGTGGTTGAAGCTGCTGTTGGCATTTTTCATTGAGGCCGAATGCATCGAAGACGTGGTACTGGTCAGAGGAGATATTGAACCTCTTGATCCGTGGGAAGAACGCTTTCTAAGGAAGAACCTATGCGAAGACGTCGACAGCATGGACGGAGCGTCTCCACTCGAAGAGGGCGATGGGTCTTCCGAATGCCTGCTGGGACCGTTGGTACCGTTCCTAGTGAACATGGACCGGACAGGGGCGATTTTTCACCTGGTGCCGTGGATGGTACTATGGATCAGCTGCGAATTACTTCACTGGTGTCGATTGAGGCCAGAAACACAGCGTCAATCGAGCAACAATCGAGGCAACCTAGCGGTTTTTGGGCTGAGGCGCGTGCTACGACTATTAGGAGGCGATGGGGCTCTCCAGACGGGGTATTTGGCTGCTAATCGGTGCTGGGATGCTTGCTTTTGCAGGCTCGTTCTATCCACTTCGGCTATAGTGAAAAATCGATGTCGTCTGCAATTTCCTAATTGGGCAAAAACTCGGAGGTCACGGGGTTACTGTGGTTAGAGAGTAACGGTAGGACGGTAGTGGTGGAGTAAGTGGTGGAGACTGGGGTAGTGAGCGGATAGTGGGTGGTGGGGCCAAGGTATGGGTCGGTAATTATTGTGGAATGTTAAGACGGGTAAAATGGGTCGAAATCGGTGCAAATGGTGGGCAGTGGTTAGAAGTCCATATCTAGTTCTTTTGGTGCAATACTCACGGCTATAGCAATGAAACAATTATTATCACAGCGGTGTTATGGTCGAATCGGATCGGATATCCACCACCAGAATGACGAGATGACAAGAAGACGGGGCGCAACCTTTCTTTTTGGAGAATTCCGTGTTTTGGGCTAGCGGAAATAGGCGGGAGGTTATGGTGGTGGTGCTGGTGGTGCTGGTTGGTGGTGGGTGCTCTTGGTAGTGCAAGAAATGGGTGTAATGAATTATATTGATAGTACCGGTCAAGAATTAGTAATATGGAATATTAATAATAATAACGGTAATAATGACTATAATAATAATAATAATAGAATTACCACTAGACTTGTACACTTTTCACTTGTAGACAGTAGTATAATAGAAAGACTGGCTAGTGGTGGACGTGGAAGAACCCAGACGATTGCGCTTCGGCCAGAAAGGTAAAGGGCTCCGGATTAAATGTTTGCTATCGGAGCGTTGTGGTGACAATTATGGAACAGCCTCCGGTGTCACAACTACTACGACTACTACACGATAGAGAAAGAACAACAATTACAATAATTAATTTTATAATTAATATTAATGCTAATATTAAAATACAGAAACACAACCGCCGTACTCTATGCCCACTATACAGCCAACGCTTTCGCCGTATACGAATTGGGTCCTTGAGACGTGCACTGAGCCCGAGCCCCTCCTCACTTATCACAGAGTCATACCAAACCACAATAAGGGATTTCGTGTTTTACTGGGCTTCGGCCTACGGCATTAAAATGGATTTAAATTGCACAAGCAAAACCATAACCGTGTGCGAAAACGGCTGAGGTGGTGCTGTGCAAAAGAGTAGTGGCTAACTAGTCAATAGCAGATCTTACCGGTTCTGGGCAAGCTGTTATTCTTAGTCTATGTTCTTCTATGTCACAGCGAACGAGAGCCATTGGGGTGAAAAGTTTCAAACATTGTGACATGGACATACGGCTTTAATGAAAAATGGCCAAGTGAAATAATCCCGAACTGGCTCTCAGTATGGTGATTCCCTTACGCCCCTTACGCCTTGCGGCTTCAGACCCTTTGTCTCCGATCAACTGACCCCTGGAGTTAATCTCTGCTACAAGTAGGAAGGACCACGGAATCAGCCGGCACGATCACATGATCTGGAGGGGAGATAATAAAAATAGGAGGATATTATGGGACCCGTGCCGCAATAGGGGACATTGGGTGCAAAAGTTTTGCTGACCGTATTAGTCAGTGATAAAGAGTTGGGATGTTGCTCGAATTGGAGGTAAAGATGAGCGCATACTTGAAGAGGAGGTAAATTGGCAGACTACTGGAAGAGTTGGTCTGGTAGTAGAATAGTAAAGTCGTGATGTAAAAATGGTTCGTGGTGTCACTTAGTAGCGCTTGCTGCTTTACAGCTAGTAATATGGGACTGGCCCACTCATAACCATTGCTTACTTCTTTCCCCTTGGTTCCCCTTAGGCACCTGAACAAGCCAAGATGTACATTATTTGTCTTGGTTCCGTGTTGCAAGTGATTATTCGTGTCTCAGATATATCTACAGGTGTACGTGAAAGATATACGCAATTTTTTTATTAGTTATTGAATATGATTCACAATGTTAGAAATGAGACAGGCAAACTAAAACAAAACTCTCGTAATTAGATACTAAGTCATATTAATTTTATTCTTACAGTTGCTATGGATAAGTAGTGCTGATATATGGGACACGTGGTTCTCTGGACTCTTATTCGTTGCTTCCGTTCGTTGTACCACCTCTGATCTTATCCCAAACACTTAATCTTCTGCCGTTGCCATTACCGTTACCATTAACACTGTTTTCCGCGAATGATGATGCCACGGATGCACTAGTGCTTTGCTCTCCGTTTTTCAACAAAGATTGAGATTCTTCGTCGTCCACATCATCGACAATGCCGGTGTTGGTGGACTCGTTACCTGTGTAATGGTTCATCGTGAACAGATCACTTCTGGTCTTTTTCTTCTTATGCTTTCTCTTCTTCTTTTTACTGGCAGATGAACCACTTAGCACATCGATGGCAGCGTTATTCAAGTCCTCGAGATCGAGGGGTGGTTCGTCATCGCTGACGTTCTCAATAATAGTCTTATGGACACCCAGAACATTAACAACAGACTCAATGATACCACCAGTACGGTAAGAACGGGCCTCCTGATACTCTGTAACAGGGACAGGAACAGCACTCGGTATCACTCCACCTTCATGTGAGATTTCATCTACGTTAACACTGATGCCCCTGTCTCCCTTTTTATCACTCAAGTCCGAAACGTCGGTTTCTCTTTCATCAGGTAAGAGGAAACGAGGAGGCTCTACAACCTGGACATCATTTCTACTTTCAGGGTGACCCTCTTCAAAAGAAGCTCTTCTATTAGCTTCGACTATTGCACCCTCTTCAGTAGTATAGACAGCTCCATATGCTGGAGGTTGTTTATGAGGTATGGCTGAATTAACAGTGTCCGGGTTAGGTCTTTTAATGGTAACGAAGGTCTTGTTTGTTTCCAATGGGTTTGCAGCAGGGTTCTTTGGTTTCCAGTTCTTTGAAGTCTCGCCAACAACATTATTCACGTTGGTGGAGCTGAGTCTAGTGACTAAGTCCGGGCCTTGGCTCAAAGGTGTTCCGAAACCTTCAGTTGAGTTTCTCTTTCCTCTAGGAGGAGCGTTGGCATCCAAAGAGTTACGCTTTGAGTTGGAAGCTGATCTTTGGTATAAGTTGTGCAAGTAGGATGTCAAGTTGCGCTTGGAAAGTGGACCTGGGTTCTTACGTTTGATGTTCTTGTTAATATCGATGTAGACGTCAGACTCATCAACAATTTCTTCACCAATAAGTTCTTCGATAACATCTTCAAGCGTCAAGACACCGACAGCTCCAGTTTGTTCACCTGGATGTTCACTTACAACGATCATGTGGGACTTACCTTCTTGGAAGTAATTCAAGATATTCAAACAGGAGGTGTCAAGAGCGGTCTCTGGAAGGGTAGCAAGTGGAAAAGACGCCACAGGAAGAGCGTCTTCTGGGTCATAACTGATCAACACACGGACCAAGAGCATACCAATAAAGTTGAGTGGCTCATTAGGCAAGTAGATAGGAATACGAGAAAATCCGGCGTTGAAGATTTCTTCGACAGTCCTTTCATCCAAAAGAGTGTCAGCACTCATGGTGTAGACCCTGTCCATAGGAGTCATGATAGCACTGACAGACTTTTCCTTCAAGTCAAGGACTGCGGATATGATGGTAACTTCATCTTGGTTAAGTCTTTCTACACCCATAGTTCTGTGTAAAGTAACAAGCGTCTTCAAACCAGACTTCTTATAGACAGTTCCGTGGTCTTCACCAAGGATATGGTCAAGCAACAAAGCGATAGGATAGGCAATAGGGTACATAATGTACATGAGAACCAATACGAAAGGTGCAAAAAGGGCACCTACTTGCAAACCGTAACGAACACAGATGGACTGAGGGATAATTTCACCAAAGACCACAATAGAGGCAGTCGAGGTGACAACAGCAGGCCATCCTCCTCCAAGACATCTATCCAAGACAATAGGCAAGGTTTCGTTGGTGATGACGTTGGACAAAAGTAAGGTGACAAGAACCCAGTGCTTACCACGTCCAATCAAAGAAAGGACCTTACGGGCGTGTTTACGTTCATGGGGCTCTCCACTGGTAGCGATGACCTTTAGGTAGACTTCGTCTTGGCCCATGAGTCCCAAGGTCAAACCAGCAAAGACACCTCCGGCTAACACAAGGAAAACCGAAGTGAAGAGGTTGGCGTAGAACTCCTCGGCAGTCATAGACGACGTGGTGACACCGACATCGTTGTGGTTCAACGACACGGTTCCGTGGACCCTCTTGTCACCGGCGAAGAGGGGCAACGCTTGCACAACCCTGGCAAGCTGGGTCATGAGGAATACGAGTTTCGTGATAGCGCTCCCGCTAGTTAGTGAGACGGCATGGTTACTTCGCGAAGGTAGTTTACTTTTAGACATATAGTCTAGACGGGTATGTTAGTAAGGGTACTGGTGAGGAAGCAGGTAAGGTCAGTGTAGAACAACGTAGCTGGTAAGAAGACGTAGTAAGAAGTATAGTGAGAAGTTCGATATTTCACTTTCGCTGTGGGTTTCCATTTGCGCTCTTGAGTGAATATTTAACATGCCACCAAATACGTCAAACGGGTCCGTAAAAGTCTTGACAGCTGAGCGCAATAGACGACGAAATGTGGTAGTGGATAAGCATAGATGGTGAATAGGGAAGGAAGGCGGTGTTTGGGGTGATTTGGAGTCGTTTGGAGTGTTTTTTGCAATTATTGGTACGTAAGTGTTTTGCTATATATACATACAAGTATAATGTACGCTATAGGGGCGGTAAAAATTGGGATAGTACTTCTATTACGGTGTTAAATGGCACTTTCACCTCTAGCCATGAAATACCACCTTGTTAGCCTCAAAACGGCTTTTCTATCACCATTTACTGCGTTTTCCGCTCTATTTCCACCCATTTCATCCATTTCACTCGTCTTCATGGCTCTGCTCGATGCCATGTGCCGTTCTCTTCAGCACGGTTTTATTGCTGCTACACGGGCTCAGCGTAATACGTACGATAAACAAAGGTCGGAAGCCGGTAGGAGATTCGATGTTATTAAAACGATTGGGAATAATAGTTAATAAACGTGGACGTTGACTGAAATCAGAAAGTCTCCAGAAAGAAACATCTATAAACTATATCTTCAACCGAAAGGTATTACAATTACTACCACCTTCATCCCACTGCACCATGGGGGCTACTGGCGCTCAGTTAGGGCATTGGAGACTTTGGCCGCGACACGACGCTGCACATCCGTTCTCACAGAACACTCGGCACCGGGGTCGTGGCATGGGCCAAGTGCGGTATTTAGCCCGCACAGTGGTGGTGGATGTCGTGCGCGAACCGTTAAATGTCGTCGTTATGGGCGCATGCTGATTCGGTTTATGCTGCGGTGCAGGTCTTTTGTGAATTTTGCAGGTTTGGCCACGCGCAAAAAGACGTCATAGCCGTTGGTGAAAAGGAGTGCGTTTTTGCAATTGGCAGTAGGACTATGACAACTGGAAGCGAGTTGGGGTGGGTGACGAAACGTCGCCAGCAACCTGAAACTGAAGCAACTATAAATAAATCTGAAATTTTCCTGAATGCCAAACCTGTCAGCTTTTTTTTTGACATGCTACTCCTCCTGAAGACGCTGCAGCCGGCCAGTGACGAACAATGGGAGAGACGAGAAGTTGCGTCGGTTGACCAAGTTTATGGTTGTTTGTTTGTAGCAAAAATCGCGTCAACTTGAAGTCTGTGGAGAATTTCACTCTGCATACCCCTTCACAAGCACACGACATTTAACCCCAACCAGAGATAAGCTATTCGGTACAACCAGCAACTATATGGCCGAGGGGTGACACAATAAGATTTTATAGGCTTTTATTTTAAGCAGCGTAGAGCTCAGAGTCTACAATTGACCAGCTTTAGTTAGCTGATCATCTTTTGTGCTATTTAGAACTGTCATGAAATGCCTGGCGCCCCATAAAGCCTCGTAAATGTCGGTCATAGACTGACCAATGATCCAGACATTAGTTTCCTGATGAGTAAAAGCGTAGTATCTATAGTCATAATTTGTGCTGCTGGTGTAATATGTACTATTTTTGTTTTTATGTTATTGACAGAATCCATGGAAACCCATTTTTATTTTTGCTTCGCTATGAAGAAATTTCTGGAGTTATCACAAAAATCTCCTAGTATGCAAATTGACATCACTACCACCGATTTGATGAGATCAACTGGTACAACCGCTACCACGTAACTCATCAGGAAATTCGTCATGTAATTGGTATTTTCCCAATTTATGTGTATTAATATGTAAATTTTAAAAATTCTTGAATTCCCCGACAATTGCAAAATAGTTGCAAAATATGATAAAATGTAATATATAATTCTTTTCCATAACCATTTACATCATAATACATGTATACGTCTATAAATAACCATTAAACCGCAACTACCACCTAGCACCCAACAAAATCGAAGCTGTATCAGTGGGTTTCTCAACTTCGTTGAACCAAGTCTGCAATAATCTATCATCACTAATTCCAAACTCATGGCAAAAATTGTGACTCCATTGTACTATGTCTCTCACCGCATCTACATTACTTTGAGATGATACGTCAAAAGTAGGAATCTTACCATATTTTTCAAGCGCTGTTGATAACCATTCCTTCTCTCCAACCTCAGTTGGTGGGTTGATTTGTCCTCCACCATTGATGCATCCATTCGGACATGCCATTATCTCAACGTAATCACATTTCGAAGCGTCAGCAGTTTCGTCCGAACCAGCAGGGGAACTACCTTTTACACCTATTCTAGCTCTACGACGAGCTGCCAATGGGTTTGCTTTCACAGAGCCAGTAGCGGCTACTGGCTTGTTCAGTGGCTTCAATTTACGAACCAAATTTTGAATATTTCTGAACCCATTGACAATAGCAGAGCTAGCCACTGTCTTGTCTCCATAGATCAACCTCAATTCATAAATATCAGAATTACGACCCTCTATGGACTTCAATGAGAACCCTTCTTGTTGGTAATTCACTGGGTCCTTCAATATTAAATGGTTCTGATATAACTTGAGGTAGTTATATCCATATCCTCCCGATGCAGAGCCGCTATCATTCGACCACGAGTATTCAACCAATGGCCATGACTTAGGGGCACACTTAGCATACGTCTCAGTGATGGGCACTGTAGAAGACAAGATGACATGCGATTGAGGAGATATTAACTGGAAGTCGTCTGAATGTTGTTCCAACAAGTTAACCAACTCCTTTGCTGTTAACACACAGTCTACATCGTTAGTTGTAGTTTCACCATACTTTTCTGGTCTTGCACTCTCCAATTTCTTATCGAAACATGGCATAAGCGACAAGTGATAAATATCATCTCTACTGACTGATAGCTCGTGAGCGGCTAAAGTCTTTAATAGGCATCCTGTGATCTGTTGTGGAGATTTCACTTCGGACATCTTCGGTATCACATACGGGTGGGTCTTTTCTGCGTACAAAACCCATCCCGGACATATAGATGAAAGGACAGGGCCGTCCAAGTTACCTTCTTCCTTCTTCGCTATTAGTGTTTGAGCCTCGTTAATCAAGGACAACTTTCTTCCTAGTGATGTCCCTACTATGTATCTGAATCCCATTTGGTTTATGAAGAGGTTTACGAGCAACTTATCGACCTCTTCAACGGTCAAGTTATATGCTGTTGCCAAAGAAGCTCTGGTCTGATGTGAAACGCTCGCCACAAAGACCTTGTTGCTATTGTTGTTGATCTTCTCCTTCAATGCTTTGATGAGCTCTTCATGCGAGTGTTGGGCCACCAACACTTCTTCAGCGGATGTGATGCATCCAGAGCAAGCCAAACAGTCTGCCAATGAGATTTGAGCAGGAGACAAGCTCTTTTGCTTCCCGTCTATTTTGGAAATCTCAAGCGGATTTCCTTCACTATCTATCTGAATTTCTACCTCTCCATTCTCATTCAAGGTATTGTACTCTTTGCTCGTAGGCTGAACAGCAGGCTTGATACACACCGCTCCAGGTGAAATGAAGTCGTTCAAGTCGTCGGCCGATAGTATAGCACTCATTACTACAATTAGCGACGTATAGATAACAACTCCTTGCTAGAAAAAGCTCTAATAAAAGCAAAAGAAAACACCATCAATCTATAATTGTATTACAAATAAAGAAATTTTGATGATTCCGATATAGGCTCACGTGATCTCTTCTAATCATTTTTTTGTTACTTTTTTCACTGTTCCGCATTAGGAACTCTGGAACAATTAGCCAATTGCGGCAAGCGTGAACGTAATCTGTGGTGTGTTATGTGTATGGGCAGTGGTGGGTGATAGTGATAATGTGTGGGGGTTTGTGATAGTAATAACCGTGGACTAGAGCATCGCGAGGCAACAAAACTGGAATCTAAAATCCTGGGGAATACTGAGAACTTCCAGAGTTTGAATAGTCTCAATGACAACGAGCTGTCTCCAATAATGGCTGCGATAATTGTGAAAAAGTTGATACTGGAAATTGGTCGTGACATCATACGAGGAAATTACATTATAAACGCCAGGTTGCATTCACTTGAGTAGTAAGCCCCCTTATATGATTGCATTATCTATAGAAAATACGATGTCTGTCGTATATCGGTGTTTTAATTAGGGTTTTGCCGTACTTTTTTATTTGCATGACTTCCTTTTCTGGGGAACCGTATGCTTTTACGAGGAAACTAAAACTTAGTTACTAAGTTTGGATTGATGAACTACATTATACTGACAAGGAATGAATAATTTCCTTTATATGAACCTAATTTAATGTAAATATAGTGGTTGAATGTGGTTGGACGATTACTGCCGTATTTTGGCAAGAGGAAAAGTGCCCTTTTGTATATATAAATCTACTTATTTGAAATAATCCCTGATACTACAATGCAAGAGATATAACAAGACCAAAACGCATCAAAGATGCAATCAGGTAATTTCACCTCAAATGAAAAGGAAGAATTGCCCAATTACGTTCCAAAAGAGGGTTTCTTGAGCATCCTCGACAGTGCTAGTGCAAGGTCTTTCGCTAGCTTTAAACACGTTCAAGAATCAAAGCAGCCAACTACTAGTGGAATAAAATTTCGAAGAAGGCGTTCGGAACATATACCATCTTTGGCTGATACCGTCTGTCACTTGAAACTATTGAAAGCTTTTGGAATCCTCAAGCAGAAAATCACCAAAGACAGAAATGACGAATACAGCATTAAGGAATGGCAGGTGTTTGTAACAAAGGCAAGTAGAAGATTCATTTTATTCATGACTGCTTTGAAAAAGTTTCTTGAGGAGACTCGTGTTTCACCGAATGATGAAGTTAGTCTCTTTTCAAAAGGGTTTCTTCGAGATCCAAGGGTTGTTCAGGAATTGGAGTCTTTATTACCACCTTTGGATGTCATTATGGTGTGGCATTCATTTCTATTAAATCCATTTAGCTTTTATGACAATTGCATGAGAAATGACATGTTCTCATTCGCATGTTTCCCTTTACCTTTGAAGAAGATTCCAGACTCTATCGACAACAGTTCTTTTGAATACAACCCATCAAAAGAACTCAAAGAAAAATACTTGAATGTGATTTTGAGTTTTACCCAGGAGCCAGATGATCTAATTTATCAATTTGATTCATATTCGATGTATCAAAGTTTGGTGTCTATTTACTGCCCAATATGTTGGAAAGTACTCCTCAAAGATATTCCTTATACAAATGATGACAAGTCAGGATTTGCAGATTCAGAATTTCACTACCAAGCAAAAAGCGATGAATGCACTTGTCCGTATAAAAAATTAATCACACATCAGGAATTGCGTAAGAGGCAGCTTGCTGTTGACATAGCTACACCTGTTCCTTTCCCTGGTGTATATCAATACTTCTCCTCCATCATATCAAGCAATCGGATTAGACACCATAGAGAACCTGAAGTTGTAAGTGACAAGATAAGAGATGAACTACGCTCAATTCCGGTAAGCTTTTTCTATAAGACTAAATTGGTCCTGTCAATTAAAATGATATTGGAATCAAAGAGACGCAACTTTCAATTCAAGCTCATCCTTAGGCAATATTTGAAAATGAATATGATAAGTATAACGATAGAAAGAGGCTTACCAATATCAGAAGACTTGGTGGGGTGTGTCTTGAGACAAGAAAGGTTTGTAGAAAAGATGAATGAAATAGATTGGCTTCATTCACCAGTCATCAAAGAAAGTTTAGCAGAATCGACAATTCGATATTCCAGATTTTTTGAGTTATTGACAATGCGTGATTTAAAGCATATGTTGGTACCTACGTTGGATATTGACTTGATTTGGCATACACATCAATTGGGCTTGCAGTATTACATTATCGACTGTATGAACTCGGCAAAAGGAGCGTTGATTGACCACGATGACAAAGTAGAAACTTCCAGCCTCGATACTTGTTTTGAAAAAACTGCAAGACTCTATAAGCTTAAATTCAAGCTGGACTACTCCCTTTGCTTCTGTTCATATTGTGTATGTGTCCGAAACAACGCTCAATCCAAAATGAAAAGGTTGTTCAAATCTAGCAAGAGAGAGGAGCAAGCTCTAAAGGCGAGTCCACTATTCATGAACTCCTTGGGGTTGACCCATATCAGTATACATAATGCGATAGTATTTCCAGATACATTTTCACAAATGAGTCGTCTGTTAGCCGAAAGGAAATATAACAAGGGTAAGAGGTCAGGGTCCTTACCATGGGAACAAGGTTTAACATATCCATACGCCTATTATCCCGAACTATTTGTTATCCCACCTTTGGCTCCTATTGCTTTAGAATCTTGTCCCCTCTATTCTAATGGACTTTGCGCGAGTGTCACAAACTCTTTACATCTTTCAGAAGATCTACGTTATACTAATACAAACTGTAGTGGAAATGGTAATAGCTCCACAATTTATTGCAATGGAGGTAGTCTCGTTTGCGGCAGTGGTGATGTTGGAGGCGGCGGTGGATGCATTGGTGGCGATGGTGGCGGATGTGGAGGTGGTGGTGATGCTGGTGGTGATGCTGGCGGATGTGGAGGTGGTGGCGATGGTGGTGATGGTGGTGGTGATGGTGGTGGTGGTGACGGGGGCTAACTGATTTCGCAGCCAGAGAATGTGCGATTTTGAGCTCCTGAGATAGCTTCACTTTTAGTTAGACAATAACATCCTTTTCGCCAATCTGATAATAATTATAATAATAATATTATTAAACGAAAGACAGAATCTGTCTCAGTTTCTGGCATCACTTCTCTGGATATTGCAAAGGGGCCACTTATAAGTAACAATTCCTTAATTTCCTGTGCACACTAAAATAGTTCATACAACGCATGGTACCCCATTTCGTGTGCAGCAATAAATCTTCTATAAAACCTCTGTCACACCATCGCTACTCTGACAAAGGTTCCACTGACCATACCACTACACACCTTCCGTGACTCTATTGTGAAGAGCTCTCCCAACAGCCTACCGTACAATAGCACGTTGGGAAAGCTTCCTCGCTTATTTCCTGATGTGGAAGGTGCATCGAATATACGAGAAATAAAGTGTCACTTGCATTATTATTTATTATGATAGGGTCCCAATGTTTGGGGTTTTGTGTTAGCGAGGTCAAAACCGTAGTGTTACTGTTTCATCAGTCATATTCGTCGGTGAAGTATTATTTATGCTATGTTTATTTTACGATCATTGATATTCCGTCAACAGTCAGTAGTTATTTTGCGGTAAACAACGCATATGGGCATTGAAATATGAACTTCAAAGAAAAACAACATCAGTTGAGCAGCTACGACAGGAATGAGTTCGCTGAAATTCTCAGAAACACAAACAACAGTGCCTTCACTAGTTACAGATACACACAGGAGGATGAAGATAAAGGGTTTCCCGTGGAATTCTCCAATCACATACCAACATTGGCCGATACTATAAGTCACTTGAAGCTCTTGAGGGCATTTCAAGTGTTGAAAAGAAGTATCACCTCAGGAAGAAATGATGAACAGGATATCAAAAAATGGCAAGTGTTTGTTACCCAGGCAACTAGAAGGTTCGTGTTGTTCTTCACGTCATTGAAGAAGTTTCTAAATCAAGTTCCCGTGCTGCCTAATGATGAACAAGCACTCTTCGGAAAAGGAACTTCTAGAGATCCCCAAATAGTTAGCACATTGGACTCCATGTTGCCTCCTTTGGACGTGATAATGGTGTGGCATGCCTTTCTTTTGAACCCTCGTAGCTTTTATGATAACTGTATGAGGAATGATATGTTTTCGTTTGCTTGTTTCCCATTACCATTAAAGAAGATTTCGGAATCTATTGACAGTATCACTTTCGAATACCATCCAACCAAAGAACAGAAGGAGAATTATTTGAATGTCATTTGGACTACGAGTGCTAAGCCAGAAGACTTGCTTTACCATTTTGATTCTTATTCCATGAATGAGGGCTTATTATCCGTATATTGTCCTATATGTGACCAGATCCTATTGGAAAACATTCCTTATACGAACGACCCGAAAACTGGGTTTGCAGACTCTAACTTCGCCTACCAATCGAAATTAGGAGCATGCCATTGTAACTTCCCCAATAGAATAACTCATGAAGAACTACGTAAAAGACAACTATACGCGGATATTGGCAAGTCAATACCGTTACCTGGTATATATAGGAACTTCTCCTCTGTTATTGCAAGCAATGCAATAAGAGAGCAGCGAAAGCCTATATTAATCAATCAGTCGATTAAGGAAATTTTTAGGTCCCTTTATCTATCTGCGTTCAATGACGTATCTTTAGAGAGTTTAATCACAAAAGCGTTAGAAGCAAAACCCCGTAACTTCCCGCTAAAGATTATACTAAGACAGTACTTGCAAATGAACTTGATAAGTTTAACGGTAGAAAGAGGTTTACCAATATCCGAGGACTTAGTAGGATGTGTCTTGCGACAAGAAAGGTTTGTAGAAAAGATGAATGAAATGGATTGGCTTCATTCACCTGTCATCAAAGAAAGTTTAGTGGAATCTATTATTCGATATTCTCGATTCTTCGAGCTATTAACAAAGCGTGATTTAAAGCATATGTTGGTACCTACGTTGGATATTGACTTGATTTGGCACACACATCAATTGGGTGTACAATACTACTTTAAAGACTGCATGAAATCAGAAAACGGTTCGGTTATTGACCATGATGATAAAGTCGACAATACAAGGCTTCATATGTGCTTTGAAATGACAACGAGGTTATACAAACGTAAGTTCAACCAGGATTATTCCATTTGCTTCTGCTGGTATTGTGTTTGTATCCGTAATAGAGCGCAATCCAAATTGAAAACATTGTTCAAATCGAAGAAGGCGCAAGAACAAGAATACAATGCAATCAGTTCGAGCCCACTCTTCATTAATTCATTGGGATTGACTCACATTAGTGTTCATAGCGCCATAGTGATGCCAAGCACATTTTCTGATAAGCTTCGAAAGATAGTTGAATGGAAATATAAGAGCAAAAAGAAGGGATCTGACTTCCCATGGGAGTCAGGTCTGGCCAATTCTTATGCGATCTACCCTTATCTATTTGTCATTCCTCCCTTGCTACCAATACCTGCGGACCATTGTAATTTTTATAATAACGGACTTTGTTGCAGCATCTCGGATACTCGAGATTCTTCAGCAGAGCTTGGTTGTGCAACGTCCAATTGTTCTGGGACATCGGGAAGCTGCAGTGGTAGTAGTGGTGGAGATGGTGGAAGTAGCTGTGGAAGTGGTTGTGGCGGAGACTGATAAAATTTTAATTTGTTAGAGTATTGATAAGATCAATACCGTTAATCTCCGACGGCATGATTATACGACTCAGAATATTATACCAAGAGGACTTTTATAGAGACAATTTTAGTTCTGAATAAAGTTCGTATCAAGTATTTCGCATTTGAAGCCCCATGACTAGCGTAGTTTCTATTATTAGATACTCTAAGTTTACACTAAGTTCAATTTTATATCTGAATGAATCTGAAATATCAATGTCCTCTGCAAACCACAAAATATGAGGCGCAGTTCGAATTGCTGTGGAACAACTATATCGTCCTTATATTTGGGTGGTACTTCCACCAGGTGTCTCTTCCTCGTCAGATAAGTCCCCCAACTCAAACTCCTCCGCATCAGCAGCATTAATGTGACGGTATTCATTATTTGAAGTTCCCAATTCACCATTCTCGTCATATCCAACCAAACGTAAGTAGAAAACCAAGCACAATAATATCCACAAGAAAATTAAGAATGCTGCCGAAGAGACAACAAGAATGTATGCTGAATGGTCTGAACCTAAGTCGTGGACAAGGTGTAATTGTTCTTCATTTGCAGCCATAAATAATACACCTGAGAGTGTGAGGCAGAACGGAGGAAAGTACTGAAATGAAAGGATCTTACCGGTCTCGCTGCAAGCCTTATCATGTAAAAGGAACAGAATCTCAACGATTCTAGTACCACCAGCGCCCATAAGAGCCAAGCCGAAGAGGGCATGAACCTTGGTCGAAATTGCCAAATGCTGGGAATGCTGGGACATCGAATAACCAGTGAAAATAAGCAAGAGAGCAGGTACAAATGTTCTTCTGTTGCCTCGAGCCAAATACATTCCTAATAATCCACCACACCACCAAATGATTCCCATTGCGGTGTGTTGATAGTCTCCCATTGACCAGGCCTCTCTACCCCATCTGTGCTCTGTGAAGGTATTCACAATACCCCAAGCACACATCACAGTGGAATCATAGAATTCCTGAGACTTCACGTTGGAGGTCCCGTTGCTCAATTGGTGTTTTCTAATCCATGGGACTACAAGAACCAAGCACAACACAAACGAATATCCAATAAAGGCTGATCCCATAATACCATGAGCAATACATTGACCTGTTTTGTTACCGTAGCAAAATCCAAACAATGCTACGGGTGCCATACAGACACGGACCCAGCCGGTCAACACGGCCATAAACGACAATGTCTTATAGATCTTGTAGGTGATTCCGTACTCGCCTTTGGTCTGCCAATGGGGATAAAACTTGTTGATCACCAAGTTCGAACCGTTTATCAAAGTTCCCACAAAGATAGTCACACCCAACAACACACTCAAAAACCAGCTTGTTCCCTTGGAAGTTCTGTTTTCATGGTTATCCACGTTGTCTGGGAAGTCCAAGAAGATCGACTCGAACACCGAGTACGCTGTAGATATATACTGTAGCAACAACGACCAATGCAATCTGTTGGCAAATGCAAGTGTTGACGAGATCGAGGGTATTATCAAAAGCAAGGCCAATGAGAGAATCCAATGGAACGTCTTGGATTTGGCGTTGACGGGGTGGAATTCTACACGTTCATCATCCATGTCCATATCACCATCAGCCACTACGATTCGTATGAGAGCCGATAGAGCTAGAGCCTTTCCGGCGGAAATCGAGTTTCTGACTAGCAGCATCGTTGTCAGCACAGGAGAGAATCGGTATAGATGGTCACCAGAACACAACTGTAACAGCAGAAAAGATCACCAGGAGAAGCAATAACAACAAGAACAACAAGAATTACAAGAAGTAACAAGAGAGAAGAACAACAAGAACTACAAGAAGTAACAAGAAAGAAGAACAAACAAGGAAGACCATATCAAACTAACAATTCTTCACCGTACGGTTCTTCCGAATCGGGCGGATAATTAAAGTGCCGCCGATTTTACCGAGACAGAAAGAGAGTGCCGACGCGGAGGGAAAGGGAAAATAGCGAGGGAGCTTTGATTTGCTAGGGAGAGTGGTTGTGAGGGAATTAGAGAGAGTGGTGGTGGGAGCAGAGACAACAGAAGAAGTGGCTGTCAAAGGAGTAGTTTTTGTTTTGAAAAATGGGGTTTTTATGGGTCCGGATGGGATTTAAGACGCAGTAGACTGTCTCCGAACCATTCTCCAGATTTCTTATGAAATTATATGGCAAATCCATCAAGTCTATATGAACCCTATATTCTTCATTCCCATGTATATTCGTACTTTCCCCATTAGGGTCGCTAAGTGATCACCGAGACGTTTCAGAAAACGTCGCTAAATCTGTCAAAAAAAAACCCGATTTTCCACTGTAATTCTCTGATCTCTGCGTAGAGGGCTCTCTCCGTGTCTCACTACATTCCCGCTCCGCTTATCTCATAATCTTACGCCTAACGCGTCGTGCTACGCTAAAAGTCGCACTAAATCCCAGCCGCCGCCTCAGTAATTCTCTCTCTGTCTCTCTCTGGGTAACTACTAAAAATAGCCTTCTCAAAACCACAAGTATAAGCTCTATACCCCATGGTATTCACATAAAAGCCACTTGTTTTCAGCTAAAAAACACCATATCCATATTCGTACAGTATCCCCAATCCCAAATCCCATTTTTCAGGCTTTTACGAGCTCCCAATCACCCACTAGTCTCACATTGATCCATCTCTCCATCCTCTCTCCCTCCCCACAAAACCCTCACTCCTCTCGCTAAACTCTCACCACCTCCTCCGCAACCGCCCCACAACCTCCCTCACTAAATCACGCCCCCTCTGCCGCGCGCAGCGAGGAAAATCTCCATCCAACCAAGACGTGGCATTGGAAATATCACTGTGTTTCATAGTACCAGTTCTTCCTTTGAAGTCCATCACCAGTGGTGTCCAGCGTATTTATCCGAGTTTTGACGTCTAAATCTTGCTCTAACCGCGTTTTTCTGGCCATATCATCACTTTCAGCGCTTTTGATCCGCTCTTTATCTCTGTTTACCGTACTGTCGCCTGTTTTTCACTGGTACCAGTCGTCGCATCAACTCCACATCGGTTTAGAACCGCTTTAGAACACCAGTAAACACACAAAAAATCGCTTGAAAACCATGATATTACCGATCAGAACGCTCCTTCTCATGTTGGCGGTGATATGCCGCCTTTCGTACTCGTCGGTAATCCCGAAGCGAGACTACGACAACAAGAACTACTTCATCTTCGAGTTGAATACGACCACATCGCAGAAGCCACTCATGGATTTCATCGATAACCACGGCGAATTCTCGTTCGAACACCAGCTCCAGGGCTTGGAGAACCACTACGTGTTTAGTATTGCCAAGAACCATGTACACAACGAGTTTTTGGGTAACTTCAGAAGCAACGACTATGGATTGATGAAGAGATCTCCAGGTTTCGAACAACACTACGATGATTTGGTGAATAACTTACACTTGAGATCCATCCACTCGTTGAAACCAAGGAAGTTGAGCAAGAGATTGCCAGTCATGATCAAGGAAGAAGAGCAAGACTTTTCGATTGATTTGACGAAGAAATCGAATAAGAAGAGATTGGATATCGTAGACTCGTCTCAACAACCAGTGAAAGACGCTAGTGAAAAACTCGGAATTAATGATCCAATATTTATTGAACAGTGGCATTTGATCAATACCCAATTCCCAGGAAACGACGTCAATGTCACTGGTTTGTGGTACGAAGGCATTACCGGAAAAGGTATAGTATCGGCCATTGTAGATGATGGTTTGGATGCCGAATCCGAAGACTTGAAGAACAATTTCAACGCTAAAGGATCCTGGGATTTCAACGACAATACCAACTTGCCATTACCGCGTTTATTTGACGATTATCATGGAACCAGATGTGCTGGTGAGATTGCAGCCGTGAAAAATGACGTCTGTGGTGTTGGTGTGGCATATGGCTCCACTGTAGCAGGTATTCGTATCTTATCAGGTGCCATCACCGCAGCAGAGGAAGCCGCGGGATTGATTTACGGACTCGATGTCAATGATATCTACTCTTGTTCTTGGGGTCCTACTGATGACGGAAGAACCCTCTCGGAGCCAGAACCAGTTGTCAAGAAGGCGATGATCAAAGGTGTTCAAAAGGGACGTTTAGATAAGGGATCGGTTTATGTGTTTGCTTCAGGAAATGGAGGAAGATCCGATGATTCTTGTAACTTTGACGGATACACAAACTCTATTTATTCTATCACCGTTGGTGCCATTGACTATAAGGGTTTGCACCCAACATACGCTGAGGCATGTTCTGCCGTCATGGTGGTAACATACTCCTCTGGTTCAGGAGAACATATTCATACTACCGATATCAAAGGAAAGTGCTCAGCCAGTCACGGTGGTACTTCTGCTGCTGCTCCATTAGCAGCTGGTATCTATTCTCTTGTTCTTCAAGCCAACCCAAATTTGACCTGGAGAGATGTTCAATACGTCTCCGTTCTCAGTTCCCTGCCTATCAACGAAGATGACGGAAACTACCAAGTCACAGCCTTAGACAGGAAGTACTCGCATAAGTATGGTTACGGTAAGATGGACGCTTACAAGATGGCACACTTTGCTAAGTCGTGGAAAAATGTCAAGCCACAAGCATGGTATTACTCTGATGTTTCTACTGTTAGGGACACTATAACCACAAACTCAGATACTGAGACTTCCAATTATGTCATCAAGAGAGTCATAACTGTATCTGAAGAGGACTTAAAGGTCACGAACGTGGAAAGAGTAGAACATGTCACCGTGAAGCTTAACATCTTGGCTACTATCAGAGGACGCGTTGGTGTTAGGTTGATCTCACCAACTGGTGTCATCAGTGACTTGGCGACATTCCGTCCTCGTGATGACTCTGGAAAGGGTTTCCAGAACTGGACTTTCATGTCAGTGGCACATTGGGGTGAAACCGGTTTGGGAGACTGGACAATCGAGGTGTTTGGAGACGATAAGGGAACTACTCAGAAGAACCATATTATCTTTAATGACTGGCAATTACGTATCTTTGGTGAATCTATTGATGGAAAAAAGGCCGAAACATACGATTTAGACACCGATTATGCTGCTATAAGAAGAGACAGACTTGGCGGCGATGAAAAGAAACCAGAAACCACTACTAGCACCAGCAGTACTACCACCGAAACTACTTCACTGGTCACCAGTTCTTTCAGTACTTCAAGTAATAAAGCAGACACTTCTAGTGCTCCATCGGATGACGAAAACAAGGGAAATGAAATTGTATCTAAATCAGTCTCAGCCACATCATCTGTTACATCTGCTACTAGTGCTTCAAGCAGTTCAGTGGAGCCTACAGACAGTGACGAAAGTACAGAGCCAGAAGATGGAAAAGAGAAGCAGTACACTGCAGACCGTACCGGACAATATTTCATGGCACTTGCTGTCGTTGGTTTCATTGTAGTTATTGTCTTCATGAGATTACACAAGACACCAGGAAGTGGCAGAAGGAGAAGAAGAAGAGAAGAGCTTCAATTCGATATTATTCCAGGTGAAGATTACTCGGATACCGATGAAGAAGAGTTGGATTCTTTGGACTTGGGTCCCAGAAACGATAGAGGAGCACCAAACACTGATTCCGCTCAGAATTCAGATGATGTTGCCAGAGACCGTTTATATGACGAGTTCAATGGACAGACTTTACCAGAATATGAAGAAGAAATGTTCAGAATTGACGATGAAGATGATGATGGACTGAAGGGTACCAAAAAACCCGAGGATAAGAAGTTATTAGACAATGAATCATCACCAGAGACTGAAACCACACAGAATGAGAATGAAAACGAAGAAGACGAGCGTCTCCTTGGTTCTTCCTCCCATTAGTAAGAAAGTTGGCCAATGCTACAACTAAAAGTTGGTATGTACCATAGACAATAGAGATTTGCACGTCGAATATAATGGCCCAAACATAGAAGATTGAATTCGACGGTATAACTATTTCAATTGGGAATCACATTGATGAAGAGATATTTGGTATTTCAATTTTGGAGATCGCATGTACCAGATATACCTGGTAGAAGTCCATTCCAATAACAAGCGATCTAAGATGTGATTCAGCCGGACGGATCCATAATATACAGTATGAAGAGAGTCATTATTTGTATCCTGCAATATAAATCTTATACACAGACATTATTGTTGAACCCATATACAGTAGAGTAGTAGTTCTTATGGTAGTCATTTGAGTCATCGGAGCACATAGTCAGACAGCGAGTCACCCTACAGTCTTAGTAATACAATAGTACAACAACTATATAGAAATAGTAGTCCGATTCACGGTATTTTACGAAATCACCTCCTCTATCCGTTGAACCGTGTCTACCACGCAAACTGCTCCGATGACCCCATGCACACGCCAAGTCCTCCACAAACCATGTTCCATTGCTTCTATTTCACACCCATATGATAATGGAACAGCTATTTGGTGGGGTATATGAGATCATGTGACTCGGAGCACGTGCATTTGGTTCCGGGCCATTCGTCCACATTGGGGCGATTTTTTAAGCGCTGTGATTGCGATAGCACCAACGGGAGGTTACAGTAGAGTAAAACCATATGAAAGATATGATCGATATGATCCTGTAGTCCGGATGGGGACTTGGCAAGTGGAAGTGGAAGTGACTGCTTAATTGCGAAGCGGAAGTTAAAGTAATGAAAATGAGAACACAAAAAGGGCCCTCCTTTCCCCTGTGCATTTGCCCAACAACCTTCTCGTCGCTACTACATAGTTATTTGTTGTCTGCTGCTGCTGCTGCTGCTGCTGACCGCTACCGTTAGTGTTGGTCCGTCGCGAAGTAATTTCTCGGTACAATTTTTCGTTTCTCGCTGCAAACTTCAGGCGGCTGAAAAAAGTCGACAAAAAGCATGCCAAATCGTCGCTAAAATCAGGAAAAAAATTCATTCTCCGGCGACGGAGGTCCGACAAATTTCACGTGATATCAGCACTTACTGCTACTATTCACACCGAGAACATTGAAAGACACAGGAGGAGGATACGACGAGAAGGCACCAAAACAGGTCTGTATTTCGCCGCCATCATATGGGTGATATGGGTGTGTGTGAATAGACTCAATTGAGCCCGGACCGGGTCAGCGGTCAACTACGGGCGCCAATTGGACTATTCTGGTCGAGATCGGGTTCTTCTTCACTGGTGATGAAATTTTTCAACTGCCCGCCAAAATCGAATTTTTCAGCACGGGAATTTTTCAGCAAGTGAAGGTCTACGAGAAAACGACATGGAAGGGGAGGACCAGACGGTGGTTAAGAAGAGAAGGTTGAAACTCAGTTTCGCATCGACTACGAATGTGGAAATCGGGGGCAACCTGCCCCGGTTATCATTGGCGAAGCCATTGGGGGAACCAGGGGCCAGGCTCGGGTGGACGTCTGTTTCGCATTGTCTTAGTAATGACAGACTCCAGATCAAGGAAGCAACTGTGATGTCAGTCGTGACACACGGGAGATGTATGTATGTAGGTAGAAACGTTGTCACCGGTGACACAAAAGACCGTCTTACAAATCGGAAATGCCCAAGCCCCGGTCCGTGGAATGGGAGTATTGCGACAGTCCCAACGTCGCTACAACGGTACCGGACGGCGTAGTACCAGCGGGCAGTCTCGGTAGTTTAGGGAGCGAAGAAGATCCGCACTGGGATTAGTCAGATGGCGGAGGATCAGGCAGAGAGTAATTAATTAGTAACTGGAATGATAGTACCTGAAACGTAAGTATTTCGGCCATATCCATGATTGCCGTGATGACTATAATGACTATAATGACCAAGCACTCATATCTATAACAAATTCACAATTACAATTACAATTGCAATCATCATAGTTCATAATCATCATCTTCTTCGTATTCACAATCATAACTACCATTATAACCGAAAATCGCATCCTCGCAATCCTCCTCTACTTTCTCACTTTTCTCTCCCAATTTTCTCAGATTTCTTCCAGTGCTGCACCCCTCCGATTCTCACCATTTCTCGCCATTCTAGGGACGACTTCTCACTAATCCTCCGCCCGTCACACCGTGACTCTCTCGCCCGCCAACCGTGAATTCTCTTAACCACCACCTCACTCTCGCTCAAATCACACCCTCACACCCTCACACCACCCACACTCTCTCCCAATTTCTCCTTCTCTCGCACTAACTTGCCCCCAAATCCGTCTTCGTTCCCACCGTTTCCCACCTTCCTCTCTCTAATTTCTAATCACACCTCCCCCACTACTCTCTCACCACTCGCTTCGCTCCACCGCTATATATACCGAGCCGTGGAACGGGCCTTGGATTTTTTTCGTACGCCTTTTGTCAGTGCTGCCAATTAGTGTTTCTTCCAGCTATCACCAGTTCTTCGTGCCCGCCAGAGCTTCTTTGTTCGCCTAAGCTGCTCAATTGCATCCCACAACGCCCTGACTAGTGCCCCCAGCGACCTAAAGCTCTACAAGCCGTCTGTCGTCCCGTACTCTCGCCGTTCTTCAGTCCTCACCGTCCCTCTGAACCTCAGCGTTTAACCTCGGACCCAACAACCATTGGCTGTAAACCGATCCAAACACCCTTGAAATACCCATAAAAACCAACGAAATCCCCTAAAACACACCTACAATGTCGTTCGATGCGTTTGGCTCTAAGGCCTCAATTGTCATCTTCGGTGCTTCCGGTGACCTTGCCAAAAAGAAGACCTTTCCTGCCCTCTTTGGCCTTTTCCGTGAAGGACATCTTTCACCCGACGTCAAGATCATCGGCTACGCCAGATCGCACTTGGAAGAAGACGACTTCAAGAAGAGAATCTCCGCCAATTTCAAGAACGGAACCGCCGAGCAGGTTGAGCAGTTCCTCCTGAAGACGTCGTATATCTCCGGCCCATACGACGCCGATGAAGGCTACCACAAATTGGTGGCTTCCATAGAAGAATACGAGAAAGAACACAAGATCACTGCTCCAGAAAGATTGTTCTACTTGGCATTGCCTCCATCAGTGTTCACTGTCGCCGCTTCCAAGTTGAAGGAGCATGTCTACACCGAAAAAGGTAAAGTCAGATTGATTGTGGAAAAGCCATTCGGCCACGATTTGGAGTCGTCAAGAACATTGCAGAAGGACCTTGCTCCATTGTTTACCGAGGACGAATTGTACCGCATCGACCACTACTTGGGTAAGGAAATGGTCAAGAACTTGTTGGTTTTAAGATTTGGGAACGAATTCTTCAACGGTACTTGGAACAAGAACCACATCAAGTCAATTCAGATCTCGTTCAAAGAAGCCTTCGGTACCGAGGGTAGAGGAGGATACTTCGACTCAATTGGTATTGTGAGAGATGTGATGCAAAACCATCTTTTACAGGTTCTTACTCTTTTGACCATGGACAGACCAGTTTCTTTCAACCCAGAGGCAGTCAGAGATGAGAAAGTTAAGATCTTGAAGGCATTTGCCCCATTTGACACCAGCGACCTTGTGTTGGGTCAATACGCCAAGTCCGCGGACGGTTCTAAGCCAAGTTACTTGGATGATGACACTGTTCCAAAGAACTCCAAGTGTGTCACATACGCCGCTTTGGGTGTTCAAATCCAAAACGAAAGATGGGAGGGTGTTCCAATTGTCTTAAGAGCTGGTAAGGCTTTGGACGAGTCCAAGGTCGAGATCCGTATCCAATTCAAGCCAGTGGCTAAGGGTATGTTCCTGGAAATCCAAAGAAACGAATTGGTCATCAGAATTCAACCAAATGAAGCTATATATTTGAAGATCAACTCCAAGATTCCGGGTATTTCTACTGAGACTTCTCTTACCGACTTGGACTTGACTTACTCCACAAGATACTCCAAGGACTTCTGGATTCCAGAAGCCTACGAGTCTTTACTCAGAGATTGTTACTTGGGTAACCACTCTAACTTCGTCAGAGATGATGAATTGGATGTTTCATGGAAGTTGTTCACACCATTGTTAGAATTCATTGAATCTGACAAGTCCCCACAACCAGAGCTTTACCCATACGGATCCAAGGGTCCTGCAGCCTTGAGACAGTTCTTAAGGAACCACGACTACGTATTCTCTGACGAGGGCACCTACCAATGGCCATTGACCACCCCTCAGGTCAAGGGCAAAATCTAATCTCCTTTATAGACCCTCGATGAGTGATGTTCCATAGCTTTGTTTTTGTTTAGTAATACGTTGATTCTACAATGAAGGAGCTTAATGTAGATGTTGTTTTTCAGTTTGTGGGGAACAATAGAGACCCACCGTAAAGAGTCACCATCAGGGATGAGACATTGTTATTTACAATGGAGTAGGACTTTTTAATGTAAGTAGAAGATCATCAAAGAAGAACTCAAGAATGAAATCCTGTTTCTAAGTTGCGACAATACCAAGTGAAGCTATCTCTACAATTTCTACAATGCCTATTTCAAACATAATCTCAAACAATATATATCTTATTGATCCTCTCTATATACTATACTTCTTTCAATCGTGTTTTCATCGGATCCCTTCTCTCCAGAGACTCACTAAGCATCTACTGCTGAAACTAAAATCAGACATCCATGGAAGGTCATTAATGCGGTCACCGACATACTAAGATGGGTTCTATTGTATGCTACCGAGGAAACTGCGAATGTTTATGGTAACTTTTCATCACTTAGAGTCAGTGTAGATGCTTCGAGTGCTATAGTCTGGTAGTAAAGGTATCCTTTGTAAACCCAATTGGAAAAAGCCAATGGAACTCTTATCATTATCAAAGAGTCAAGAACTATCAAATTATAACTTCACAATGCGAATCAGAAATGTAAAATACTGGCAAGTATAAGTCCCAATCAAACACCTCCTGCAACAGAGGATCAATATTGATAGAACGGTTTTCAACCCTGTCGTCATAGTCGAATCAGACTGGGAAAGAAGTAGACTTAGTTTCATCATCTTCGTGTGTGGGTTATGCAATGATAATAGTGTATCGCTGCCTATTGCAAGACAAGACAAACGACAGAGTATTCACGGAGGAAACCGCTATTCCCTGCCCTATCTTGGTCTTACAGACAGCTTGATAGAGATTTTCAGCAGAAGCTTATGACACGAAATGGGCAAGAGATGACTCTCTTCCACTCGTACCACACTCCGCTGCTGGAATCGTAGAGAAGAGAACTAAATCCATAGACCGGAACTTCCGATCCACATCAATAGATTAGACACTCTCTACCGAACACTTATACACATCTTTAAGAAGAAGACAATCACATCTATTTATATTTCACCTCGCTTCATACAAAGACGCTGTGCAATGAAAAATTTTGCTGAGGATGAGCAGGTTACCCGGACGCTTTATAGTGAGGGAGGTTTTTGTTTGTTAGGTGAGTGAGCCCTATAGTTAACGATGCGACACTGGATGAGGGAGAATGCGACAGAGAATGCGACACTGAATGATTGCAAAATAGTGTATACATATAATGAGTGCCGCCGGATAAATGTACATATAATAATGCATATGTATATAACAGTGTATGTTAGATAACAGCGTATCTATAAAAGCGTATCTATACAAAAGCGTATCTATACAAAAGTATTTATGTGTATGACAGCTTTTATGAGAATTAGAGAATCTTTATGTATTAGGTGTACTAGGAGGTAATTGTGTCACCACTAGAGTTATATGTATGTGATGTCTAATATATATGGATTCAATATGGATATTAATCTCATAGATTCGTACAAATCCTTTCAAATTCTCCTGTGTTTCACTGAAACAGGCTTCACAAAACGAAATATTCCTAAAGTTTCTTAAAAAGCTACACTGAAAAAGACTTGTCTACCAGAACTCCCTAAGTGTATTTTAATGTTATAAATCGCCTCTATATAATGAAATGAAATGTATAGATGAATATGAAGATAATGAAGATGAATGAAATGGGAGAGAATAACACTATGCAATGTAAACACACAACTCACTAGGCACTATGGACCCACGAGAGGCCATAATACCTCCAAAAGAATGACTACAATCTTCGTCCTCTTCAACCTATGCTTTGCTATAATTTTAACTTTTTGTGCCTTCTTAAGGCATTCTTAATTTATTCAAATCGCTCACTTGCTTAGCGCTGATGGCGCTCTCATGGGAAAGAGGATGCGCAGAATGGGGCTCTTGTACTGGCTCTTTCTCGGTTTCATTGATGGAATCGAATCCTGGTTGGTTCAGGCCGAAGCTTAGACTTCGACGAATGCTGAAGTTATTGGTATCAAGGCGTCCCAGTACCGGGCCATGATTGGTGCTGGCAGTTCTGTTACGCAAATTGCTGGCTCTTCTTGCAGCTCCAGATGATGGTGGAGCAGTGGGCACAACACTGTACTTCCTTTCTCTGAATACAACACCAACTTCTTTAACGTTCTTCTTGTGCTCAGGTTGTACTTGAACAAACCAGTCGATTTTTTCGTCGTATTCAAACATTCTGTAGTCTGTACCATATGGCTTCAGCTCAAGACAATACAATGTGTGCAATGGAACGTCCAATTCACCAATGGCAGACTTCTCCAAGTTCAAGAAGTATGCAAGTAAAATACGCAAAACCACACGATGCGCAATGATGAGTAAATGATCAGTGGTACGCTCGATCTCCGAAATGAGCGGGCGCAATCTTGTCAACACGTCCAAATACGATTCTCCACCCACACCTGGGTATCTATATGCCAATTTGTTATGGATTCTGGCGTCAAATTCCTTGGGATATCTCCTCTGGATTTCATCATATGTCATTCCATCGAATCTACCTCCTCCTAATTCGTTCAACATTCTCATCTGTTTGATAGAGAAATGTTGTTCGTTGAAATACTCACCAGTCTCAATTGCACGAGAAAGCATAGATGTCCAGACACAGAAATTTGGTTCCGTTGGAATCGTATCCAAGGTGGCTTCTTCATCTTCATTAAAAATGGAATTATATTTCAATTCCAATCTCGTCGAGAATCTCTCCAATTGCTCTGCGCGGAACTTCTTTCTCTGGTCTGTCATAAATTTGGCTAATGCCTTCGAGAATTGGTGGCCACGTTTGGTCAACTTAGAATCACCACCAATTCTTCCACTCAAGTTATCAATACTCTCGCCGTGTCTTGTGATCCAAATCTGTCTCTCACAAAGGTTGAAGTTCAATAGGAAATAGATAGTCTGCGAAGCTAAGAAACCCAGGATATTGTAACTGACTACCTTTTTACCGACATCAATCATTTTGACATATTGGAAACCAGGGATTTTCTCCTCAACTTCATCAATAGTCTCGTAGGCCTTCTCATAGTTGTGTAATCTTCCAACAAAATCCTTTAAGGCTACTTCGGGATCCATGTCCCTGTAATCTGGTCCCAGTAGTTTCAATCTAATGTTAGATTCTAAAATTGCGGGGTCACTGCAAACACTTTCTAAAAACAACACCTTCAATTCATCATTCGAACGCTGCTGAATCCTCTTAAGGACATGCGAACGACGACTTTTGGTAGAGTTCGTAGCATCAAATATACCAACAGACCCAGGTCCTTCAATAATATAGTCCAAAAGCTGATCCAATGTATCCATTGCCCACTTTTCTCTGAGCAGTGTGGATGCTTTGTTATCTGGGCTGAAAAAGTCAGCATTATGTTGCGAAGGAGAAGTAGGCTCGTTATTAGGTGTGTGCGTGTCTGGAAGAGGATTGGCTTCAGGTCCAGCATTGTGCTTATCTTTTCTTCTAGTGTTTCCAACGTTGAAAACCCTGCAATCGTGTTGCAACCAGTTCAAGTATCTTGTAAGCTTATTGGTGATATAACTCTTTCCTCTTGCAGGCAATCCAACCATGACAATGACGAGTTTTGATCCTACATCGATCGAGGCAATCTTACCATCGGGGGATGTTTTCGACGATGTTTGGCCTGGAATATTCAATGTGTATGTCTTTCTTGCACTTGGAGGAGGTTTTGTGAGAAGCAAAGTCTTGAGCTTCTCGATAGATGGTGTTTTCTCAAATTGTTCTTGAACTTCTAATGGGAGATCCTGGAGCAAGTTACTTCTAAGTTCATCATTTATCAGTACCTTCTTAGATAAAGGAACCAACCCAGAACGTGGCGATGGTGTTCCTTCGGCTACCGCAGGAAAAGGAGCAGTAACAACAGGTTCATCTGTTGGAGCAGAAGGCTGGATAGATTTCACATCCAACACTGAAGTCATAGGACTGACAGATTCAGATTTTGGACCACCAGATCCAAATGCTAAACTAATAGATGGTTTCAACATAGTCAGAGTGCTCTTGTTGTCCATTTGTGAGTCGTCCTTTTCACCTCCTTGTTCAATTGCCTGGAGTGTTTCGTCCATGCTCAAGTCTGCCAAATTCAAATGTGATATTTTTTTCGTTTTAAGGATTGGTTTTCCTTCATCTTGTTCATCATCTTTGCCAGTGCTGCTCTTCTTGTTCAGCTTGTTATTGTCAGTACTATCTTTCTTGTTATTGCTAGACACAGTTCTCTCGGTGTCTGTTAAGCGATCTTCTCTATCTGTATCATCCTCTTCATCTTCACTCGACTGTTCTCTCGTGATAGGAGAAGCCATACTAGATACAATTGGAGTGTCTGTCAATGGTCTCTTGTTAAACTCTGGCAAACTGCTATTGCTCAGATGCTGGCTATCCAACAAACTAGAATCTAACGACTTGGAGATATGCATTTTCTCGCCACTATATGGATATGACGACAACTTCTTGAGCGCGTAGTGCTTCTTAAAGTTGACGGTGTTGCTTGTGGTTGGAGTAAGGCTGGTGCTGCTTATTGAGGGAGACATGGTATTAGGCGACGGAGTGACACTCATGTTGAAATGGGCAAGATGAGCATTCATTCGAGGGTTCAGACTCTGCCGTATCACCGAGTGAATTGCGTCGAGGTTATCGTGGAACTGAGGTTGGTGTTGTGGTTGATGCTGGTTTTGACGGTGCTGCTTATACAAGGCATCGTCCTCATCGTCATCATCTTCGAGATCGTCATCGTCATCATCTCTTTCATCTTCACTTGAATTTCTTGAAGAAGCTCCTGAAGACGAATTTGACGACGTGAACACCTGGCTGGAGTTGTTTCCCGAGTAGTTGGAGAACGATACCTTCTTGTGCTTTGAACGGTTGTGTTGTAGAACTCCGTTGGAGATCGAATTCGATTTCTGGCGTGTCGTGAACGGGGCGCTTGGCGTTTTGAGTGGCTCAGCGGCTTTGGGGAACGATTCTGGGTCGTGCTGGCTCTCTTTCGGGCTTGATGTGGATGCTGTTGATACCACCGGAGATATATCTGCAGATGAGGGTATCGAGTCCGAGAATGACGACGACATGTTGATGGGGGATACGGATTGGGCGGATTCTGGGGTCGGGTAGAGTACGGGGAATGGTGGTTGGATACTGACTGCTACAAGCACCAGAAAATGCCGGAGAGAATGAAGTGAATGGTCGCTGTGATAAAGAGACCAGCAATATGGAAGAATGGAATAATAGTGTTGTGCAATCAATGAATCATTTACAACCAAAACGAGAAGAAGCAATTTAATTAACCGGTGCTACCAAAGAGTGAGGGAAAAGGGAAATGTGAGGGAGCGGTGAGGGAGCGGTGAGGTGAGGGAGCGGTGAGGGAAACAGTGAGCAGTGAGCAGTGTGAATAATGAGAGAAAAGGAAAGAAGAAAGAAGAGAGAGGAAGAGAGGAAGAGAGGACGTGTGCGCGGAAAGGTTTATTAGGCATTGATAAGGGAGATATTAGTGAGGTGGGTAGTGTATTACTGTGTATTACTGTGTATTCCTGAGTATGATAGCACTGAGGTGTGGGTAGTGTATTGGGGGAGGATGGTATATTGGATGATCTATTAGGGGGGATAGAGTGATTAATTGGCGGAAAGATAGAGCAGTGAGGGAGGTTTATTGGGGTGGGAAAGATGTGGAGCAGTGAGGTGGGGGTGTTTTCAGTGGTTTAGATTGGAAGGTTCGTAGATTGGTAGATTCATCTTGGTGGATTCGTATTCGTAGATTGGAAGCTATAAATGGGATGAGCTCAGATTTGGCGCTGAGACTTGCTACAGCCAGAATCCAACACTGAAAGCTGTGATAGGGCAGAGATTGCGGAACGACAACCTATCAATGGCAACACAACGATATTGCACTACCCTAGCCATGGACAAGAGGATTTGATACCAGCAATAGTGGTGCGAGAATACCGAGAACAATAAGAGCAATTAGTGTCCCTGGACATAACCAGATAGTGTGAGACGAGACAGGAATAGCGAGAGAATCCACTACTGAGGCGTGGGAGTGTGCAGGGAGAGAGGGAGGGAAATCGCAAGAGAGAACGTGAGCCAAGAACAAGGCAGCGATGAGAGATGAGAGAGATGAGCGGGTTGGGTGATATGGGGAGCACCCAGCTCTTGTCTCTTATAAAGTCAATGCAAATCAGTATCTCAAAACTGAGTTTCCTTCTCAATGAAATCCCGAATTTGAGGCCCTTTAAACCCCGCGAGCGATTTTCAGCTCCACCTCCTCCACCAGCTCACCCACGGTGATAGTGGCTCGAGCCCATTGCCTAATCGTACTAATGGCAAAAAATGCCTAGTTACGATGAGCCGCTGCTGCTGCTGCCAGAAAATAGAAAGTGCGGCGCATGTGTGGCACGTGATCGGTAAGAACTCCGAGACGAACTCGGCCTCGTATCGAGAGGTAATGATCCCACCTTACATAACCAGGCTTGGCGTAGATACGTAATCTGTTATTCTGTGAAGGAAAAAGCTGGGACCACCGATAAAATGCAATCGTGGGAAGCATTTCAACTAATGCCTTGGATCGGTGCCGTTTGCCGTGGGTCGAGATGGGGAGAAACACCAGGGCAGAACGGGTAGCTGCGGTCTTGGGCTAGGGTCTGCACTCCCTGGCGGTTTGGGTGCAGGTACTGATTAAGTGTCTTCCCTCGATACACAACCTGGATCTAGTCATACCAAGTGATCCGACTAAACAATGAATGCTCTAGGTACTTTGCTGCCCACCATTTTCATTACATGCCGTTGAGGCAGCACTATTGCAGCACGGGTCTCAAGTCATTTGTATGTGTTGCAACTAAAAATTCACTAGGGACTGCAAATCGTCTGAATCAAGTAATCAACCGCGAGGTAAAAGTCTTCAACTATGGGTTCTAATGTACTGCGTCACGGGTGCAAACCCTGGATTTACGAACTAAGGGTTCAAAGGAGGATCAGACAAGATACCAGATGCCCGGAACTTGGACATGTGGTAGAGTCTGTTGTTTCACTAAGACGACGTACGTTGTTTGGAGCAAGCTTGGTGACCACTGTAACCCCTGAAAGCCGCCTTTTTCAAGCTGAAAGAAGTCTTTCATATACCTCATTTGTTTCTTTGATTTCGGTTTCGCAATCAGATACGGCCGCCTTTAAAGGTGGCATAATACATTAATATAGCACACACAGTTATTGTGGGCTCCTGCGATGTCTCTTAAACAGCTCATAAATAGCAATGTTCTACATTGGTTTTCTAGATGGCCTTGGAGGACCAAAAAATTCTCTTCGAGAGGGAACTGTTTCTAGTAGTGATAAGGGCTTACCACAGGGTGGTCCGGGATATGACGCTATTATCACATAATATACAGAAATCGTCCGCTTATCGTGGTTCAATCTACACTCTTGCATAGATCTTCGATTTAACTGTTTCTCCCATACTCACTTCTTACCCCCGAGCACCCCATTTTTTATGAATTCGGTAGGAAGATAACGGATTGGTTCTTTCATTTACCGTATGTGAACATTTACAGCAAACCCTCGGATTGTGATTTTATACTATTCTTAGAATCAACAGTTCAACAGTCGCCTCAAACAAATAGGCAGCGTGGTCGGTTCTCATCTACATCATTTTAATGCCTTGACTACATGGCAAGTCCCGCCCGATACTTGAATCATTAATTCCTTGATGTAACATTGCATACAGAGTTTTCTTCTTGGCTTGGGATTCCCAAAATCTATCAACCATTCAATTTTCAATAAGTCAGATTCAAGCTGTGTGGCCGGGTTCATAGCTTGAATAGGCAACAGTCTCGGAGGGAGGGGAAGGTGGATGGTCATATTGAACATGAAAAGTGAAAAATCAGAAGGCTTAATTGTATTCTCCACAATTTCTCCACGAATTGAAAATCGGGGAATCAAAGATATCACCCACATCTCACGGTGTACACTCATTTAACTCGAATTAGTATACACTAATGGTATGTAATACAATAAGTGCCCTGATACCTTTATGGCACCTCATTCTCCCGTTCCGACAAATCCTGTGTGTTTGTCCAATTTCACCTTTGTCTGGAGATAATATCCAGCAGTATTATAATAATTAGCTTTATTATGGATGCAAAAAAAAGAGGAGAAGCTCTAGAACTGACGATGACAAATGAATATCTTTAAGGCATCCAATGAAATTATGTTCATTGGTGAAGTACTGTTTCTGAGTGGCTGTCTGGATTGGGAATTGCAATCTTTGATACACGGTGGCTAAATAGGGGTGTGTGATTTGTTCCCAAGCTGCATGACTTGGATTTCTTCTTTTGCCAGGCATTTTGTCCAAGCTCAGTCTAGCATCACCATGGTGCCATTCGAACCAGTCTAGTATGGCAACTTTGAAACCGAGAGACGGATTGGACCGAAGGCCGGAACTCAAAGTCATGGGGCACCACCCTGCACCTAAACGTCTAATTATGCTTTTGGGAGTTTCATTCCAAGGCGCATCACGTGCATGGGGTGCACGCTGCATGTGTCCCGAGATATGGGGTGTCGAGGTCCCTACAGATAGCACCATTTGCGACAATCGAGCAATGATTAGGAGGTAGAAACAAGGAGATGCAAATGAACCAGCTAAGGCTGTGTTATAGAATCCGAGATGAAACTAGAGGACTACGATAGTGGGCGTGGCATCCCACGAACCGAGAAAAACGGATGATTTTTAGGCAATAATAGGACATAGGGGTCCACGTATTAGTAAACAAGTAAGCCCAGGTATCGCAATTCTATGATAATTATAACTAGTCATGTAGATGGAGATAAGTCGGTGGAGAGGCCAGAGTAGAACAAATGTTTCGGGTTTGCCCAGACCAGAAGTTTAATGGGGTACCACTCTGGAGTGCCGAATATTCATCCAGCCATGGTTTGAAATTTGACAATGAACATTATGTACTGGATACACCTACCAGGAAATTTTCATGCCGTAGTAGCCATTGACCATGTACAATGTGCATCAATATACAGTGAGCCATGCACCATACAATAGGCACCAGGACACTATACAGTCTAGCAGTCCACAAGCAGCCAATGTTGATGGAGATCAACAGACGAAAGCCACTGGTGACAGCAGGTCTGGTGATGAAATAACCCGCCCGGATAAGCGCATATGTAGTGGTGGAAAGTAACATTACAGCGGAGGGAAGATTTCACCAAACCACAGGACAGTTAGCACCGTTATGAGAAGCGATGTTGCAGTGGAGAGCGCCGAGAATGGAGGCCGCGACCGAATGGTGTATGGTTGTATCGACAGCAATTGGAGCGCTCAATTGGCGGTATGGAATGGCCAATGGAATGGCCAATGGTCTGGGGTGTCATTGGAGCCCAGAGTATTACCATTCTCACTATTTTTAATTTACAATTATTATTAATATTATTAAACACTAGTAATAATACGGCAATAATACAGAAATAATACAGCATGATGGTATAATGCATTATAATATAATATACTAGTCTACAGCTATTCTAGTTTCTGGTAGTGTCTGCCCGACGTGCAGTGTGCCTCGTATGTACACCATTAGACTTCCCAGTTCGTCTATTGCTATCGGTGTGGATAGCAAGAGATCGGAAATGGAACTGGAGCCATAGTGATTAGGATATGTAGCGGTTGTGTAATCGGTATCTATGTGTCTTTACTACACGTACCACCTCTGGCTAGTGGCACCGTCTACCTGCCCTAACATCCAGTAACTAGCTCTCCCACCATCTCTGCCGTCATAGCCTCAACCTCTATCTCTACCACCCCTAGCTTGTACTTGTTCTTCTCCTACCCCATGCGTGCATCTGTGCTCCCGTGTGTGTGTGTGCCAATTTCTTATCAATTAAACTTCTCTAGACACTAACCGCCTGCCGCCAACTGCAAACACCACCTGGTTTTGGTTGGCTTTTTCTGGCACTTTCTTTCTTGTGGTTGGACACTCTCGGTTGTCACTTCACTTTGTTCACTGTGGTGCGATTCTCAGTTTCTGTTGTTAGTGACTCTTTCTGATTTCTCATTCTCGTTCTTCTTTGCGTTTGTTCTTAAGCTTCGTTTACCGTCTTCTTTGCTGCCACTACTACACCGTGACTGTTTTCCTGTGGTTATCTCGTTATCTCGGTCTCCAGAATCGTGTGTGTCCCTCGAAGCCGCCTAAGCATCCCAGAGTTTATCACTAGCGTCACTACATTATTAATCCTCGCCTTGGCTGATATCTTTACCTGCCGTTACCTATCGCTACCACTAAGACTCTATTTAGTCCTACTAACTCACTCTACTACATAGTACTGCTGATTCCTTGCTAGTCCTACCGTTGTCTGGACTCTTTCTTCGTATACTTCCATCACCGCAAATACCGTTCTCGCCATGGATAACCCTCCGGTGTTCGATAATCCTCCCAACTCGTCGTCATCGTCGTCGTACTTCTCCAACCAGTTCTTCAACTTCGATACATCCAACTATGCCCCTGTGGACCTAATGGCGCCTCCTCCAGTCCCCACGGCGTCGTCATCGTCGCCTCCGGCGTCAGTCCCAACCTCGTCCAATACTGCTCCTGGATCGGCTACCACTGCTGCTACGGCTACCTCCGCCGACTCGGATAGCTTGTTCGATTATGCCGGTGCTATGGCCAGCAATACCTCCGGTGCATATGCCAACACATCGATGTCTTCCTCGGGTTCCTATAACAACTATACCAACGGTGTCAGTTCGAACATGTCGCCTATAACGGTGATTCCCGAGTCCATCCATATCAACGATGAGATCTTCTTCAACAATAACTACCAGTTCTCGTACAGCTCCAATCCTACTAACGGCAGCAATTACAACACCAACAATGATGAAATGATTAGTAATATTTCTTCCACGAACTCTCTTAACAACTACTTCCAGAAGAACCAGAACTTACTGCCCGCTCAGCTCATACAATCACAGCAGCACCAACAACAACAACATCAGCAGCAGCAGCAGCAGCATCAACAGCAACATCATCAACCTCAGAACCAATACCAGAGTCATCAACAGCAAGTTCATCATCAACACCAGCAACAGCAGCCGATATTGTCTTCCCAGGGTTCCATCACGAGTCATCCAAATGGTCCTTCCAACAATAACAATAATACTACTAACAATACCAATGCTAATAGCCGCCAGAAGCCGGGTTCTTCTTCGCTGTCGTTCTCGTCAACATCCTCCAATTCAATGGCCCATTCAGCTGCCGAGACGACGCCGACTATCTCAGAGACAAGTGTATTCCCATCAGTAGCTACCCCTTCTGTCCACTCAGCGAATGCTGCTATGTTCCTGTCACAAGTAGTCACTCCTCAGTATTCGTCAAGGCAATTGAGGAACAACCTGACAACTATTCCTGTTGACCAGTTGACTCTCTTGTCTCTCAAGTCAATGACCACTCCAGGCCTGGCCACCACGTTTCCAACCAGAAACCAGGCCGAAGTAGTCCCTGCAAGTCTTCTGCAATCGCTAGAGCAGTCCCTTCAGACGGCTTCGGCCAAGAAGTCGCCTTCTCCTGATTACTACTATACGAGCAATACCTCTGATGTTATCGATGAGAACCCGGAGGAGCGTACTATTAATCCAAGGCAGCTTTTCACATCCAACAAGATTCCTACGTCGCTCCTGTCGCCATCATTGTCAACGTTGTTCAACAGCTACACCAACAGTTACAATAACTACACCAACAACCCCAACAACTCCCAGAAGGTAGCCAACTCGGTGTTATTCTCCAATATCCCGAAATTGCCCAACCAGGGAGGAAATGGCACTACTTCTAACAACAATGGAGCCAATGTCAACGGAAGTGCAAATGTAATTACTATCAACAATACTAACTCGAACAGTGCTAACTCAACAACGAACAAAAACCTTCAGTTGGACTTCAAGATGAACGATGAATGTTACAATGCTATAACGTACTGGCTCAACAACACTATGTCGACTAACTCCGGAAAGGATGCCGATTCTGAACTTGCATCGTTAGACTTGAATGCGCTCGACGATGTAGCTGCTAAGATAATGGCCAACCCTACGGGCATCATCAAGGGTAATTATGCGAACTTCGCTAACTCTAAAAACCGGTCACATTCGTACACGGCCAATGCTCTGAACATGCACAGACGTAGAAATCTGGTTCAGTTAGCCAATGCCCTGCCTACTCAGGTTGAGCCATTCCCTCTGCATACTGGTTTGCTGCAGCAACAAGTGCAACAGTTCCAACAATTGCAACAGACACAACAGGCCCTCGACTCCTTTGCTTCCACTGCAGGACAAAAGAAGAAAAGAAGAAAGTCTAGTGTTGGGTACAATGATAACAACGGGGTCAGCTCTGGTAGCTTGAACAATAGTTTAAACAATAGCACCACCAGTATGAACAACATTATTAATAACAATATGTTAAAAAAGTCTCCTGCCTTAGAGTCGCCAAATATCTCACCTACTACTTCAGTGATACAGAATCAGAACAATGGTGGCAGTACATTTTTGGAGAAGGTTCCTGAGCCCGAACACAGACCTAGAAGGACATCTTCATCCAAGTTAGACAATAATGAGGCCTCGTCGTCGCTGTCTCCAGAGAAAAGACCATCCTTATCGGCCGGTGCGATCTCCATTACGCCGAATTCCAATGGTGCCTTCTCGTGTTCAGAATGTGATAAGCAATTCAAGAGGTCCGAGCATCTTAAGCGTCACATTCGTTCTGTTCACTCCAACATCCGTCCTTTCCACTGTAAGTACTGTGAGAAGAAGTTTTCGAGATCAGACAATTTGGCACAACACTTGAAGACTCACTACAGGGTCGACTCGGATGGAAATACCAATATTATTTACGGAAATCCTAACAGCCACACTAGACCAGGGCCCGGTACCTCGTCTATATCTGCTGGCCAGGGGAAGAAAAAGGCTTAGTCGATTCTTAAGGATATTTCATAGGTTTATAAAAGTAGTGAATACCGAGCACAGTGACGAATGTTCCGGGTACGCTATCTTGGTGTACGTTGATTGTAGGGCTAGTTAACTTTCTAGACTTCAAAAGCAAGGAACAGTTGAACGGAATTTGCGCTGGCTGCGAATGAGTATGGACTGGTTCCTTGCACAAATATATTGTATGATTTTGTAAAGTGATGTGTCAGGGACCGGGTTTGAGGTCATGTGGTGTGTAAGCCCTTTCTAACTGGTTATTGAATATTACGTTTGTAATGACCACTTGGAGATCATTTTCGAAGAAGCTTTGAATCCCCAGGTACTCATGATAAAAACTAATATGATCTGATACTGAAAATTGGTCAAAGAATGGCAAGAGGCATTCCAGTTTTCTTCTGTATGGGCCTCGATCTCCTTGGAGTGCCTTCTTAGCTCTATAGCTGGAATCAGGGCGGAACTAGAGATGAAGAATCTGTTCATATAGTAGTTCTTCAGTATTTTGAAGATTTTTTATACAGTCCGGTCTTTTCCGGCGTGATCTGATGGTAGGGCTGTTGGCTAAAGTTCCAATGTTTGACAGTGAATTGAGTAGAAGACGTCTATGGGGACGTCAATTCGCCTTTAGGGTTGTTTAGGAGAAATAAATGTTGTTCCCATTGGCGGTCTTCTGTTCCTTGTTTCCTTTCTGTTCACTGCATTTCATAGAATAAGATCTTCCTCCATACAATACAGCACCAGTAATACAATACAATACAAAATAAGACTACACTCTACACACTATCTACTAGTAAGAACAGATCACAAATTGTTGTAAAATGCCGTAAATCAAATTCACTCAGATACACCTTCCTTCTTCACGAAATATCTTCTCTCTATACTATTCATACCACACAACTACAGCAACACTATTATAACACTATAGCATCACACTACTACTCTCTACACTAACAGATTTTGCACCCTCATACCCTGCGCTCACACACTACATACACTACCGCACTCTCTCTTCCTTCCCTCTCCTGCTGACGTAATCGCTTCCGCCAATCGAAATGTTGATATTGAAAATGAGGTTTGCTAACTAAGTGATAGCTGGTGTGGTTCTAGAGTACACTACACAGACACTACAATGGCAGGAAACCCTTGGGCCAAGAGAGACGCATGGAGATACGAAGGCCAGTTCAGCCGTATCAACAGATTTAAGTCGGCATTCCCCGGCTTCGGCATCGGTGTCGGAGCGTTTGTGCTCTACGTCGCCTACGAGAAGTTGGTATTGAAGAAGGACGAAGAACACCACCATTAGGGGGTGTGTTTATGAAGATTGAGGTAGACGGAAATGATAGAACGGTGATTTGCGTCACTCGCCGAAATAGCACCGTTTTAACAGTGGAATTTGACTTGGATCCGTCTCTTCAGTGAAGCGATGGGCGAGCCGATGTTCATTCTTCTCTTATAGATATTGATTGCCTCTGAGGCAACAGACACGAGGATGTTTGCAGTGTCTGTAGACGAACTATTGCATTTCCCACGGGAACACTGGTTTTTTATGTACTTATTCTGGCAACAGTAGTTAAATATATTTATTGCATTAAGAGAGTATGGTGTAGATGTATCTATTAAAGGATGGTGTCAGAGAGAGAGAGGCGATAGTGCAGAGGTCATCACCAAGATGCTATACATAGAATATGGTATTGACATGCTATTAATCTGGATGAAGATTTAGCCAAGTTGTATTATCACCATTTGTTTCAGGACACTTCAAACAGACACAGATAGCAATTTTGAAGAGCCAACTCTAAGTTAACCAAAGTAAATACCATCGAAAGAGCTAATATTATTCATTCTAAGAAACTCAACTCTTACGTCGCTACAGTGAAAGTACTACACTCTGGTGCTACCTATTTCATTTCTACGACGTCTTTCCATACTCCAATAGGGATATCTTATTATACAGAACGGCTACTATGTACATGCCTCTATGCCTATGCCAATGCTATTCAACTAGTCTCGTACTTTCGGTGCTAGTTTTTCTCCATCTTCTTCTTGCACCTCTCCATTTCTACATTATTCACAGTTCAACATTTACTTCTTCTCCTCGGCTACTTCAGCCTCTCCACTGATCTCAAAACTATTCTCCCAGATTGAAGTCTCGGAGCCCTTCTCCTCCTCTGAACCAGCAGCGGTGTTAGTTCCTCTGCTTCTGTTGGCCATAGCAACCTTGGTCTTGTCTTGTGCAACCTTGGCCCAAACATCAATGAACTCTTGCTCCTTCTCTAAAGCCCATTTAAGGTTAGACGATGGGAAAACCGCTCCGTACATGGTGGATTCTTCCTTGGAAACAGCACTGTTCATTTCTTCCTCCATTCTTAATCTGTAGAATTCAAATCTGGCCTTGTCGTATGCCGCGAAGAGAGACTTTGGTTTACCGAGTTTCTTGGATTCGGCCAATAACCATAAAGTTCTTTGCACTACAGATTCACCGTCCAATGGCTTATTGAATTGCAACATGTGGGACCAGTCACACTCCTTGAATTCGTCACCCTTGTTCTCAATTAACGTCTTTGGGCGGGAGAATTCCCATGGATGCTGGTGGTAGAATACATCTCTGAGCTCGTCTTCCAAGAATTCCAACTTAGGAATACGGGAAATGCTGTTATTCTTCTGCAAACGGTCTTCTGGAGTTGGCCTGGTCTTGAAAGTTCCGTCTTCGTTTCTTGTGCCGAAAAGTGTGGTGTATGGGTCCGGTCTTTGTGCCTGTAAGTCCAATACCTTGGCCTTCTTGGTGAGATCTGTGTGTGGAGGATAAGCTCCAACTACGTCGTACCAGGCGGGCTTTTGTTTCAAAACTCCAACCTTGAGGTAATGCGATGTTCTTTCCAACACAGTAGTGGCCTTAGTCTGGATTTTCATGGTGTTTATGTGGTAAGGGCCTGACTTCTACGTGCTACTATTCTATTCTTCAACGTCAATTGTCCCGTCATAGTTAAGCGCTTGGTAGTGAAAAATTGAAAAATGAAAATTGAAAAATTTTGTGTGCGGATTACGTCAGTGCTTATGTGATACACAGTATTGTTAGTGGTATAGGGATATGGGGTAAGGTGGACTGAAGTCCATAGTAGGGAAATTGCATGTATAGTCTAATTAAGAATGGAGATGAAAATATAAAAGAATTGAGCCAATGGCTACTTTTAAAGTGAAAAACTCATGATTCTGGACTCGTTTGTATGCATGCTATTGAAGCGGTATTGCCAATCATGAACTTTTCACTATATCCCATATCTCTTGCCATAAACCTTTCATAAAAGAAAGCCCATTCCAGAGTCAGGCTCCTCAATTGTCTATTCCCATTACAACACGTTCTTCTTATCAATTAAACGCTTGCGAGTATATAGGATGGCTGGTGTGTTTTGCGCTATTCCACTTGTAGTTGTACAGAATTAAGTATATTATGGACGTTCACCACTATCACGAATTTGAGTTGCCACATATTCAAGTGATACAATATATTCTAGCACTTTTGTAGTTAAATGATTATAATATTTGGCGATTGGAGCTTATATCTCCTATTTGTATGTCTCTGGGTTCTAGAATTATCAGCCTTGTCGATCCCCGGTGTAGTGTCAAGCAAGTTTCCAGTTTTGCTTTCACTATTCCCATCTCCATGAATTGATAAATCAGTTTAATGAGATACCAACACATAGCAGTGAATATGATCATCTGTCCATACTTTACCAGTTTCTTATCCACAATCCGAAAGAGGTTACTACCATTTCTTTTTTGCAGCAATAGTTTTATGCAGGATAGGATAGTATACAGCTACAACAGGCTTGCATTCCTTTACTCTCAAGCGCCCACCAACTTGACTCGCTACTCCTTTGAAAGTGTCTCTTATCAAATTTTGAAGAACAGACTCAAATCCCAGTCTAATAGTCTCTAAATTTCCAAACTCCAAACATTCAACCGCATGTTTGAAATGCTCTCTTGCAGATCTCTTCAAGGGGCACAAGCTAGCTATCGTTGGCTGCTTCCAAACGTCCCACCTCCATTTTGCTTTCATCAACATCTTACTGCAGAAGCTCCTATAAAGCAACCAATGTACTTTAGTCTTTATCGGAGAGAAGAGTTTGCACAATCACACAGGGACTAATTCAGGTAATCCAGAGAATATGCGATGCTGTCCACAACCAGAATTCAGGCAAGTCAATTTTACTCCATCGGAACCTCGGGAGGTCCCCACTTATCATAACTATTGGAATGGGTTTTGATTCTATCACTTCTCCCCTCTACGAAGTCCTTCATGCAACTCCAATTTTATTCTAAGAGAGATGTTGGGTTTGCAACCATTCATGAAGGAAATACTTGAGAGTGTATCTAGCTGTATAATATCGAGGTATATGTAATCCATGAGATAATTCGAAAGATAGTCGACAAACTAAATACTCATAGCTTCAGGTGAACTTTAGGTCCTAAAAATAGTCAGCTCTGACAGAGATATTTGTTCTAATTACTTTTTCTCTGTTTCAGCCGCCCCTTTTTGTATTAAAATATCTCCTGTGGTTGTAAACCCTTATTTTATGTAACTTCATGAGCAGTTCCTAATACCTGGTGATTTCAATTAAACGTTGATTGTTGTTACTGGTTTTTTGTAAAAACTAATGATTTTTGAAGTTGAGCCTTCTCTTCTACACAATCTCTCCTACACCACCAACCGTGCTGGAAATCTCACAGGAAAATAACACCATCGTTTCTAATCTTGTGCCATTCTCAAAGACATGCTATGCTCTTCACACTATCTTTGCCATAGTTACCCACTTTGTATATGCAGTACCATTCAACTGCATAAAATTATTGGGTTATATGCACGCTAATATGGCAATGTCATTGTAACGGTATTTAATACCTTAAAGAAGAAGTAGTATATTCTCTTGTTTAGGTGTAGATATCAGGTATTTGGGCTACAGGCGAGATGAATGTAGTAAGGAATTTTGCCACGTCGTGCCGAATACGACAAAACTTGCCCTCTTCGTCTAAACTGTTGGAGACATCGGTGAATCGGTTCATCCAGAAAGTGAAAAGTTCACAAGAGACCAATTCTGGCTCCCTATTAAGTACGGTTGACTTGATGATAGATAAGCATAACGAGCAGCTCAGCGAGAAGCTTGGAATATCCCGAAATCAGGAATACTTAGCAGTCAAACAGAGTATTTGGAATAAACTTACCGCTGGTGAATTGGCATCGTTAGGTCATACTGAAATGGTAGAAGAACAGAGAAAGAAGCTTCTTCAGGAACACAGATTGAAATTGCCCGACTCTGCTGTGACTTCACTCTCCAGGTTCATTAAATGCTTGTATCCATTGAAAAAGACATCAGCAACGGCTCTCAGCATCAATAATATCAACAAGACTCTCGATATACCGTCCAGCCTAGCCAAATACGAATCTGTAAATCATGAACAGTTGTTTGGAGCCTTCTACGAATTACCTTCACCACAGCCATTCTACTTGTCACCAGAACAATTCAAGGACTTCTTACATCGGTTTCTCTTCAATAAGCATGATTTTGTCAAACCCAATATAATATCATTGGCTAATTTGGAAGATGCTGACCCGTATCGGTATTATGAGTACTTCAATCAAATGTTGAACAAGAGGGAAGAGTATGTGAAAATGGTCACTAAAATTGTTGAAGATTGTCAGAAGTATGGGCTTGAGATGTCTTTGGAAGAACACAATCAAATCATATTTTATACGTTCTTCAAGGATCGCCATCCTATAGTAAAAAAGTTGCATGAAGCAGTAGATCGATTAGAGGAACAGGGCGTACGTGTCACTCCTAATTTGTATCATGACTTCGATTTCGAAACTTACAATGCTTTGAAGAATTCATTGAAATTGAAGTATGGAAAGTTGCTGACTAGCAGTATAAATGTATTCTTACTACATGCCATTAGACATAGTAATGAAGAGATAATCAGCGATATTCTTCACACTCTAGGTTTATCCGCAATAGCTGAGAAAGAGACAAATATGATGAAAGCAGCAGAACCCAATTCAAAGACTTTTGCTTTGTTAATGGAGTATTTCTCATCTCTGGACTATGCCTCTAAGAATGGCTTGGACACATATATCTCAACGATTGAAGCTGCTAATGACTTACTGAACGTAGACATAAAGCTCGTCAATAATGTCATCAAGTCCTTATGTGAAAGCAATAACTTGGAATTAGCTGAACGTATTGTTTCTCGATTGTTTTTGCAAGAGATTCCAGACCTACAAATCGATGATTCAGAAGCGCTAGTGTATAAGCAAATGACAGCTGAAGACAAATTGGCGTACAGCAAACTATTTTCATTGTTCTCCAATATCAAACAGCTTACTCTCGATAGCGAAGTATCTTTTAGAAAGTTGCCCACAGAATCCACTTTTAGACCTTTGATATCTGCTTATTGTCAACCTACATCACTTGCGAGAAATAGTTTCCTTAAAGTGAACTACTTGATCAACTTCATGGAAACTTACTACAAGCTACCAGCAACAACTAGGGTGTATCAATTGGTATACAAGAAATTTGAATCCTCACAAGATGACGGATGGGACTTGAATGGCCTAATAACGGTCACTAGTAAGTTGGTAAGCATGCATGATTATTTCTACAATTTGGCAGAAGATACTTCCTTGTTCAGAACAGATGGAAACTTCTCCAAATTAGACAGAATCCAGATTTCGCCTCAACTAGAGAAGTTTATCAGTAACCACTTGATCCAGCAGCCTAATCTTAATGTTCCGGTTGGAGGCTTCTTTAAATTGACGGACTCTATTATTTCATCAGTCTATCATGCTTTTATGGGAACCTTAAGGAGAAGCAAAACTACTGAGAATAGCGAGGCCATAGACGAGCTTCTCCGCCAGATTCAGAAGCTTCACGAAGACGTAAGAGAGCAAGTGGGAACCGCTCGCGGGCCGATTGAACGAAACAACTACTCGACAAGTTCGAGAGAGATTTTTACGATTGATGAAATTAACTATATCAAGAAGGGGTTCTTGATTGACTTGATAGACATAGTAGGGTAAGGAAACCGACAACTTGTAAATAGATAATATAATGTAATAGATAATATACTAGGCAGCTATTGTAGGCTGAATCTTTTTATCCATCAAACAATCCTTGGGGGTAGATACAATACTCTCAAAAACGATAAGTACAGCAAGGATCGCAAAAATTACCCCCATCAATATAGTTGAATTCAATTCAGCAAGTGGAAGTAATGCAATAATAAAACCCACTGGGACTCTCCATATCACACGCCAAAACCTTGATAGTACGAAGGTTCCTGGTGGATCCCGGCTAACATCTAATAGACCTAATATTCCAAGACATACCATAGCGACACCAATGCCGCCCCCAAAGAAAAAGGCAAGAGCATACATGTTGTGAGTGCTCTCTTCTTCTCTCACTATAAGTTCCTCGTGTCCAAAGACAGATCCCTCTTCTCCATGACCTTGTTTCCTGCTTAGGTTAGTGTTATCCAATTCGACTAAGTCTCCACCAGCATCTGCAGCAAGCACGATGGCTGCAATCAACGGCAAATGGGCGTATATAAAACTGATTGCTGTCACTCCACTGTGTCTGAGAGCATGCACTGCCCTTCTGGCTGTGGATCCATAGTTGTATATCCAAAATAGAATATAAGCAATGATTAACATGAAGATGGCTCTCAAAAATTTGGTACTAAAGCCCACACCTAAGGGTCCAGTAGCAACTATTTTATACAAGAACTCACCAATTGCAATGGTGAAAAAGACTGAGAATCTCTCTACTTCATGTTCTATATTTAAAGCAGTCGACGTTCTCAATTTGAAAGTCTTTTTGAATATAGGATGATGGATAGTCATGAAGGCCACTTGCTCCAAAACAAAAATTGCTATAGACAATCCAACCTTTCCCCTTGTGGAAAGGAATATCACTGGAATCCAAAGAGAGGTTGTGAAAAGAATGCTAGCAGCATAAGCTCTTTGCTGAAATCTAAGCTCAGGGATGTAGAAGGAGTATACTAACAACGTTGCTGCTAGTGTAAGTCTGCATAGCATGTATGGTACAATAGTAATAGCTGCACCTCTAGTATCCTTCAACACATCATAATGACTGTTTGCAAAGAGAACTAAGAGAGCCAAATACCAAATCAAACATACTCTTTGAAAGAGATCTTCATTGTAATAATAGTTCACAAAATCCTTAACATCGGCCCAAATGATCCATGCTGGAATGAAGAGTAAGATATACTTAAGTAAAGCTGCTCCACTTGCATTTGCCGTAGCTTCTCCAGCCAAGTTGGCGATGATGGCCACATACATCAAATCCAAGAACAACTCAGCCTTTTCTGAAGTTCTCTCTCCTTTTGTACGGTACAATATACCATCTTTGAAGTAATTTAAGGCATGTGGTTTTACGAACCACACAGACTCTCTTGGTTTTCTGATATATTGGAAGTTGATTTCACCATACTTTCTGATGAATTCGTCCTCCCCTTCGGAGTCGGTCAATTCGCCTGCTCTGTCCTCATCCACCCCACCAGTGTCTTCTATGACTACAGCAACATCGGAGTTATTGAAGAACTCATCTTCCTCCACGAAAGCATCATCTGTTCCAGAAGCCACGCCTCTCTGGGAGTTGTTCTTGCTATCTGATTTCGAAGGACTTGTTCCGTTGAAGTGTTCCATCTGTTCTCGAGGCGAGTTCTACGAATTCTTAGACGTGGTGCCTGGTTAGAAGCACAAGAAAAGGCCTGTCAAAGTACAAACCGTAATACGAAATTTATCCAAGCAAACACGAATCAACTTATACGAACAATTTTATACTGCCAAGAAACTCACAATTGGCACAGAAATAGCTAAATTTCAGGTGCTTCGTTTACCTCCTTGCAGATAAAGAGCAAGTACTATCAACTCAACTGCTGAAAAGAAGTAAACTATATATATAAATACACACAGAGAAAAACTCACTCTCTCTACCACACAATCACTTGCACTATAAATCCATACCTACATGCATTCACTATAGAAGGGGCTTGCAGAGAATGTCAATGTGTTTCCATAGTGGAGATAGCGAACGAACTTAAAACCTGAAATAAGCGACCTGTGCGGCAACGTGCGGCGGGACAATGTTGAGTATTGCTTCACTAGCATGGCATATTTTCTCGGTCGAATGTGTCATTGGAATAATATGGGTTGGTGTAGGGCAAGGGTCCAGTTGGAAGAGATATGGGTGAAAGATGGAGAGACTGGGAGATGGTGATCTCGGTTTCGTTTCGTTCGGTAATCTGCTCCCGCTGTTGCTGCATGTCATATGTGCGTAATTGTGGTTCTCTGAGCTCTGAATTCCAATGTAAGCGGGGTCAAAAATAGTTATGGGATAAGATTGTATTCGTTGAAAGATTCGACACTTATAACACTGTTATTGAGGAATTTCGCCAAAGCTGAAGTAGGAATGGTGTTTTCAATTAATTGAAACAGTATTTGTAAGCGGTCACTTCACTCTTCTTTTCTTTTGTTCGTTGCGTATGGCAATTACTGCGAAAAATGAACAAAATTTTGTAGATTTCTACTTTACTCCACAAAAGATAAAACAAATAGGGTAAAAAATCAAGATATAATCTCAAATGGTATCATGGTAGTATACTTAGTATGAGACCCTTTTATCTAAATATGAGAGTTGTTTCCATCCAGTAAGAAAACACCGTTTCAATACGATGGAATACGATGGGTGCAAAACCATATATACGGAACCCAGAGCTCTTGAAGTAAGCACATACATAAAGGGGTTGAAGAGTAATGCGCTCATGGGGGAATGGGGAGACCCACTTAAAATGAACTGGAAACAAGAAGTCCAGAATGTACGCATTTAACAGGTATTTTCTCGAGCCGATTGCTACCCCCTTATCGCTGCCGTATTTCCGAGCAACAATAAACGTCCCACTCCCTCCCAAAGCATGAAACACCGACTATCTCTCCCATCTGATTACCACACCAGTCCTTCTTATTTATTTTTGCCAACATCCATACCATATCCTATCCGACTCCTATTCTCTCTTACCACGCTCACCCTCACCCTCACCCCACGTCGCTCCCCTCCTCTTATACCACCCTCACCGTCTCCCTCACCAAGCATGTCCTCACGTCCCATCACAACCACCTTCCACGCGCAGGAACAGTCGCACCACTGGCATCGCGGTACCTTCCAGAAAGCCCGTCAAAAACAAAAGAAGTTACCCTCACTAACTGTCACTTCCGGTGTCGAATGCCTCATCTTTCCTCCCTCTTTTCTACTGTGACTCGCGCCCATTTTTCTACATCCGACCACTATTCACCCACCAGCCGACCCACTTCCTCACGTGACTGAATTTCACTTCAGCCCTGGAACTTGCAAGCATTGACATTTCAGGAACCAGAAACCATCTAATGGACACTGCTAGACTGTTGTCAAACCACAGCGGTTAGTGTTATTAGCATTCAATTCGCACCGACAGGATCGTAGAACCGCCCACACTTCCCCTGGAGCTCAATTGATCTGATGTCGAAAACTGTGAACGTACGTACTCATTGCTGTCAGCCCTCTCAGCGTGCAATTAGCCTGTCGTCTATGAAACTCGTCACCACGATAGCAGTTTTACCACAGTATTTATATGGACAATTTTCTCCTTATTCATCCATACTAACACCAAGCAGCCCGTCGAGACGATCAAGCCTCCTGAACAATTGGATGCCAGTCAGCCTCTTCCAGAGACGTTTGAGGATGGAAGTGTAGCCCCTAACCCTAATGCTACGCTCGACAAACCAGCACCAGCAATTGTCAAAGCTCCGGCTTCCAAAGAAAAGGACAGAAGCAAGTCTGTGACTAGTGTGTTAGACCTCAAGCCAAGTGAAGACTTTGACCTTAGTAACGTCAAAACAAAACCTTCACCAAGACAACCAGTACAACCTACGTTCCGTGGTTGGAAAGAAGTCGGTCATTGGGAACACGACGATGCCTTAACTGAAGATGATGAAGCCGTGGATCTTTTATCCAAGTCATCTGTTTTCGACCAATACTTACCAGGATACGTTTTCGGAGACTGGTACCACAACACCGGATACCTTGTGGTCGGAGCATTGCTCTCATGGATTATAGGATGGTTCCGTTTCTCAGTGGCTCCTCTCTTCTTCGTGATGATAGTCTTCGCTGTCTTGTACAGAGCTTCTGTCAAGAAGTACAGAGTTTACTTGAGAGAACAGGCCCAGAGAGAATTCTCCGTCAAGACCATTGAAACTGACTTCGAAACAATGGATTGGTCCAACACCTTCTTAGAGAAATTCTGGATCTTCTTAGAGCCTTCCATTTCCCAAATTGTCTGTGAGCAGGTAAACCCTATTTTGGCCACATCTCCTGCCCCAGCTTTTGTCAAAAGCCTCTGGATTGATAGTTTCAGTGCTGGTACAAAGCCTCCTCGTGTTGACTGTGTCAAGACTCTTCACGGAACCAATGACGATGTTGTTGTCATGGACTGGGGGTTTTCCTTCACTCCAAACTCCTTGGCTGATGCCAACACCAAACAGTTGAAGAACAAGGTCAACCAGCGTCTTGTTGTAAAGGCCGAGGTTTTTGGTGTCACTATTCCTGTAGTTGTGTCTGATGTCTCCTTTAGTGGATTGGCTAGAATTCGTATGAGAATGATGTCATCCTTTCCACACGTTGAAACTATAAATGTTAGTATGCTCGAAGCACCAAAATTTGACTTCAATTCCAAGATTTTGAGTGAATCTCCTTTTATTTGGGAAGTATTGTCGTTCCCAGGTTTGTATCCATTCATCAATGAGATGGTAAAGAAATACGTTGGGTCCGTACTTTTCGCTCCTTTATCCTTCCAACTAAATGTGCAACAATTACTTGCTGGTAATGCCTTGGACTCCTCTATCGGTGTCCTTGCTATTACTGCAGACTCTGCTAGAGGCCTTAAGGGCTTTACTACAATTGGTAACACTTTGGACCCATACTTGACCTTTGGTTTCAAGAAGGATGTATTGGCCAAGACTACTACAAAGGATGACACTAACACTCCATCTTGGAAGGAAACTATTCATATCCTTGTAAAGTCTTTATCAGAACCTTTGAACATTACAGTCGTAGATTTTAACGACTTCAGAAAGGACAGACAGGTTGGAACTATCCAGTTCGATCTTGAATCACTTTTGGATGATCCTAAACAGTCAGGTATTACCGCTCCATTCATTAGAAACAACAAGCCTGTTGGTGAATTACTCTTCGGCTTGCACTACATGCCTACTATTGAAGCCGAGAAGAATGCAGATGGTGCCGTTATTCCACCTCCAGACTTGAACACTGGTATTGCCAGAATTGAGATTGCTGAGGCCAGACACTTGAAGTCAGGAGATTCTAAGCCTGCTACTACCTATGCCGAGTTGTATGTCAACAAGGACCTTATCTTGACTACCTCTGTGCAGAAGAAAACTAACACTCCTAGCTGGAATTCCAACACAGAAAGAATTGTCGACAACAGAGCAAAGTCCAAGGTTAAAATCCTTGTCAAGGATAAGGATGACAAGGTCTTGGGACAAATTCTTGCTACTTTGAACGAGCTTATTGATGCTACACAAGTTGATCAAACGTGGTTCCCATTGGCTAAGGGTGGTGAGGTAAGAATCTCTGCCTCTTGGAAGCCTGTTAATCTTGAGTATGCCGAAGGCTCTGGTGGATACACAGCTCCTATCGGTACTGTTAGAGTCAGTATTGAAAAGGCAGAAGACTTGCGTAATTTGGAATCCATTGGAAAAGTTGATCCTTATGCTAGATTACTTGTTAATGGTTTCCAGAGAGCTAGAACAGTTGCAGCCGATTCTACTTTGAACCCTACATGGAATGAAGTTCATTATGTTACAGTCACATCTCCTAACCAGAAGTTAACCATTGATGTTATGGATGTTGAAAAGCACTCTCCAGATCGTACCTTGGGAGCTTTTGATGTTAGATTGAATGACATCATCAGAAAGGACGAGAGCGGTAAATATGTTGAATACAGTGACCACAAGAAGAGAAATTCGAGATTGATACATAGAAAGGGTCCTAAGGGTCTGGTCACGTACTCTTTATCATTTTACCCAACTCTACCTGTTATGACCTTAGAAGACTACAGAGAAGAAGAGGAGGAAAAGAAGGCTCAAGAGAAGGAAGCTGCTGAGAAGGCAGTTACCGCAGAGAAGGAAGGAAAGAAGGTGGAGCCTGTACCTCAAGCTGAGGAAGATGTTGTGGAAGGACACGGCTCTAAGTTGAGATTATCCTTGGAAGAGTTGGTCAACTACAAAAGTGGTGTTTTCGTATACGAATTTGTTGACGCCAAACTCAGTAAGAATGACGTCTATATCCAAGCTTTCTTTGATAACCATGGGTACGATGACTTTGTGACTCACAAGTTGGAACAGAAGCTGGCTAAAATTGGTACCACAGGAGACGTTGTTATCAAAGAACTTGATTGGTCGCTGACTACTTTCAGAATCACTAAAGACAAGGATAACAGTAGAGTAGAAAAAGCTATTGCCGAAACTACTATTCCAACATTACAGTTATTGAAAAACTCTTATGGTAAGTCAAACAAGGTCCAATTTATGGGTGATGGGGAGTCCTTCTCGTTCAACATCCAATGTTCTTGGATCCCAGTTCTTTATGAAGAAGGAATTCCTCCACAAGATTCTGTTAACAACTCTGGTCGCTTGACAGTAGAAGTGGTGCGTGCAGAAAATTTGATTGCTGCCGACAGAAGCGGAAAGTCCGATCCATATATTGAACTCTACTTGAACACTGACAAGGACTTTTTCTTTAAGACCAAGAAGGTCAAGAAGTCCCTTGATCCTACATATGGCGAGAGTGGTGTAGTTCAAGTTGCCAACAAGTATGATTCTGTTATCAGGGTTGTTGCTATGGATTGGGACATGGGTCCAGAACAAGACGATTTACTTGGTATTGGTTTTTTCAAATTATCGGATGTTGATTTCAATGCACACGAAGAATACAAGGTTCCTTTGGAAGCCGAGGAGGGTGGTGACGGTGGTAACGTCTACTTGAAATTCTCGTTCAAGAAAGAGGTTGTCATCAATGTCAGACGTAGCAGTACCACCAACATCGGTGATGCATTTGGCGCTGTTGGAGGTGTCGGTCTCGGTGCTGGGAAGGGAGTTGTGAAGGGTGTTGGCACTATCGGTAAGGGTATTGGAGGTGGTGTCAAAGTCTTCAAGAAGGGATTGAGTTTAGGAAAATCCTCTTCTTCTGACTGAGTCATCTACTGAGTCCTTAGCGTAACGACAATAAAAAGATTTTCGTGACTTTGTATTTATATGTATTTTTGTTTCACTGCTTGTTTTAATGCACACTATTCAGATAAGATTAGGGCCCTTGATTGGGCCGTTTATGGTAGCATTGGTAGGTTCTGTGGCTGTCTAACAGTATTTTCAGCTAGCTGTTTTAAGCTCCCACTTTCAACGAATGGGAATTGCTCAATTGACATTTCCCTTCGAGCTTCTCTTGCCGAGCTACTTTTGAGCACTGTGAACTTCTCCATTAACATTCTTTCGCAGCCTTTTTTCTTCCTTCCCATAGCTGATTGTTCCGCTACCATCTTTCAAACATCAGAGAGTATACAATCAAAGAAATGCAACTGTTGTTAATATTTTACATAAAACAACCTTTTATATCAAACACAATCCTAACTATACCCGATATACCCTCTTTCTTCTTCTATCAACTTGAATCTCTTAAAAGAACACTTCCACTACTAATAATGAGCTACCATCAACCTCCCATTCCAGATGTCCTTTCTAAGACGCATAGCGCGTGATTCCATTCACGTGATTATGTCAAAGATTTTTTCGATGAGCAGCTCTCTGAAATATTTCAGATTTGAATAATCAAAATCATTGATTCGTCTAGAAGACGTTAGAAACATCGAATACCACGAACCACCGCTGCAACCATGGATATCTCCAAGCCAGTAGGTTCTGAAATCACGTCTGTGGATTTCGGTGTGTTGTCGGACAATGAAATCAGAAAATTGTCCGCCAAGCAGATCACCAATCCTACGGTTTTCGACAACTTGGGACATCCTATAAGTGCTGGTCTCTACGACTTGGCTTTGGGAGCGTTCCTTAGAAACGTCTGTACCACCTGTGGATTGGATGAGAAGTTCTGCCCAGGCCATTTGGGTCACATTGAGCTCCCAGTTCCAGTGTATAACCCTCTTTTCTTCAACCAGTTGTACATCTTGTTGAGATCGTCCTGTCTCTACTGTCACCACTTCAAGTTGAACGCTTTGGAGATTCACAAGTACCAATGTACTTTACGTTTGATCCAGTTCGGTTTGCTCTTGGAGTGTGTTGAATTGGAGAACATTTACGCCAAAGGATCTCAAATCGGTGACGACGAGGATGAAGAAGGAGACTCTTCTAGTAACTTAGACCACAAGGCTAAGAAGGAATTGATGGAACGCCGTGAGTTGTTCGTTAACACAGCCATTGCCAAGGCACTCAGTGAGGGAAGAACCAACCAACGGGGTGTCATCACTGCCACCGTTGGAGAAGAAAGAAAAACCACAATTCACGACTTCTACAAGAGACTTTTGAGTAGACCAAAGTGTGACAACTGTGGAATGTACTCTCCTACTTTCAGAAAGGATGGATTCACCAAGATCTTCGAAAATTCCTTGACCGACAAGCAGGTCACTAACAACAGAGTTAAGGGTTTGAACCGTCCAGACATGTTGAGAAGCGGAGCCTCTACTTCTACCACCTCCAACTCTGGTGAAAGCATGCCTAACATTAAGCATAAGGGTGGCTCGAAGTATGTATTGTCTACTGAGATCAGAAACATTCTCAGATCTGTCTTTATCAACGAGCAAAATATCATCCAGATGGTTTTCCACCTGAGACCATACCAGACTGAGAACGTTTCTGCTGACATTTTCTTCAGACAATCGCTCTTAGTTCCTCCAACCAGATTCAGATTGCCATCAAAGCTTGGAGATGAGATTCACGAGAACTCCCAAAACGAGTTGTTATCTAACATCTTGAAAACTGCCTTATTGATTAGAGATTTAAATGATCAGATCTCATCTTTGGTAAAGGGCAAGATCTCCCTTGAGGAGAGAAAGGTTGTGTTCAACAGATTGATGAACTCTTTTGTTACTCTTCAAAACGACGTTAACGCCTTCATTGACTCCACAAAGAACCAGAATGCACAAGCCGGAAAGGTGCCTAACCCAGGTATTAAACAAGCATTGGAGAAGAAGGAGGGTTTGTTCAGAAAACATATGATGGGTAAGAGAGTGAATTACGCTGCCCGTTCCGTTATTTCTCCAGATCCTATGTTGGAGACTAATGAAATTGGTGTTCCTCCAGTTTTCGCAACCAAGTTAACTTACCCAGAACCAGTTACTGCCCACAATGCAGCTGAATTAAGAAAAGCTGTGATAAACGGTCCAGATAAGTGGCCTGGTGCTATCCAAGTCCAGAACGAGGATGGTTCTTTGGTGTCGTTAATCGGAATGACCTTGGAACAACGTAAAACTATTGCCAACCAGCTCTTGACGCCTTCCAACGGAGCTACTGTCATTAATAAGAAGGTGTATAGACATATCAAGAACAAGGATGTGGTGATTATGAACCGTCAACCGACATTGCACAAGGCCTCTATGATGGGTCACAAAGTAAAAGTATTACCTGGTGAGAAGACTTTGAGATTGCATTATGCCAACACTGGTGCTTATAATGCCGATTTCGATGGTGATGAGATGAACATGCATTTCCCACAAAACGAGAACGCTAAGGCTGAAGCTTTGAACTTGGCCAACACTGATTCTCAATATATCACACCAACCTCTGGTTCTCCGTTGAGAGGTTTGATTCAAGATCACATTTCCGCCGGTGTGTGGTTAACCAGTAAGGATTCCTTTTTCACTAGAGAGATCTATCAACAATTAATCTACGGATGTATCAGACCAGAAGATGGTCACAGCACAAGAAGCAAGATTATTACAGTTCCACCAGCAGTCTTTAAGCCAGAGCCTTTGTGGACTGGTAAACAAATTATCACTACGCTTTTGTTGAACATCACACCAGTCAATGTTCCAGGCGTTAACTTGGTCTCCAAGAACAAGGTCAAGAACGAGTACTGGGGTCAAGGCTCCAATGAAAATGAAGTCATTTTCAAGAACGGTGAGTTGATCTGTGGTATCTTGGATAAATCCCAGTATGGTGCCACTCAATTCGGTATTGTCCACTCGTTACATGAAGTCTACGGCACTGACGTTGCCGGTAAGGCTTTGAGTGTGTTGGGTAGGCTTTTCACCAACTACATTATGATGACAGCATTCACTTGTGGAATGGATGACTTGAGATTGACAGACGAGGGTAACAACTGGAGAAGAGACATCTTAAAGCAATCTGTTGACATCGGTAGAGTTGCTGCCGCAGAAGTCACCAACTTGGATTCTAAAGAAACCAGCAACCATGATCCAGAGTTATTGAGACGTTTAGAAGAAATCTTGCGTGATGACAACAAGTTGGGTATCTTGGATGCTGTTACCCAATCGAAGGTGAACACCATTACTTCCCAAGTTGTCTCCAAGTGTGTCCCAGACGGAACGATGAAGCGTTTCCCATACAACTCTATGCAAGCAATGGCATTATCTGGTGCCAAGGGTTCGAACGTTAACGTCTCCCAGATTATGTGTCTTTTAGGACAACAGGCTTTGGAAGGTAGAAGAGTACCTGTTATGGTCTCTGGTAAGACTTTGCCATCTTTCAAGCCATTTGAGACTGATGCTAGAGCTGGTGGTTATATCAAAGGTCGTTTCTACTCTGGTATTAGACCACAAGAATATTACTTCCATTGTATGGCTGGTCGTGAAGGTTTAATTGATACTGCCGTTAAGACCTCTAGATCTGGTTACTTACAACGTTGTTTGACTAAGCAATTAGAAGGTGTCCACGTTTCCTACGATAACTCGGTCAGAGATGGTGATGGGACTTTGATCCAGTTCTTGTACGGTGGTGACTCTATTGACACCACTAAGCAATCGCACATGAACCAATTCCAGTTCTGTGCTGAGAACTACGACGCTTTATTGGCCAAGTACAACCCAGGTGAATTAACTCACCACTTGGATACCGATACTGCCTTGCAGTACTCGAAGAAGGTCCGTAAGAGCATGAAGAAACAGGCCAAGTTGCCTCATTACGAACAAACCCTCAAATATGACCCAGTCTTGTCTGTATACAACCCAGCCAAGTATTTGGGATCTGTTTCGGAGAAGTTCCAGGAGAAGTTGGATGACTTCGTCAGCTCTAGCAGCGATACTTTTGCTAAGTCCAAGGAAGAGGCTAAGGCTACAGGCAAGTTAACTGAGAAGAAATTCAGAGCATTGATGCAATTGAAGTATATGAGATCATTGATTAATCCTGGTGAATCTGTTGGAATTATTGCTTCCCAGTCGATTGGTGAGCCTTCCACACAGATGACATTGAACACTTTCCACTTTGCTGGTCACGGTGCCGCCAATGTGACATTGGGTATACCACGTATGAGAGAAATTATTATGACTGCTTCTGCTGCTATCAAGACCCCACAAATGACATTGCCTATCTTGAACGATGTCACCGACGAACAAGCAGATGCTTTCTGTAAGTCAGTGGCTAGAGTCGTTTTATCCGAATTCATCGACAAGGTCTTAGTTACTGAAACTACATCAACCTCCGAAGACGGAACGAACTCCAGATCTTATGTGATCAACTTGAAGTTCTACACACGTAAAGAGTACGAGGAAGCATATGACATCGCCCAGGATCATTTGGAAGATGTTATTGCCTCCAAATTCATCCATGCTTTGGAGGCCCAGATCGTCAAGGAAGTCAAGAAGCAAAAGAGACCTGACTCTATGCCAGCTGTTGGTAAGTCAGCCGGCAAGACTGACTTGGAAACTATCTCTGCTAAGGTTACTGAGATCAACGACGAAGAAGATGCTTCTGATGAGAAATCTCGTAACAAGGGTAAGGAGGCTGTTTCTTATGATGGCCCAGATGATGATGAGATTGAGACCATGAAGAAGGCCGAGGAGACTAGCGATGAAGAGTTGGCCGATGATGACGATGACTCTGACTCTTCCTCCTCCGAGGAAGAGGATTCTGATGAGGAAATGGAAGAAGAAAAGAAGCAAGGTCCAAAGCAGTTATCTAGAAGTGCCAAGGATCGTCAATCCGAAGTCATTTCTTCTCATAACATGGTCACCATGTTCAACTTCGATGATGAACATGGTGAATGGTGTGAATTCAAATTGGAGTTGAACGGTAACGAAGCCCAAAAGTTGTTGATGGTCAACATCGTTGAGGACTTGTGTCGTAAGGTAGTTGTTCGTGAAATTCCACAAATTGGTCGTTGTATACATCCACAACCAGAGTCCAATGGTAGAAGAATCTTGACCACCGAAGGTGTCAACTTCAGAGCCATGTGGGAACAAGAAGACTTCATTGATGTCAACAACATGTCCTCAAACGATGTTGCTGCTGTCCTTAGAACCTACGGTGTCGAAGCTGCCAGAAACACCATTGTAAATGAAATCTACAGAGTTTTCGACACTTACGGTATTAGTGTCTCCAGTCGTCATTTGGACTTGCTTGGTGATATGATGACCAGAGAAGGTACTTATTTGGCCTTCAACAGACAGGGTATTGACTCTTCCACCTCTGCATTCATGAAGATGTCGTACGAAACCACCTGTCAATTCTTGACCAAGGCTGTCTTAGACGGAGAACGTGAAGATTTGGAGTCCCCATCTGCTCGTATTGTGTTGGGTAAGTTGTCCAATGTGGGTACTGGTTCATTCGATGTGTTTGCTCAAATGGGTAAAGCTTGATCATTGTCGGTTAACATATCGAGTTTGTATATTGTTATTTCAAGATTTGTTTCAAAATTGTTTTATTGCATATAGATTAATAAAAAAGTATATTATAGTATATTGTAGGTGCCACATACACATTATATTGATGGATTAAGGTAAAACAAAATGATTCAGGAATCAACTAACTGCCACGTTTATTGAGGATTAACACAATCATCCATTCTGAATATTCCTCACCATCACTACCATAACAATAATGTATAAAACAGCAACACCCAAAGAGACCATATGTAAACATTGAAAGATGCTGCTTTTTTTTCGCACCCAAATAAATTCACTCGCATAACAAGTATTTTGCAATCAAGGGAAGTACAGTAATAAGGAAAAGGGAAACTATTGTAGAATGGAATATAAATGTATTATGATATTCTATATTCGATTTGCATTATGCCCTTAGTTTGAATGATACTTAAGAGAAGAAGCTTTGTTTTCTATGTTCTGAAAACATATCCATGCCTTCATTTGGTGAACTGAATCGATCGTATATAGTATGACTTTGTTACCTTTGAAACTGGCATTGAAGAGGAGAACAGAAGGATATGAACCTTCTTCTTGTAATTCTCGAAAAGTAAGGTTCACCAATTTACAATTTTATAAGAGAAGACCTTTTAAAAAGGACGTTTACAAAGCAGATGTCGATTATAGCACCATATCTATTACTACAGTTGTTCAACAGACCATCACCACAACACCATCTTCACTTAGCCTACTTCATAGCTTACTAGATATAGATAAACTCAATCCACCATGTGTCAAAGATGTCGGACACCGTCGCAAATATAAAAGAAAGATTGTTAATGAAAAGAAACCGTTCTCACGTCCAATCCTATTGGTGGAACTCAAAGGTCACGATGAAAACCATGTCTACGATCTCAACCCCAACTTTAACACTACGCCGTATGAACCAGAGTACTACCGTCAAAGAAAGAGGCTAAAGGGTCCATATAAAAGCATGCTATGCTCCTATTGTTATGAAATGACGTTCTTGGAGGAGCCTCAGTACCGACTCCATTTGAGCAATTGCCATGGGATCAATGAAGACGGGAGCATTATGGAAATGCCTCTTCTTGTGGGGAAGTTCCACATAGAGGAGCTATCATTGGACTACTATTCTGACAGCGATGATTCGGAAAACGAAGATTCTTTCGAGGATACTTTTGACTACATAGAAGAAATAGAAGAGAGTGAAGAGGTGAGGTATAGCACTCAGAAGAAAAGTCGAAAGACTAGGGTATGTGTTGGATGCCCAGCGTGCTTGCAGGTGATTCCCGTCAATACGTTGACGTATCTATTTCCCTTAGAGGACTACTTCATCCACTACAGAGTGGAACATTACGAAAAATCCTAGTAATAAATGTATTTCAGATCGTATAATGTTCTAAATATTGTATGCGGCGATCAAGAAGGATAAAGCGAAGGAAATCTTAAAGCTGGGGTTGTTCAAGACCATCTCCTTGACGTCGATTCTGTTTTGGCCTATCTTGAGAATGTAAGTCCAAGGAATGTTAATGATGTGTCTCGACTCCAAGAACTCCACCAAGAAGTACGAAGCCAAAGACAAGAATAAGAACACCGAGCTCAACTTACCAGCAATTATGCCCACGAATAAACCAGTGACGGAACCAACGGTTAACTCCTCGTAGTCAAGCTTACCTCCGAAACGGGACTTAGTATAGGCCTTTGGGGTGGCGGGGACTTGTCTGTACGAGACATCTTGCAATTGGTCGAATGGTAATTTGGCAGTTGCGTCATTGAAGATTGGGCTTGCAAGTCCATTGATCAAGATGATGGAACAGGTGGAGCCTATCAACAAGGACAACGAGGAGCGGGTCTGTTGGGTGGCTCTTACCCTGGCTACCAGGGCTGTTGTGGAAGGAATCCTAAACGACAAGGAACGGAATTGGCTGGGGAAACGGGTGACATTAGCAATCCTAGAAGTCAAGACCGAGGAGGCCTTGTTCGCGGAGAACCTTCTTAGCGATGAGGCTACTAATGGGTTAGAGAAGAACATGGAGGGCAATTGAGACGATTTTTGGTGGGGATCGGGAGAAAGAAGCAGCTAGTGTACGTAGACTAATCTCTGCAAAAGATATATATATGTATATAATGTTATGAATGTGACAGCAAAAAAACAATATTACTACTAATACTATAATAATAATAATAACAATACTAATAACAATCCATGAAATAGTAATATGCAAATTGCCTAATTGCCAAAAGCAACCGTTCACGACTCAGTGGTTCATGAGGCTTAACTACGAACCACTACAACCATGCACCAAAACACAGGCTACCGTACCCAAACAAACACAACAATTGCAGAACGACAAAATGTTGGAATGCGTTGCGAAGGCCATTACATCATTTGTGCCATATGGGCCATATCATACAGTGCTGTTGTTTTGGATCAGAGTAGTGCCGGAAAAAGGTTCAATCCATGCAGTAAGAGTAGTTAATGTTTATGGGTATTATGGGTGGAGTAGCCCAAGAAATACTCAATGGAATAGAGCTGTGACAATATATTCAAAAAGGATTAGCTTGTCATTATTCTTGTAAAAGCGCCAATATCAGCGCTTGTCACGCAAACGCCGGAGAGAACCGATGTTGCATACTTCAATTGTTGTCCACGGTTTGCCGGAGAATTGCAATTCTGCAAAACACTAGTAACAGAATGACCGTTGACATAAATAAAAGACGCCAATAGAAACAAATCTGTGGATAATTTGAAGTTGCTGGTCCTTTCAAAGAGAACAGATTCAGAGCAAACAAAGCTATACGCAATAGTTAAGGCTGCAGAAATAGCAGCACATACGAGACCTCATGTCGTTCCCGTTTCAATATTCTGCCGATTTCAATGAAGAAATAGTATATTCGGTACTAGCTTTGTAATATTTTCCCATACTAAATCATATGATGGCATGGGTTGTTGGAGGAGATGGGACACAAATACCCAATGTTGGGGAAGTGCCAAAACGAACAGAACGGAAGCTAAATGTGGGGGAGCCAGAGAAGGGCAAGTGCATAAAAAAAGGGCAGCGTGATGGACACGTAAAAGTGTGATTACAGTCATGTGCAAAATCACAGGCAAAGTGCGAATGCCTAGTAAGAGCAAGAGCACTGAGACTCAGACTCGGACTCAGGCTAAGAGAACAGTAAGCACTGCAGCTTGGAGGTGAGAGAGCTGACTATAGGCTTACAACCTGGGTCTGAGTGCTGGAGGGGATATTTGGCAATGACACGACTAAGGCGACGACAGTGGATGGTTTGGAGAAAACCCATGCACATCAACAATTGGACTCGCGCACGACCCTAAGCCCAATTCCTCCAAACCTAAACTCCTGTGTTTGGCAAACGACACTACCACGGTATCAAATGCACTCTCCTTGGTGCTGCATGATGTTGGGCAGAGACACTACCCGTAGGATGACGGCACAGTACAGAATTGGGAGTGGTATACGCACGCACACCAGAGACGCAGAGCAATTGAGGTATTAATGCTCGATATATCACGTGACTGTTTTCTCCTCTTTCTGCTCACGCCAACTCGGTACCGAGCGACTCCTTTTCCTCTTGAACTACTAGTCGTGTACAATTGCCGAAAATAAGAATAAAAGTTCGTATGCTGGATGCTTAGTGGTTGCTTATGTAAGCATTCATTTTTATGGTCAATTTTTTTCATTTCCTATCATTCCGAAGAACCTGCACCCGCCAGTCGCTGCCTAATGTCTCAGAACCGCAACCTGCACCCACGCCTACATAGCACACAGTACTTACCGTCCGAAGCTTTCCCGCACTTGCACATACTGTGGCCCCATCCAAGGCTAGACGCTCGATTGTTCTACTACCTACATAAATTACTACATTCAAAGTCTTGTGCCTTCTCCGGTTGCTGCACGTCCTTTGGCATCTGGGCTACGGTTTTTTTTAAATATTATTAGTGGAATATTTTTTCTTCCCTTTATGCCTGCCGTAATTTTTAACTATTTGGGGCACATCAACCAGAAATAGTGTGTTTTAACAGCTACGGGTATTGCCCTGAAAACCCAGAATCCAGAATTGTGCTCTGGAGAAGGAGGATGAAATATATATAGCGGAGTGCCCATTCGTTTGGGATTTGCATTTTTGAGGTCCTCTGGTAGCTTCTGCTAGGTTTGGTCTTTATTCTCTCTAACTTCCCTATTGGCCCTGCGTCGTACTAGGACAATTCTTCTATTTCTTGTTCCTGTGCCTGTTGCTGCTGCTGCTGCCGCTGCTGCTACATCTTCTTCCCTTAACTACTGTACTAGTAATTGCTGCCTTTTCGCAAAGGTTTCGTGGTTCACGTCTTCAACTACTCATACCACAGCCCCCCACTAGTCTGCTTCTACGCGTCTTCTCGCTGTTTCAACATCCCACAGCACTCGTTCCATCCGCACACGCTCTAGTGCCGTCCCGCGCCCACACTTGGTATCTCTTTGGCCCCAAATAGGCTCTAGCATACTTTCACAGCATCTTCTTTAGTTACTACTAGCAGAGTTTTTTTTCTCAGCTATCGTTTCTTTGCAACTTCTTTTCAGGTTCCAGTCTCACTATGTATGCAAATTACTCCGACACCATGGACCAGTCTATGTTCTTCAATCCAGACGCACCCCAGGAGATATGTCCTTCGATCTGGTTGGGACCCTATAATTCGTTGTCGCAAAACAACTTTTTGGTCAACAAAAACGTCAAAATCATTATCAACTGCTTGACTACTGATAAGTTCTTACAGGCTTTGGAGCAACCCCAGGTGACTATTTCCTCGGATGTGATAATTCTCAGCTTGGACCCTTCGTTCCTGGCAGACAGTCAGTCGAAACCTCTTGTGGACCAGTTTATCAAGCAATTCAACCGCATTCTCCAGAACTACCTCCAGTATTTCTATGTCAATAACCCCAACTCGCACAACCTCATCCACCAAATTCCAAATAACCAATTGCTTTCATCTATCACTTCCCCCATCTTACAGGGAAACTTGAAGTTGCAATTTTTCAACTTAATCAGGTTGATAAACCTCTTCAAGTGTATGAACAGCGATATGCAGATTTTGGTGGTGTCTGAATCAGGAAATGCCAACTTGTCTACTGGTTTGGTAATCGCATACTTGATGGACTGCTACAACTACAACTTGCCTAACTCGTTTTCGCTAATACAGTCTAGCCGTCCTAGCATATCGTCATTGAACTACAACTACTACGATGACTTGCTCGTCATAGAGAACCTCAAGAAGTTCATGGTGGAGAACAACTCGCTCAAGAAGAAGACGCCTGGAGTTTTGATGAAAAACTACAAATTGAAGAGAAGAAACGACGAAGAAGAAGACGAAATACCCATGGAGGAAGACATGGATTATAATGAAATCTGCGTTGGTGGAGACCGCAAGAGAAGATTTAGAAGCTAATTCCTTCAAAAACCTCCTTATGGTCTGCCGCTGTAGCGACCGTGAGACCGTTATCGAATGCCCCATGTATTTTATTTATGGTTAATGATTTATGTACTATTAAAATTGAATGTATTATATCCTTTATACCCTATTTACAGTAGAATGAGTAACCGGATGAAAGTATCTGGTTTGTATTTCGTATTCAAGGATCATCCAATTATTCGGAAGCCGGGTGCTCGTTGGTCTGTTTCTTTACAATTTACTCGGGCACTTCCAATCCGACTCTATGGGCGGTTCTCTTGACTTTATCGTCCTGTTTCATCGTCAAGCCTGGGTTATATCTCTCGATCAACTCTGTGTACTCTCTTTGACTATTCAAAAAGGTAATGACATTAGATAAGTTGTTCAACTTGTATTTCTCATCCAAAGTGTCCTTAGCACTAGCAGCCACTTCTTCAAAGTGCTTGATGAGATGCTTACTGTGTAACTCGTTTTCGTCTTGGACTTCAACATTTTTCAATTTCTCGATTTGTGCATTTATGTCTGACACGTCCTTATTCTCTTTGAGAAGGTTTATCTTCTTGTATTGTAATAAAGTCTGTTGCTTCTCCAAGTCCTTAGCATTGTGAATCTTGTTACTTCTGATCTGGATTGTGAGAAGCTCCTTGCGGAGATTTTTGTGAAGAGCCTTGAAGGTAGGAAATACCTTCTTAGATATGGTAGACATGGTGCGATCTGGGTTGTTTAAAGGCGTATAACCTTTGCTTTGCCAGTAGCATAAGAACCAGTCTTAAGTATCGTTCATAGGAAAATTGGTGAAATTTTCGTTCTTGTCACGTGTATGATCATGTGACTATAAATTAGCGAAGTTACACTGTCTACTTCGTATTAGTGGGTTACTTGAAGTGAAGTAATAGAAGAAACTTATTAACGAAAATCGAGATGTGCTAAACTCTAAGTTGATATAGGCTTACCAGCTGAGTTATCGGAAACAAAAAGTAGAGAAATGTCATCTGTGGCAAAATCCTACAGCATTGTGTAGACTGAATAGACCCACCAATAGAGCATGTGGTTTGGCGATTTTGGGAGGTAACCAACCACGTTAAGAACGTTAAATTCATTTCAATGGCTCCAAATATACTGAGCCTTCTCCTCTTGGTATTAGACTAAACGTTTTGCTACAACTGTCACAAACCTCTTATGAACCCCCTCCTCTTAAGAACAGCTTTCTGTCGTACCTTTTGTCGCAACTTTTGTCACAGAACGATTACGACACAACTCCACCTTGCAACACGTGATCTCATCCACCTCCCGTCCAATCCCATAATAATCCGCACTCCGAGTCCGCATCCCGTGCACGACTGCTGCCAAATCGGAACCTCTGGCGAGGCCTCCACCAATCACGGCGTGTATATTCATGTCGGCACCGAAGTGCACGTCTACTCCGTAGGCCGCCATAGTTAATCGCTCAGACACCTCTCTTTCCCGTGCAGCATTATCAACATTTGACTGCTAATTTTCTGTCTCACTATCATTTTCTCACTAGCAGACACTACGAGTATAACGCGAGCGTAGTTCCAGAGCCCAATCACCACTCCGATCCTCACCAGAAACCCCCCATCAATAACACCCTAAAACTACTCTAATCTGTCTCTAAACCACACCAAAATCACTCCCCACCCCGTCTCTCCTCCACCAATCTCTAATTGAACCGATACCTGCCCTACACCACCCATTAGCTGCCATCTTCTCTTCATCTCCCCTTCTTCTATGTGCACGTCGGCTGCCCTCTTCTTCTCTTCCTTCTCTGTCACTAATTCTCATTACTACCACCAATTCGTTGTCTGCCAACAAACCGAAATTCCCCTAATAATTTTTTTCCGTCAGTCTCAATTTACAACATAAATCTCACCTCCCTTTTTCTGGTTCTTGTTTCTTCTCTTCATTGGGTATCACCAGTAGCCGTCAGTTTAGTATCTCTCTTCCATAATGTTAAGAACTGCCATTATCCACAAGGTACGTGCAATTGCCGCCCTAGGGGCTGATCGCCCACGGGCCCGTGTCTGGATTCTGAAATATCGATAAAGGAGCCGGATGTCGATCTCATCGAACTGGAAGCAGCCAAAACAGACACCACGAAACACACGAATTCCATAGAAATATGAGACTTTTCAGCGTCGAATAGACTTTGTGTGCTACAGTGTAATACTGGGAATCCATTAACATGTTTATTCATGCTCTCAATTATCGTATCCATCGCTTCCAGATCATCGCCGACCATTTCAAGTGATTCAACGTTGAGTTTGGCCCCAACCGTTCAATGCCAATACATTCACCTCCAAACAAAATTTCATCGATTCCAGATACCTTTTTCCATCATTCTTTGTATACTAACATCTTTGTGTAGAGCGCTGTTCGTTCTTTAGCCACTTTTGCTTCTCCTGAATCTGTCTTACCAAAGAAGTACGGCGGCAGATTCACCGTCACCTTGATTCCAGGTGATGGTGCTGGTCATGAGATCACTGACTCCGTCAAGACCATCTTCAAGGCCCAAAATGTCCCAATTGACTGGGAAGTCATCGACGTCTCTGGTGTCGAAGAGTCCGATAAGTGCGGTGTCGCCGAGGCCGTCGAGTCCTTGAAGAGAAACAAGGTCGGTTTGAAGGGAATCATTTACACCCCAACCGGATCCTCTGGTAAGTCTTTAAACGTTGCATTGAGAAAAGAGTTGGATATCTACGCCTCTCTTGTGTTGATCAAGAATATCCCAGGTGTCAAGTCCAGATTGGACGGTATTGACTTCGCTCTTGTCAGAGAAAACACCGAAGGTGAATACTCCGGTTTAGAGCATCAATCCTACCCAGGTGTCGTTGAGTCTCTTAAGATCATGACCAGATTCAAGTCTGAGAGAATCGCCAAGTTCGCTTTCGACTTCGCCAAGAAGAACAACAGAAAGTTGGTTACTGCCATTCACAAAGCTAACATCATGAAGTTGGGTGATGGTTTGTTCAGACAAACTGTCAAGGACGTCGGTCAAGACTACTCTGGTATTGAGGTCAACGACTTGATTGTCGACAACGCTTCCATGCAAGCTGTTGCCAAGCCACAACAATTCGATGTTTTGGTTACTCCAAACTTGTACGGTTCCATCTTGTCCAACATTGGTGCTGCCCTTATCGGTGGTCCAGGTTTGGTTCCAGGTGCTAACTTCGGTAGAGAATACGCTGTTTTCGAACCAGGTTGTCGTCACGTCGGTTTAGACCTTCAAGGTAAGAACACCGCTAACCCAACCGCCATGATTTTGTCTTCCGCCATGATGTTGAGACACTTAGGTCTTAACGACGATGCTGACAAGATTGCTTCTGCCACTTACGAAGTCATTGCTGACGGTAAGATCAGAACCAAGGACATTGGTGGATCTTCCTCCACCACCGAGTTCACTGACGCTATTGTTGCCAAGTTGAACTAAGCGAGTCGCCGATGATCGTTGACACAGCACCTTTCACTACATCTTAACATTTACAAAACGTTTATATATCTATGTAAATCATATTATTATTATTCCAAGCTAGCGAGAGATATTGTAGCTACAGGGTTGAGAGTCCAATGTAGAAACGAAAAGAGGAGGATAACGAAATCAGCAGAAGTTGCAAAATAGTTGTGAATTGCTTTTCTGAGAGTGACAACTTCTGAGAACAAGCCATTACTGCACTAATATAACATAATATACTTAACACTATTATACTTAGTGGGCTGTTTATAGAGTACATGCACCATATATTGTGCTCACAGGCGGCGGCAGAATCGTTTACATAATCTACATTTTTATGTCTTAAAGATGCTAAAAGTAACATCTAATAGTCAGTTTTGTTAGTTTCTTTTCCCGACACTAATTGGACATCGGCGACTCCATTTGACATTTTCAGCTCATTAGTGTCGAATAGTGATATTTATTCAACTACAAGCCAGCAAAAAGGCCAAATTCTCCTCTATTCAACTCCCCTTGATCACGTACCCCATACTCCGATATAACAATCCCGAATACACTGCCTACACCTCTCCTCTTGATCCTCTACATCGGCTGGTACCTCTCTTATCGGCGCTTTCCTAACCTGTACGGAAATTACTGTCGGCATATTGCGTACCAAGACATTTCAGAGTCAACCCAATTAATTAGATGTGCGCCTACCGAGTTTTGTCCCCACGTCGTTGGCGTCTCTGCTTGTTTAGAGGAGCTAGCGAGAGCTGGTCGCTATCTACCACCATGTCTCACAAAGCCCTCTCAATTCATACCCAATTCCCTCACACTCCATGGAGACTGTCGTGCGAAACATCCCTCCCTGCTCTCCCTACTCTCCCTACTCTCCCTACTCTCCCTACTCGCACCTCCTCATCTCCCCTCGCTCCCGCTAATCGCTCCAAACCACCGCAATTCCTTCCCTGACTCTGAAACCGTCCTCTGAAAAATTACCATCGACAAACACCTCCACCGCAGTAACTCTACACCAATCACCACCTGCACCAGCATCTCCTCCACCACGTTATTCCTTTCATTTAAGAGTGATGGTTCGCTCATCGGAGATTTAGTAGAATTGTCTAGTGTTTCTTTTGGTTTTTGGTTCTAACGGATCTTCGTTCATTACTAAGTATCTTAGTTCTTATCGCATTTACTACCAGCAGCCAGGTCGCTCTAGCTGCTCACTGATAAACCACCATACAATTACATTAACCGCCATGTGTGACGTAGTCTTAGGCTCGCAATGGGGTGACGAAGGAAAGGGCAAGTTGGTCGATGTGTTGTGTGACGACATCGACGTCTGTGCCAGATGTCAAGGTGGTAACAATGCTGGTCATACCATCGTTGTAGGAGACAAGAAGTACGACTTCCACATGCTTCCATCTGGTTTGGTCAACCCTAAGTGCTTGAACCTCGTAGGTTCCGGTGTCGTTGTCCATGTTCCATCGTTCTTCCAGGAATTGGAGAACTTGGAGAAGAAGGGTTTGTTCTGCCGTGACCGTTTGTTCCTCTCTTCAAGAGCTCACCTTGTTTTCGACTTCCACCAGAGAACTGACAAGTTGAAGGAAGCCGAGCTCTCTGAGAACAAGAAAGCTATTGGTACCACCGGTAAGGGTATCGGTCCAACTTACTCCACCAAGGCTTCTAGATCGGGTATCAGAGTCCACCACTTGGTCAACGAGGACCCAGAGGCTTGGGAAGAGTTCAAGACCAGATACTACCGTTTGATAAACTCCAGAAAGCAAAGATACGGTGAGTTTGACTACGACACCGAGGAAGAATTGGCTAGATACGAGAAGTACAGAGAAGCTTTGCGTCCATTCGTAGTTGATTCAATTGAGTTCATGCACGAAGCTATTGCTGACAAGAAGAAGATCTTGGTTGAAGGTGCCAACGCTTTGATGTTGGACATTGACTTCGGTACTTACCCATACGTTACCTCTTCTTCTACTGGTATTGGTGGTGTCTTGACTGGTTTAGGTATTCCTCCTAAGACCATCAACAACATCTACGGTGTTGTCAAGGCTTACACCACCAGAGTCGGTGAGGGTCCATTCCCAACCGAACAATTGAACAGGGCCGGTGAGACCTTGCAAGACGTCGGTGCTGAATTTGGTGTCACTACCGGTAGAAAGAGAAGATGTGGTTGGTTGGATTTGGTTGTGTTGAAGTACTCCACCTTGATTAATGGCTACACCTCCTTGAACATCACCAAGTTGGACGTTTTGGACGGTTTCAAGGAAATCGAGGTTGGTGTTGCTTACAAGCTCAACGGTAAGACCTTGAAGTCTTTCCCAGAAGATCTTATTAAGTTAGGAAAGGTTGAGGTTGAGTACAAGACCATGCCAGGTTGGGAGACTGACATCACCAAGATCAAGACCTACGACGAGTTGCCAGAGAACGCCAAGAAGTACTTGAAGTTCATCGAGGACTACTTGGAGGTTCCAATCCAATGGGTTGGTACTGGTCCATCTCGTGACTCTATGTTGGAGAAGGCTGTCAATTAGGAAGGGGCATAATCATCATACATACAAAACTTTAGTTCGAGCTTATCTATTTATCTGTTATTTGTTTTTAGATAGACGATGTATTTTTATTTTAGAATTATACGTTGCTTTACATAAATGACGTTAAATAATACTACTCATTGAGAAAGAAGAACGGACTAGTTGTAAATATTACATGGAACATTATGCAAGTAGTTGTGCAGGTGAATGTTCCAGATAGCAGTGAAATTTGTAGAGTTCGAATTCAGCATAACAGTGTAATATGAGAACTGCCATGCTATTATCATTGGCTGAGGGCCATTTCGCGAGCCAGAAGAATAATAATAGACGTAGAAGTGTATTGTTTTTGATAAGGATTGTTGCTGTACGATAGGATACTAGATAGGAAAGAAATGGCTGCTGTGCCAAATAACAACACACTAAAACGTTTTTAGTTTATCACAACACTATTCAAGTGATTTATTGATTTCGCAGCCAATAAGATTTCATAGTAATTTTGACAAACAATTAAAAACAGTGTAATTGGAAGAGTAGAATGTTATCATTTTCCGAATTTTTGAAGCTAGTCAGTCCTACAACATATACCTGACAGAGTACAGAGCCAGTCTATTCTTTGGAGAACCCTTGTTTAAATTACTTTCAAACGGCTTTACATTACAATTCTGTGGAATCCTATGTACTCATATTGACAAGACTACCATTTTGCGGCACGGATGCAATAATATACACCCATGCCGCACCCCACTCATCCAAAAAGGGCTCCCCGCTCCTACCCCATAAGAATTTTTGGCAGTTTATATTTTGGTCAGTCGTGTGGACAGTACGTCTGGCGATTGGCGGTGTTGCCCCACACAAACCCTGGTGCGGTTCTGATGCAGACGAGGGAGCGTCATATGGTCCCCACGACGTGACATCGGGGACATGTTGTATGTGTTGTTGAATATGTTGTATGTAATATGTACGTTTTTGTAAGGCTCTATGGTTAGTCGTGGCCAACTTCGTGAGTGCTACTGTGTAACGTGTGATTAGTGTGTGATCTGTGAGCGTACATTGTAGCAGTTGCCTGAATCCGGGGGCCTGAATCCTGGTGCATTCTGTAGTACTGTAAATTCTGTAGTGCCTTACAGTGGCATATTTCGGCTCCTATTCTTTTGGCTTCTTCTGTTCTTTTGTCTTCTTGTCTTTTCTTGTGTTCGTTCGTATTATTTTATTCCTCTGTCTCTTTCGTCATTGTCGTCGTCCCTGTCATTTACCATTTGTCATTTGCTTCTTCCTTTTGCTTCCCTGTGCTGCATCTCACATTTACTCAATTCCGTATTGCTAGCGACTCATCTGTTGTTCTGTTTAGTGACTTTTAGTGCTCCGTATATAGACCCATTTTTCTAAAAGTATCTATTGCTAGCATACAATTTGTGGATCCGCCACCTCTCCTATTCTTTCTGGCGCTAGTGTGATTCCCATAGCTTCTTCTTCTTTCCAGTATCATTCCAATCAACTGAAAGTCCCACAGTGTTGCTGTCGTGATATCCCGCATTCCCATACAAATAGGAGAACTCAAGTTCTTGTTCTATTATTCTCTGCTAACCTCTTCTAGAGGAACATTCTTGCTTGGTCGTCCGTCACTGAATCGTCATTTTTAACCATAGTGTCCTTGCACCACACATGAGATAACGCCATTGGCCATGGATCTCCTACTTTCAGCTCAGGAGAAGGGTAGTCTTCGAGGTATGTTGATTTACGTTTCGTTCCATTGGCGTGCTGGCGGCTAACGACCAATTAGTCGCCTCTGGTTCCATTTCTCTTCTAGTTCATATACTAACGCCACACAGTTGTAAGGATCTCCAAGAAATCACCTCAGTCCTTAGCGGTCCGGTTCAAGTATGAGCTGTGTGTGGAGTCCAAGGAGAACTATATCCAACAGATCCTCTCGTTCAAGTTCCAGAACACTCCCCACATCGTCATCGCCAGGAAAGTTGGCGAGGTTCAGATGTTCAAGGAAGTGTGGGGTAAGAAGGGAACCAAGTACTTCCAACTCGTCAAGGAGTGGAAGAATGCCAACATCAACCGACAGGATCACCTTGTGGCATTGGGCTTGTTGAATAACCAGTATCTCTACACTTGCTCAAATGAAGGTAAGTTAGTCATCCGGGACTTGGTCAACGACGATGCGTTTGGCAGCTACAAAGTGTATCTCATTCTCAACCCAGTATCTGATGTACAATTACGGATGTCTCCCCATGACAGGCACCGGATAACCGTTGCAAGCTGCGGCAAGAATAGTGAATTAAAGCTCTACGAGATTGATTCAAACGAGCAGCGGACCAATCAACTGATGGGATCCGCTCGTAGAAACGATGGAATCCGGATTGTAGACGGCGGTTTCATTAGACCATTACGTCGTTCCTTTACCACCTTGAATTTAAGTGCTGAATCAGAGATTCCTACGGAGGGGATTCTAGGAAGCACCATCCACAACACTAATAATGTCTCAGGTGGTTCGAATCGTCACGTCACCGTCTTAACCCCATTCTGGTCCTCTTCCACTTGCACAAAGGACTTCTTGTACAATGCCAGCTCTTTCGATGTGATTTCGAGCTGGATGGTATCCGTTTGTATTATAGACGAGTTTGTAGCCTGTGGTACACAGTTCGGCGAGCTCCTCATCTATAGCATTATCGACAAGATCTACCCAGTCGAAACTCTCACCTTGTCCCAATTTCCAATCATTAAATTGATGATGATTGACAATAATTACCTCATATTCGCTGACCTGATGTCAAAGGTGGGAATAATCAAGTTCTCAAGCCTCAAGGTTGTCAACTTTTATGATAATTTGAAGATAGGGCCAACCAGTTGTTTCAAATTTATTTTACCCAGTAACATCGGGGACCGTAAAATCAGCGGTGACATTCTCAAATTCGACCCTATTTACTGCATTTGTACTACTATTGATAAAAGATTGGTCATCTACAAACTCTCGGACGATGATACTCATGAGTTGTTATTTGAAATGAAATTAGACGACACTTTAATACCTGCTTTCAGCATAATGGGTAACAATGATTATGACACTTTTAATAATCTCTTCGGAGAAGTCGCCACTGCTGGAATTGGCGAATCGATGTCACGACAGCACGAAGAGCCAATTGAAAGAAAGAAGTTCAAGCAGCTGCCTCCAAGAAGACAAATAACGGGGGACAACCTTATGGCAAGTCTCGCCAAGTCTGGTGCGACCACTACAACAACCATCCCTACAAAGCATGCGTCCAAAACCAACTTGTTGTTGGATAATGGTACTATTATAAATGACGCAATTAATCCTGTTTCGGCGAAATAGACTTTATGTATGTAACGATTTAAATGACAGAAGAAAGTATATATTATGAATTACGAACTCCTTTTAAATATCAGTAAATGTATATTTGCCATTTATAGAATTAGAATATCTGAAGTAGAGAAGGTTCTTTTGTTACATGTTTACAACAGCCCAGACAGCTCACGTGTACTAGAAAAGAAGGAGAAAGACTCACTTCTCCGAAGAATTACACTAGGTACTGGCTTCGACATGTTTCCCATGGTTGTTGAACGATGCAAGCGTTTGTGGGTACCATTTTTATTCTCTTGGAAGGACTTCATATCTCTTCGGCATTCACTTAGGAAAGCGTTATCCTTATTTTCGGAGCTCTTGGGCTTGTAATACCTAGAATAGCCATGGTTTCCGATGTGATATTGTAATTTGTATTTCTTCTTGGATTCAATAATTTCTCTGTTGATCTTAGTTGAATAGTAGTACCCTCTACCTGGGGCGACTAATTCCAAATCAGACTCATCGTAAAACAACACAGTTTCTTCATGAGCCGGCAACTCCTGGTATGGTTTAATCTCAGCCTCCTTTTCTACCCATCCTAATAGCCTGTAAACGTCTGAGAATGGATGCTTCTCTGTATGAGAGAGCAAGATGCGCCCTACTAGAGGGATTTCTCCCAAATGATACGACGAAATCGAGTGCAGAAGTTCATGTTTCTTCCACAGCAGCAGCCGTTTTCCTACTTTCAGTATAGTTTCTGCACTCATTGCTGTGTAGAAATGCTGGTTCCAATCCCTAGAGAACTTACAACAGCGGCACTTGGGTGCAATTATTATCTTCTGGGAAGGCTGATTTTTTCTAGGCGGCTGCGAAAACGAAAAATATGGAGGTGAGGAAAGCTGAGGATCTGAGAAAGGATCTGCGAAGAGGAAGGGGGTCGCTTTGTATTGTAGAGCAGACAAGGGTTAGTCTATGTTTAAATTTCAGAGAAAGATAAAGTTGCAAGATCGGTTTGTTTTATTTGTCTTTTCTTATATGTTTTCGGCATTGTTGTGTCCTTCTGTCTTGGTCTTGGAACATGTATTACCAGTTAGCAGCAATAAAAATCCACAATGCACTTTACGCATTAAGCATACATTGTCTACAACACCACCCATTAAGGTCAACATCAATACCAATTCTAGAACATATTATCACCACCCCCACTCCCATCCGATATATCCATTTATACATGCCCGACCTACTCCACCCACTAATCTACTCCCAAACCATCACCTCTACGCCCTCAGTGTCCCCCATACAAAAACAGTCGTGTACCGCCCATTCTCTACAGGCTTCAATTTAAACATGGTTGCCACTTAACCACCACTGTTCTTCGGCTGAACAGTCATAGTACATTGGTAGTTTTAGGTATTTCCGGAATAATGGCCAATTTCAAGCTCAGTGCCACCCTTCTGGGTCACGAGCAAGATGTTAGAGCAATCATTTCTCCTTCGGATGATTTAATTGTGTCTGCTCTGAGAGATGCTACAGTACGTATATGGTCGCCAACGGGCCAGGACAGCAGTCGGTTCCACAGCAGCACAACAGAGGCATTGATTGCTTTCCATTCGCCAACGAACAGCTTCATGAACTCGCTTACCTTTGTGGCCTCAGAGGGACACGAACCGCTAATTGCTAGCGGAGGACAAGACGCCATGATCTATTTGTCAGATTTGGCAGTATCCGATAGAAAACCTGGAGACGACGTTGGAAAGTACCAATTGATAGGCCACGCCGGTAACGTTTGCTCCTTATTCTACAAGGATGGACTTGTGATATCGGGATCATGGGATTCAACGGCAAAAGTCTGGGATCTTGACACCTTTTCTGTCAAGTATGACTTGAAGGGACATGAGTTTTCAGTGTGGGATGTGAAAATCCTTGATTCGAATACATTTCTCACATGTTCTGCCGATAGAACGATTAGATTATGGAACGGAAGCCACGAAGTAAAGCGCTTTAAAGGCCACTCAGACGTAATAAGAAAGCTCTTAATATTGCCGGATGGAAAGAAATTTGCTTCTGCTTCCAACGATGGAACCATTAAAATCTGGGATTTGGAGTCAGGAAATGCTATTCAGACATTATCTGGTCATGAATCATTTGTTTATGATTTACAACTTTTGCCAAATGGTGATCTAGTATCCACTGGTGAAGATAGAACAATTCGTATTTGGAGAGATGGAATTGTGATACAAGTAATCACTTTACCATGTATTTCCGTATGGTGTGTAACAGTTCTTCCTAATTCGGATATTGCAGTTGGTGGATCAGATAAAACAGTTCGTGTTTTCTCTAGGGAGGCTTCCAGAGTAGCCCCCGAAGAAGAACTTGTACAGTTCAAGGAATCTGTCCAACAATCTTCCATCGCAGAACAATCCTTGGATAACTTGCACAAGACAGATATTCCAGGTTACGATGCTTTGACTCGTCCTGGGAAACAGGAAGGTGCTACACTCATGGTAAAAAACCCATCAGGAGTGATTGAAGCCCACCAGTGGTCTGGAGGAGAATGGGTTAAAATTGGTGATGTCGTAGGATCCGCTAGTTCTGGTACGAAACATACTTACAATGGCCAAGAGTACGACTATTTGTTTGATGTGGACATAGAGGATGGTGCACCTCCTTTGAAATTGCCATACAATGTCAATGAAAATGTTTTCACAGCGGCACAGAGATTTTTGGCAGACAACGACTTACCTTCGTCATATACTGATGAAGTGGTGCAGTTCATCAACAAAAATACTGCTGGTATCAACCTTCTGGAACAAACTGGAAATCAAACAGACTCCTATGATCCTACAGAAAATCCATACTCGGATAGCTATAAGGCCAAGCATTCTCATGACACTTACACTACTTCTACTGTTAAATTAAAAGTAATCCCAGAAACAACTTACATATCCTTCAAGGACTACAAGGATGGTCCACTAATTACAGGATTGAAGAAGTTGAATGAAGAACAAGAAGAAAGCAACAAGTTCTCAGAGGCAGACATAGAGGTTATAAGTTCCAATTTAAAGCTCTTGACTTCAAGGGAAGCATCTGAATTGGTCACAGATTTCGTACCAAAGATTGTTAATAATTGGACTAGGTCATCACGTTTAATCGGATACGATTTGTTGAGAGTCAGTATCCCTAGGATTACGACAGTTGACTTAATTCGATCCACTGATGCGGCCGAAACTGTATTGAAGGCTTTGACAACTGGTTTGAAGATTGCGAGCGCGTCCACAATTCCTTTGTTCATGATGATCTTGAAAACATTGAACAACTTGATTGGCAATACTCTCTTCGTCCAACTCTACATCGATCCTAGTGATGATGGAAAGTATAACTATAATGAGTACTTTCAACAGCTCTTAGATACATTGAAATCCAAGCTCAGTGATATCTCCACGAACGGAAAGTTCCACAAGCTTTACAATACTACCATAACCACACTTGCTACATTGATTTATAACTTATCTGCCTACCATGTCAAGACAAGTGGTCTTAAATCGAATCCAAAGTCCTCAAAGCCTATAGTGAACTTCAGTGTGGAAGTTGGAGATATCATTGTTGATTCTAACAGCGAAGCTGCCTATAGATTAGCAATTGCCTACGGAAATTTTAGATATGCCAAAGCCTTCGAACAGGTCCCAGACTGGTTGGAAAAAGCAGCAGAGAAGTACGTCAAAAGTGGAGAACAACGATTCATTGATTTGTCTACCGATCTTCAGCACTTGTCATGATAAGAATATAAAGTTCATAAACATAACAGTATTTAGAGAAGAAAAGAATAGTCAAATATGATTAACAGTGAGTATATCTCTAAATGTATAATCGTATATTCATCTATGAAAAGAAATCGATTCAGCATTAGGTTGTTCAGCGAATATTGGATAAACAATTTTTGAACTCCTATCAAATGAAATGAATTGTGATATTGAAATTTTGCTGAATACAAGTTACTGAGATGAATGTCTCGTTAATAGACGCTTGGTGACGAACGATGACGAAAAGTCTTGAAATAAGAATTATTGCTCGAAGAACAGCCCTGCAAGCTCAAATCAACCGTCTTTACTAGTGATCTTCCTAGCTACTTCAAAAATAATGATACTAGACGACTTGAATGCAATCGGATCCATAGCAAGCAGTCGAAATCTAATCGATGCAGTCACCAGAAACTTTGATTGCTCCAATTATATATTCGGAAGCAACTTTGTTCTACGGTTCGTTGTTCCGGATAGTTTATTATGAACTCATTCTGAGCTTAGTAGAACAATTCTGGGACCTTGTGGGCGTATTGAACAAGTTTCTGGGCAATGTCCAAATTCACGTTATCTGAGAATTCAATGACATTGTACACATTGACCTTGTAGTCCAGGGTTGATACTTTGCCTATGATCTCATAGATCTTACCGACATTGAGAACTTCTCCCTCCTGAAGAGTTAGGCTGATTGATCCATTGCTTAGTATGGTAGCCGTCAACGAGTCTGAATCGTAAGATTCACACTTTCCGATGATACGGACAAGCTTGCCCTGGTGCTGAGCCACGAGCGTAGCGTCTACTCTGATATTAGCTGCGTCCATTTTCTTTGTTTTATGCGATTCGGCAACTCTGCGGCTTCGACGAAGATGCTGATGACTGCTAGATCTAGATGGTACGGACGGTAGCTGAGGACAACAACCTGCTCAACTCCTCGTAATCACTCCTATCTTGGATATTTCACACAGACGCGTTTTTGTCGCTTGTCGTTTTGCGTCGCCACGAAAACCTGCGACACATGGGCAATAGTGGTGGTGACACGACTGCAGAACTCTGCGTGAAGTTTTGCAGCTAACCGTATTTTATTTTATTTTCGTCAGCGAGTGAAACCTGGTGTCGCTTGCAAAAGTGGGTGCTCCACCAGTTAAAACGCTTGATTGGACGGGGTAAATGCGCACCAAGCATTGTTATGGTTTTTTTCAAGGTATGGATCAACGGTGAAGCAGACGTACTATCCATTGGGAGGTGCCATTATTTTGCGGTTGTGAAACGAAACCGCAACTCGTTCCGTTTACCCACAAATTTCACATCGCCGTTTGGAAGAGTGACAGATGCTGGTGCTGCGGTGAGATATCAATCAGGAGATGACCGTTGACGATGTTGATTCGTCGTCAATAATCCCCAGGAAACTCCAGACAGTTATATGCTTTGGACCCAAATCGCAAAGACCCCATTTGATCAGCCAAGAATATGCTCTGATCCCGTCTTGGTGTGGGGCAATCCAACAAACCTAACAAGTGATCAAAGATGCCCAATCGTAGTTCTCGTGAGTGACCTACATGATATGTCGCTAAGGGGGCACCTCAACTTGATCAGAACATGCCGAAGAAGAGACTGACTGAGCTTCTGATCATACATTTCCTAACTAAAGTCCGACCCGGTCACTGGAAACGCCTCCAGCAGGGTGTCGAAATCCATGAGTGGAAACCCTCCAACCAAATCGAGTACTGTCGCCAATTAATTTGGGGCATCCAAGTAACGTGACAGCCGCGTGGCATACCTCCCTTCAGAGAGAACCCCAAGGTACGACGTCAACTATTTCATGTGTGACCTGAAATCGGGCGTCGACTTCTTTCAACTAGACGTTCTATGTCAGAATAGGCCGAACCGAATTTGGTTTTAGGTGGAATTTCGTGTATGCGAATAAGGTTTAAGAATGAAATTTCGCGCCTCAACATAGTGAGCCTATGAAACCACTCCCGCAATATCTATTGACAATAATAAAGCTTGTGGAGATTATACAATTTCAATGATGTCTTGTTTTGAAGAGGCTGGAGTGCATTTCAATTACAAAAGTCTATAAATACGAGAGAATTCTTCTTTTCATTTCTAAAAAAGTTGAAGCATTGAATCAAATCTATTTCGATTGCAAAATATATCTAAAAAAATGAAGTTAACATCCGCTTACTTTATTGGTGCCGCTATTGCAGCCAACTTGAAGGAATTTGAAAAGAGAGACGCTTGTGACGTCTGTGTCTCTATCGTTAGTGTTTTCCAAACCTGTATTCCAGCCAGTGGAGATACCAACTCTCAACAATTCAAGTCTTGTCTTTGTGGTACTCTCTACGACAACTCTGCCTTCTGGGATCAATTTGCTCTTTGTGCTAATGGTTGTGACACTTACAGTGGTGTAAAGGGTGCTTCTACCGACATCAGACAACAATACTGTAACGGTGACGGAACTGCCAACTTCGGTGACTTCGCTAAGGAAGCTTTGGGTACTACCACTACTGGTGGTGATAACGGTGCTGCTACCACTACCACTGAAGGAAATGGTGGTGACGGTGATGCTAACACTACTGGAGGAAATGGTGGTGATGGTGATGCCAACACTACTGGTGGAGCTAACGGTAGTGACTCTGACAACACCGCTGGTGGAAACGGCGGAGACTCTGACAACACCACTGGTGGTGTCAATGGTGCTCTTGCTGCTGCCGGTACTACTGGAGGTAACGGTGGAGATGACGATTCTACTGCCACTGGTACTGACAAGGGTGGCGCTAACACTACTACCAAGGGTGGTGATGATGACGACTCTACCGCCACTGGCACCGCCAAGGGTGGAAACGGTGATGACTCTAAGACTACCACCAAGGGTGGAGACGACGACGACTCTAAGACCACTACTAAGGGTGGAGATGACGGCTCTAAGACTACCACCACCACCAAGGGCGGAGATGACGACTCTAAGGGTACCACCACCAAGGGTGGTGACGACTCCTCAGCTACTGGAAGCGGTAGTGGTGACGATGACTCCTCTGCTACTGGAAGCGGTAGTGGTGGCGATGAATCCTCTGCCACTGGTAGCGGAAGCGGTGATGACGACTCCTCTGCTACTGGAAGCGGTAGTGGTGACGATGACTCTTCTGCTACAGGAAGCGATGACTCCTCTGCTACCGGAAGCGGAAGTGGTGATGACGATTCTGGATCTGCCACCAGTGAGGGAAGTTCGGAGACTGGTTCTGGTTCCGGTTCTGGTTCCGGTTCTGGCAACTCAACTTCTTCCGAAGGTTCTGGCTCTGGCTCCAGCAGCTCTTCTTCCAAGTCTAAGGCCGCTGGTAATGTATTAGAAATCAGCGGTGCTCTTTGCGCATTGGCATTATTGTTGTTGTAAGCACTCTTGTAATGGAATTAATTAATTAGACCCTTAGAGATAGATAGCTCAAAAATATACACGGTTAATCTATTAATGATACGGTAAATATCTCTACAAACTTTGATTTAAAGACAACTAATGGGCATTAGTGGATTGACATAAGGCGGTGATGATCAGGGGTATCCTGACAGGTTGAATAGAACGTCTGGTTAAATACCACTAACAGAGATTTAATATTGTGTACGGTGCTCTTGCACTCTTTGTTTGAAATTTCCTCAAAACCCTTGTGAAATTTTAGCTTTTTTTACCGAAATTCGCTACCACTTATTTACGACGAGGCTCATACATTGTATGCATTGAGTGCATTGTATTTTTCAGGGGTATGACGCATGTATTTAGTGGGCGACATTTCACTACTAACAAGCCCGGTTTCAAATCAATACAATAAATTTAATTGGGTGAGGTTTGAGGTACTGGCAGTGCCTTACGTCTAGAGTTTCAAAAGTAGGCAGTAATTGCACGTAGTTATTTCACATTTCCCAAAAGTGGACACCTCAAATCATAATACCCCACATGTAGTATGGGGTTAATTTGAAGAAATTAGCGGCACCGAAACTTCTAGTTTGAAATAGCTCCTCAGTACCTGTCACGGACTGAACAGATATTACAGGTAGGTACACCGACCCACTTTGATACTCCTGTTAGGAATGCTGAAGCAATAAAGTAAGCTAACTTCTTCCCTCGTATGGATCCTGCAAGCTTTGCATTGACATGACACAACATAGAAGTCCGACATGGATGTGCATAATATGAGATAATAATGCACGTGACCACTCGGGTAGACATTTCTTCAATTTTTTAGTTTTGCAGCTGTCTTGCTTTTCTATGGTGAGATACGCAGCAGATTAAAACTATACATCCTTGGCAGTTGCTTATGCTTCCAATTGATTGATTTGAAATATATGACTATTGAGTTAGTGGCAAGTTCAACTTTCTGACTGTAATTATAACAATCCGGGATACTTGGCCCTCTTTGAACTTAGCGCTCTGAAACAGATATCTATTTTTCAGTATTTATGTGATATATATTACGTATATCTCTTGTATATGTTTATATTGGCGACCTAACAAGAGCGTAACTCACTCAAGAATTTTCCAGCTTCTCCTCTTTCTTCTGCTCTCATCAAGCTCTCTCCAATTAAGAAACCGTCTACTCCATCGGTGTATTTGTATTTCTTTACATCTTCAACGGTGGTTATACCAGACAACGCAAGGACCAAAACGTCACCCTTTCTTCCGCTGTTCTTGGAAAAATCAACTAATGAACTGGTGGTTCCCAAGTCCACGTCAAAAGTGGCTAAGTTTCTATTGTTGACGCCAATCACCAAAGGCTCCTTGGTGTCTTTTTCGTGAGTCAATTTCACAGCTTGTTCCAACTCTTCCTTATTTTGTACCTCTACTAAAGGAACCATTCCTAAAGATAATGAGTATTCGTACAATTCCTGTAACAATTTAAAATCGTTCAACATTTTCACAATCAATAGGACGGTATCAGCTCCTGCCAATCTGGCTTCCAAGATCTGGTATTTGCTGAAAACAAATTCTTTTCTCAACACTGCTGGTCTCTTGTAGTCTTTGTGAGTTGGGGTATCGATGACCTTGCGTATCAATGATAAATCGTCCAAGGAACCCTTGAACCATGTAGGCTCCGTCAAAACAGAGATGGTGGAACATCCATTCACCGCATATGTCAAGGCTTGCTCTCCTGGATGAGCTTGAACATTTATATCACCCTTGGAAGGAGATGCACGCTTAAATTCGGACAAAATAATTGTTTGATTTAAGTCTTTCTGAGTGTACTTTAATCTTTCGTAGAAGTTAATTAACGTTGGAGCGACGTTCAATGACAAGGTAGTTTCCAATTGCTGGAACGATTTCCCTGGTAATGCTTCAATAATCTCGTAGTCGGCCAAACGCTGTTTGTATATCTTGGATAAGATGTTCTCCCTTTTAGAAATTGGAGCAGTTTGCTTCTTGTTTTCTTCCCAAGTGCCTCCAGTAACTGACAACAAGTTGTCAATCATAATTTGACCAGATTCCGTCAAAATGGACTCGGGATGAAATTGAACACCCTCAATGGTATATTGCTTGTGTCTGACACCCATAATGATTTCTGGTGATGTTTCCGTAGTAGCAGTGACTTCCAAGCAATCTGGCAAGGTTTTATGTGTACCAGCCAAGGAGTGGTATCTCGTTACTGCCACTGATTGAGGGACATTTGCAAACATACCCTTTCCGTCGTGCTTAATAGTGGTTGTTTTACCGTGAACAATCTCTCCGGCGTAATCAACGACACCCCCGAACACTTCAAAGATACACTGTTGACCCATACAGACACCAAAAATAGGGATTTTACCCTTGAAAGATTGGATCACATCTCTTGACACACCCGAGTCAGTCTGTGGGTGGCCAGGGCCTGGAGAGATAAAGATAATATCTGGTTTTATCACGTTTTCGATGGTCTCGATATCGATTTTATCGTTACGGTAGACATCTACATTACCGCACAATGGAGACTGATGCAAGTACTGGTACAAGTTCCAAGTGAACGAGTCATAATTGTCTATCATTAATACATGCTTCTTTCCAGCATCGGTGACCTGGCTAACCATTTTCGCTGAATGCTATCCCTGTTGTAACTACTTGGCTGAAGAACTTCTTCAAATGACAATTTTCAACCTTCTGAAATGAAACATTTTTTTGACTCATAGGTCTTTGCAGGTTGGGGTTGTTGGATGCAGCGACTTTGCATGTTACCCGATTGGGACGAGATGATTTTGCAGCATTATGACTGAGGTGAGTGAGTGAGTGAGTGAGTGTATGCGTGTCTTGTATGCGCAGTGGAAGGGAAGTGTGAAAAAGGCGAAAGTCGCCTGCAAGATCGTGTGATGATGTAAATGATGTAGATTTGGCAGGCAGCTATAGAGTGGTTAATGTGTTTTTTGTGTGGCTTGTCTTTGGGTGGTTGGCTTTAAAAGTGGAGAGAAGGAAATCTAGTATTTCTTTTTCCGTGAGCCTGAATGTTCTCAGAACCTCTATAAAGAGTATTGTCTTGCCTATCAGCTGCAAACTATAATGTGGTCAAGAAACTGAAATCCAACCTGACAAGTAATCTTGAAATTAAATAAACTGAATATTCTATTATTATTACTATTATTATAGTTAAGATCTATTTTTTAAATACCTTTCTTTTAATTGAATCTACTGATTCTTTTTATCCTCTATTTCTACGTCTAACGCGGGAACTAATGGGAGCATCATAGTCATCATCCACTTCGGCATCTTGAGCGTCAGCTGAAGCTACAGTCTCATCGTTGTATTCGACACCACGCAAGATGATCGAACTAACCAACTCTAATATCAACATGAACAATGAAGACAAGATAGCCAAACAGTAATTAGAAATACTCAAACCGATATCCAACCAAGAACCCTCAGTCTTGACTAAGAAAAAGAAATTCAAAGACAAGAAATCGCTGGTGGAAATAATCAATGTTGAAATGGTGAACTTTCTGATTTCAAGTTGATGGTTCATGATTCCAAGACATGTGGAAAGCAAGACGTATGGAATGATCAACTTGAACATCAACAATGCACCCATAGGGAAGGGGTCAAAAATTGGAATGAGTCTATACACCGAGTCCATTGAAAAAGAAGAAATCGAAGCAATATTTCCAGTGCCAAAAAATGCCAATTGCAAGAAATAGAAACCAATTATAGCAATCCTAATGACTTGTAACCAGTATCCCTCCGGCAATCTTCCTGCAGCCTCTTGTGCCTTTTCTATTTCACGCTTTGAGAACTTAATGCTTTCTTCAATGCTAAGCCATTGTAGTAAAACAAGAGAGTAACCACTGTAGAAGAGCAATTCAAACGAAATTGTCAAGATAATAAATGTTGGAATGAAAGTAAGGAAAATGATCAAAAGTCTTAGTTGGTAATCTTTCGATGGACACACTGAATGAAGACCAGGTAAAACCAATGAACCTATGAAGGAGACCCAACCAAGTATCTGAGAGTATAGAGGAAGACCATTTCTTGCTTGCAAGGAAAGTACAGACATGTTTGTAGCAAATAAGTTCACAGGAATCACTGCCAATTGTAGAAGAACCAATCTTTTTTGTGTGGACTCTATTTCTCTTTGAAAGACCTTGTTTATACCGACTAGGGATATTATAATGGAGAAAACAGCTCCAACATTGATTTGCGTTAAGCTTTCAACCTTCACAGGGTTCAAGTTTGTGAAAATACACATCAAGAGACAACTCAAGAACCAAGTGACTTTCTTAACAGTTGAAATTCTGTCGGATCCGCTCACTGCCAATGGATATAATCCAATCAAAACAAAGATAACAGAAAACATGAATCTCTCAAAGAAACCGTATGCAATTCCTTCATACATACCAATGAAGCAAACAGCGATAAAAAATTTAGTTGGACCAGAGATACCGAAAAAGAGCTGGTTTAAACCATCCGTTAAATAAACCCTTTCACTGACGATAGTGTACCAAAAATATAATGGGAAAGCAGCGTACATATAGTAGTTGAATGGAGAATTTTGGTAGAAAAGGATGTAGTTTATGGATACAGCCAAAGTACCAAAAGCTCCAACCAAGCCGTAGTTGATTTGGGGCTCTAGTGATGCCAAATCTTTCTCAGAAAGTATGAACAACTTCAAGAAAAGACCAAAAGCATATACAATCCAACCAAAGAAACCAAAGGTAACAATAGATCTCAACAAGAGCCAATTGTATGTTTGTAAGTAGTTCAAACCATCTAATGCTGTCTTCATTAACTCTTCGGCTACTTCAATCGCCTTTTTCTCAATTCTTTCTTTGTCTGATTCAGCCAAGTCTTTGCTCTGTAAGGAGTGAATTAAGGAAGTCATTTTGGCGTTATACGAATCAATTGACTTCTCCTCAAATGGACGGTATGGCTTGAATTTGAACTGGTGATTGTATACTTCTTGTTCCTTGATGTAATACTGTTCCACGATGGCCAATGCATTAGCGTAGAGAGCTCTAATCTTGGTAACCTTGTCGGCATCAAGATATTCTAAGGGTAATTCTCCTACTGAGTTTGCTGGGTAATTGGCTCCAATCAAATAGGCCATAAGAGAAGCGATGTCGGCCTGTTTGACGTCATTTCTCACTAAGTGGTCAAATTCCCAGGTATCGAAGTATGTTTCTTCGTAGCCATTGTTTACCGGATCTTGGGCTTTGATTTGAGCTTCTTGATCGGGCAAGTCCTTGAGTTTTATTGGTTTATTCACACCTGCGCCCCATGCGATCAAAGGAGTTCGTGTATTGTCTGGATGTCCATCACCGTGTGATCCAAAGTCTGACATACCGTGATCTGCGGTGAAAACGAATGCAGTATCTTCGTCACCAAAGAACTCGTGGATTCTAGGTACCAACTTGCTTAATTTCTCGTCGATATACTCAATATTGTCGTAGTATTCGGCTGAGTATGGTCTGTATGCATGCCCAGCGGTATCTGGTCCAAGTAAATGGAGGAAGAATACATTTCCCAGTTCGTGCAACTCATTATGGAGAGTTTGGTTGGTTTTCAGGTCAGCCATGAGTTCGTCAAAGTGCTTGAATACGAAAGCGTCCAATTCAATGGAACTTTGGGTAAAATCCTCGAACTCGTGGCCATACATACACACGTCAATTCTGCCTGGGACCACACCTTCTCCATAAGCGAACATTGGTAGGATATCTGGGGATCCAAACGAATACGTATGCTTCGACTGGTTGAAGAACGAGTCGAAATCGACGGGGTTTTCCTTCCATCCCTTTGTGACAGCAGAAACGTCTTCGTAGAATCCTGCGATCATGGCAACATGTCCTGGTCTGGACTCGGTAGGCATTCTGGTATGTGATATACCCCATGTGCCCTCGTTCTGGGCAAGGGATCTTAAGTATGGAGCCAAGTACTTAGTTTCTCCGGTTGTTGGGTGTTTCAACTTCTGGAACGTCTTGTCCGCACGCAACCCGTCTCCGACTATAAGAAAGAGTCTCTTTGCTGGAGGTTTTGTCGTGGAAATATGGTGGTCCATACCATGGACTAGTGGCAGCACGAAGTAGATATCGAAGATCGACCATAAATAGAAGAAGTGGAAGGCTAGGCCCACGAACAAGAGAAGCTGACGATTGCGGTTCATGGCGACTGTTGCGACGACTGACTTACTACGAAAGAATACAAGTTCCTTTTTGACTCCGGTCCTACTACAACTAGAAAGAACAGCTATTACAAACAGCTACGTATTCGTTTATGACTGCAAGAACGGTGCATAATATAAGTAAAGTGCAAAACGACCAATCGAACATGGAAAAGGGAAAACAACGCGGCTTGAAAAATAGTGCATTTTGTAAAGGGTGGTTACGCAGCTACGCAGTTACTGTGTAGTTGATGTTGTGAGACGTGACAACACGGTGTTATGTGAAGTGAGAGGTAAGGCATGTGATGTAGTTTAGGCTGGCACACATGGTAGGGGAAGGAATTTGCAACTTGGGTAACAGTTGGGGTTTAGGTACTGTTTTTGCAGTCGTCTATACATGGCCCTTCAATGCCACTTTCTACAATTTCTACAGGGAGCTCAAACAGTCAAACTGCCGAGCGATAGAATTAACAGGGGATTTTATTACTTAACTATAAACATATATAGCTAAGCTAGACGTCATAATAAAAGTTAAAATATATATATAAAAGTTGAAAAAAGAGAGGTGGGATAACAAAATACATAAATGCTTAGAATAGGTGAATTATAGATTAAATAGAAACTTGAACATACATAATGACTTAATACGTGAAAACAACGAAGAACTACATAAAAACTGATCTCAAATCCTCACTTTAGACCTACCATCTTCTTCTATTGGACAGAATATTTTAACCTAAGGAAGTTCTACACGCTCTCAATAACCCATTATTCATTACTTTATTCTATTAGTATCTATAATTATTCACTGCCATTCCTGGCCATGTTCATCCAGTCGCAATTTTGCTTGTACACCTTCATAGTATTTGTATACACCCGCAACAGATCAGTGAACTCCTGGTTCACGTCTAAATCTCTCTGCAAGCACTTGTGATATACATCGAATGTCACCAGATCTGAATTGATGATATCATAAAACTCTAAATCTTTCTCCGCTCTCTCCATTTGGTACTGGATTATGTGCTGCTTGTAAGTCAAAAAATCCTTTTGGTATTTCTGAATTGACGATACATATTGTCTCCAGCCGTGGTCACTGATCGTTGGGTCAATGACTGCATTCGGAGGTTCTGGTGGTGTATATGTATGTATAGATGGTGAGGCATGAAGATCTAATTCTGATAACTTCAGTATCTTTGATTGCTTCCCTGTTTCAGGAGCTGCGTATCCTCTCACAGTATTTTTATTGATTGGCGTAGACAAAGTCTCAGCTCGAGACTTGCCATTTGAATACTCTGAGAATCGGGTTCTTTTAGAGCTGAATTGAGCCATATTCTCGCTTAGTTTGCGTCTACCCTTTGGGTCTTCTTTAGGCAAGCTATTAAACATATCTGAAAAATCTGTGCTGTCTATGTTCTGTCCTAAGCTTTCTTGCATATCATTCAACAGGAATGGGGACTGTCTATACCTTTTGGCTGAATTGGGCTTTGTCGGTGTATATCCATCCACAGAGGCCCTAATCGGAGTATCTCTGGTATTGCTTGTAGGTGCCTGGACACTAGGTCTTGTAGGGGAAACGGTACGCATATTCATCCGATGTTGCTTGCCACGAGGTCTCATAGAAAATGACGGTTTTGCAGCTTCTTTCAACATAGATAATAATGATGGATCATAGTCTGGATCGGACGAGCTTTCTCCATCAGCTTTCTCGACGAAACTCGAAGCTACATCATCCACTTCTTCAAGATTGACAAAACCTGGAACGGGAGTCTCTGCCTCGCTTTCTGCGGGTTTGGGCAGCTTTGAGCTTGTCTCTGGGGTTCCAACGTTGCTCTCCTCGTCCTCGTCCTCGTCGTCTAAGACAATCGGATTACTAGAATTACGACCATGTCCGTCAGAATCATTACTATCCGTATCTTCTTCACCGGATGAATAATACTTTCTGGTTTCCTCCTTCACTCCTTTAGTCGTATCACCCCGATAGTCGTGATTTATTCGATATGTGCGATCAAATTCATCCTCTGGTATGTATCCCGCTGTATTAGTATGGGATTTATGGCTTGCTCTGGCTTCTCTTTTCGCCTTTTCATAGGCAGTTTGCTCTTCCATAGGGCCCTGTGTTTCAAATTCCTCTTTCTTGGCCTTTTCTTCTTCTTCTGCCTGGAACCTTGCTTCCTTTTGAAGACGTTCATTCTCTTGTCTTAACTGCTCCACGAGGTTCCTTTGTGCTTGTGCTTGTGCCTTTGCTTGTGCTTCTTGGTAGGTTCGTAAAGCCTCTGCCGATTCCCTCTGCATTTTCTCCGCTTTTTCCAGTTCTCTCTTCCTCCGCATTACCTCCTCGGCTCGTGCTCGTTCTAACATCTCTTTCTGGATCCGTGCTGCTTCGAAACGGGCTCGTTCTTCTTCCGCACGGCGGACACTATCGTCCTTACGACCATAAAAGTTCTGGTAGAAGCCAAAGTAATTGCTTGTGCTTGCTCCACCAGCCAGTCCGCTGCTCTTAAAGGAGAAATGACTAGTGCTAGCCCCTGAGTTGTAAGGCGAGTAAGAGCTAAAGCTATATGATGTGGCTGGCTTGGTGTATAACCCGATTTTGGCGTCATACTGGCGCTTAGTCTCTGGGTCCTTGAGGATATCGTAGGCCTCATTGAGTTTGATGAATAAATCGTGGTGATCCTTGATTGGCGTTTTATCTGGGTGGTACTTCAACGAGAGCTTCTTGTATGCTTTCTTGATCTCTTCTACTGATGCCGCGTGCGATAGCCCTAGCAACTGGTAGTAGTCCAGGGTCTGTGAACTCGCTGTGGCCATCTATACTAGTGTGATTGTGGAGACCGCTGTGTGTGTAAATACATCAAGAAGGAAACAAGTAGAGAACGAAGTGGTTCTATGTATTGGCGTGTAATCAGAGTTGCAATGAATTACAGATTTCCCAACGTCTATTTTCTGTTCTCATATGTCGCACTACAATTTAGAATTAATATGGAGGAAGGGCTACAGTGGAGGGAGGAGGAAAGGAAGGAGGAAGAAGTGAAATGCTAGGGGGAGTTGGAGGACAATGAGTGTGTGAAGTTTTGTTTTCAGCAATGGGGAGTGGTGGTTACGGTAGAAAATTAGTAGTGAGCTTACTAACGGGGAGTTTATTAGGGACCATAGTGGTGAGGTTACTAGAAGAGATAGTATTTGGTATTAGAACTCCTGTATCTGCAGTTAACGAAGTAGATCGGAATGGGTGCGCATTTATACGCCAGGAACAGTGGAATGGTAATTGAAGAAATGGTGCACTCCTTGGGATATTATATGAATAGACGTAAAGAGGTAGAAAGCAAGCGGTTATAGAAGAATTTGTGCTTTCTACAAGCAGTGTGTAATAGAGTCTCAACTACGTTGTGGAAAGGAAGTTTTAAATTTGCTGGTTGGCGAATTGAAAGCTTCGAAGGGCGGCTAGTAACTACAGTATTACGATTTTGCAGTCAAAACGTATATTGAACAGAAGAAATGTTAATGAAAGAAATAGGTGAAAGGAACAGAAGAGATTTAAAGTAATGTAACAAGTCATTAGAATGATAATATGTGCCCACAACATTGCACCGTTCAACCATCTGATTCCTTGAATGCAGCTTTACTGGGAGGAAACAAATTCTTTTTGCCTTCACCAACGAAGTTCCCGGGTGGGTTGTAGTTACAAATAACGTAATATCCCGGCCACTTTGTCTCTGAATCGCATAATCTGTAGCCACATCCTAATTGGGTACTTCCCTTCCAAATGACTGCAGTGAAGTGATCAAGCTCGTTTGCCAAAGCATAGTTATATTCAACACCTTCAACATACCATGCGTAGAAGGATTGAGTGCTATTTTTCATCCCACAAACAAGGTTTTCGCCGTAAGGACCACCTGAATGTTTCAAATCGGCGTCACACAGTGTTGCATCTGCATAGCCCTGAGCATACTTGTAGACTGCATCACTCCACTGCAATGGGCCAGATCCATGCAATGCTCTCTTTTCGTTATGGAGATCTAGTATGGGCTGGAAAAATCTGTCATCATGAGTTCCCTTAACTTTGAAACTACTTTCACTGGACATAGTACTGGAAGCAGCAGAGTGGGCAAAATTTGAATCTGATGTTGGATACCATGGCGTTTTTGATTGTTTTAAAGAGGAAACGCCCAGGGATTGAATAGTAGTGGACGGAGAAAGAGTGGGAAATCTTACGACAGTACGGGTTTTCACCAACTTTGCGTCATCTGCAACACTAGAGACACCACTAGTCTTCAAAGATAAAACTTCTTCTAGAGACCGAGCACTTGCCTTTTGTTGCACTGTCGGTTGACTTAAATAATTTCGGTCTTCCTGACTAACCAGCTGTGCGCCTATGCCAACATGAATGGTCGAAATTAGAGTTTCGGTCACCAAGACCGTTTTCGTAGTAGCCGACAGAAAAGCTAAAATAAAAGCTGCAGCGGATAAAGTTGCAATTTTCATTGGTAATTATTGTGTAAATTTAAGGAGCGACTGGGTTACAATAACAGTGTAATGTGTAATGTAAAGTGCAAAGGCAGAATAAAGTAGAAAGCGTACTATTTAAATCAAAAATGAGCCTTTTCTACACAACATTAGTAGTACGAAATTTTCTCACAAGACAGCTTACATTAAATGGGGAAATAATAGTCGAGGATGGGAATGAATCGTCACAGAATGGAGAATTAATAATGATGTCAGATACATTCCTATGGTCATACTAGTATGAAATAATTTGCAGCATGTCACGCAAGCTATGTGCTGCAATTTCTGTTTTAGGACAGAATTGTTCCTTAGAAAATAATGTTGTTGAATAATAAGTACATTCTCACTTTTGCAACAAGAACCAAAACTACACCAAAGGACTTGATTGTAACTTCGACATATTAGTAAGTTTCTACAGTAAGCTACATATGGTACACCATTAATAATTTTTAATCATTTTTATCATTGCATATAGGGTCGAACTCTTTAAATATGATTTCCCATTAAGAACCAAAAAAGTGTATTTCACGCTGCATATAGAACTAAAAACTTCAACTAACGTCTAAGACATGACTGAAGTAACCTAAAATAAAGAGATTCCAGGACCATTTACTGGAATTAATTAAATTATACAAATCTTTAGGGCAACAAGTTTTGCTTGCCCTGTCCAATGACGTTTCCTGGAGGATTGTATGAACAAATAACGTAATAACCATGCCCCTGAGATCTACAGTCTTTGTAGGCACACCCCAATTCAGTAGTGGCCTCCCAGATAATGGCAGTGAAATGGTCAAAGGAATTTGCAGTAGAGTAATCGTAATTATCTCCTTCGGCGTACCAAGCATTGAATGCAGATGATCCATCTGGAAATCCAACTGCTAAATTCTCACCGTATTGCCCTCCGGAATGCTGTAAGTTACCAGAGCAGTCATATTTGTCTGCATATGCTTGTGCATAATTGTACACTTCAATATTCCATGCTAACGCTCCGACGCCATGATCACTTCTCTTTTCATTATGAAGATCCAAAACCGGTTGAAAGAAGGTTGCGTCGGCATCTCCAAACACGACATTCGAACCATCGGTGGTTGTAGGAGTTGATAGCGAGATATCTGGACTAGTGGTAGTAGCTTGTTTTGTGACAAGCGTCGTTGGTAATAACGTGGTAAATGTTGGTGGAACGAGAGAAGTGGTGGTTTGGGGAGTAGTTGCCTGGGGAGAAGTGGTGGTCTCCGTGGATGTGACTGGAGAGGTTGTTGTCTCAGGAGATGCAGTTGTCTGTGGAGAAGTAATTGCTTCTTTAGAAGTGGCTTTTGTTTCAATATTGGTAGCATCTTTTGCGATAGATCCTTTGTTTTGTGTCACAGTTGTGGTAGTATCTTGGCGCACGCTTGCTGTAGTTGTAACTTCTTCTACAACAAATGTAGAAGCATATTCTACCACAACAGATGGTCCGATAGCAATACTTTCTGATGTTGCCTGGTTTTGAATGGAGTCTGTAATAAGGCTTTCGCTAACCTGGCTTGTTGCCGTGGAGCTTTGTGCAACAGGAAACGGAGAACTCTGGAGCGCTTCAATCTGAGTGGTGGCTTCTTCCGGAGTGACTGCTCCTACAACTTCAGTAGCAACTGTTGCCTTTACGGTGGTAAAAACGGTCACTACGTGAAGACGGGTTACCACGACTACATCAATCGCAGCTGATGTCAATGTTAATACTGACAATGTTGTTGCCAATGTTAAAAGTTTCATCGGTGTATGGTTATATATTTTAAAGGAGTGGACAGGTAGCTGAATGTACCCAAATACAATGATGTTACGGAAAACACCAGGAAATGTGAACAACAAAGGAAAGGGTCTCTATTTAAAGCACCCCATCTTCAGTGCAATATTCTGTTTCATTTCACTACATGCCTTTTAGGTAGCGAAGCAGCGGTAATCATGGTGTCGTCAGGTAACGATCGCGTACAAATAGTGTTGGTGAATTAATTCTTGTCCCACGGAGTTTCTCCACGAACGTAAGGGGTATTGAAGGGGGTGTCATGTTTTGCTGCAACTAGTGGCTGCAATATTTTCTTGCGACAAGCAAATACGTCGTCCGAGTTTTGTAAACAAATGAGAAGAGCGCGGTTTCTTTTACTTTACGCGTTTTTGTGGTCAAGCATTTTATAGTATAACAAGTGGAGTCTGCATCGATGAAGTATTTTTTAGCAGATAAAGGTAGTCGGGAGTGCAAGAGTGGATATACATCAGAGAGGAATTCTTGAAAATGGTGTAGAGGCAATTAGCTGCTTGGTGTAAAGTATGAGTTCCAGATTTTAGATTTGGATTCGAATGACAAACTTTGAAGACTTCTGCAAGGGGGACCAAGTAAGAAAGTAAACCCAGAACAACTGTTAGGATTGCCGCTGTACTAAGATGTGAGAGATTTGCAAGCTACGACCAATTTTGCCAAAACTCAAGGTAAGTTGAATCGGCTCAGTTGCATTCAAACAACAAACTGCCTGTGTAAGTTGGCGTATGTGCCGTGATCCTCACCTTTTCTTATACCCTTCTGCAGAATCTGTTACAGGAACTATCCAGCCGTTATTTCCTAATAACTCTATCAATCAAGATTAATAAAAAAACCGAAACATATATTTTTTAAGAAAAGATTGTAAATAGACTTGAATAGATAAACTCCTCGTCGTAGCTTTTCTACGACAACTTGTGTGGTACTTAGCACATTTAAGACGAAAACTTGAAGATGACAATGCCTTACTTAGGTGGGAACAAGTTGTCCTTTCCTTCACTTGCAATGTTTCCTGTTGGGTGGTAAGAGCAAATGATGTACCCTTGCTCTTGCAGTCCTTGTGAGCACATCCCAATTCAGTGGTGTCTTTCCAAATAATAGCAGTGAAGTGATCAAGAACACTAGATGAACTGTAATCGTAGTTTTTACCTTGAATACCAATCGTTGAAGCTGAGACGCCGTCTTGGTGGCCGACTGCTAAGTTTTCACCGTATTTACCAAGAGAATGTTGCAAGAAACCCAAACAATCGTATATATAGGCATAGGCTCGAGCATATATAGGCTTCTTCACTCCATTTTAACGGATTGACTTGGTGTTCTTTTCTCTTAAAGTTGTGAATGTCCAACACTGGTTGAAAATAAGCCAGAGTCCGCACCACCAAACACAGTGTTGCTTGAGTTTCCAGCGCTAGAGTTTGAAGGAGCTGAAGTGAAATATGGAGGCTGGGTGTAAGCTGGATAATCATCCCTCAGTCTAGTAACAAGCGTAGTTGGGTATCCGTGAGGCGCGGTTGCATTAAATCCACCATGTGGACCTTTTCCTGGGTGACCTGGGTGACCTGGGTGATCTGGGAAACCATGTTGAGGGCCTGTGTAGCCTCCACCATTTGAGTGTCCATTCGGTGGGAAACCATTTTGTGGCTTTCCAGGATGGCGGACACCACTTGGTATAGCACCTCCTTGGCTCTTTTGTGGGACCACTGTTGAAAAGTCCTGTGCTGCACCACTATCTTGAACTGGCAAGACTTGTGTTTGAGTCAAAGGACTTGCATCTGAAGCAGCATACAGAATTGAAAGAATTGAAAGAGCGGTAGTTAAAGTAAGAAATTGCATAGTTGGTGATCGCAAAAGATTGTTGGAGTAAGTAATGATTGTTAGAATAGAAAGCAAGAATCCCGTTCAGAAATAGCAGATTTGTTGTATATTTATACAAAATCTTTAAGCTGATTACACTACTCTAAAAATATTATATCGCAATGTGTTGGACTAGAAGCACTTAATGTCTACACTATTCTAACGGTATTATTTCGGAATTGTTGGACAAGAAGCATTCCATTGGTTCTTTTGACGGCTGGGTATAGCTGTGGCTTCAAGTCGATCCTCAAATCAACAAAGGGAAGACTTTCAATCCCATTCCCCTATTGTAAATGGCTATTGTATTGGGTGTGAATGGTGATGTCATAGCCAACATGTGCTCATTGTGATCCATTCAGAACGTGAACTAGAATCGAAATTATTGATGTGGTTAGGAACTGTAGTGGCTTTAAAAAAAAGTCGATAAGAGCCCTGGAAAGAACTCTTCGGCGATCCATTTGCAATTGCAGCCGTTTTACTAACACCGATGCGAATGAATATTTTGGTTTGCCGTTCCTGCATTCTTCCGGGCATTGTTCCCAATGAAACTTAGCAGCAACAGTAAATGGTTGTGAGAACAAAAGGTTCAATGGGGCACAGCTGCTTCAGGTATATAATCAGGGGCGCTATCGGCCATGTGTGCTGCTTTGTTCCATTGATTTTGGTTAATAGGAAATGAAAAGGGATGGAATTATGAGCAATTTTAGATCCTATGTTGAAATGTCCAATTTCATATACATTCGCTGAAAGTTAGAGTTATTTACATAAAGGAGTGTGTCATATACTAAATTGAGAGAGAAAATGCTTTTTAGTTGAAAACATAGAGTTCAATGAAGGGTTGAAAATGCCCTTAAGCAGAAGCACTACTTTCATGGAGTTCATCTGGTTTCGGTGGACCAATCTTTTTTGTTTTGGCTTTCAAGTAAACCTCGAAAATGAATTTCTCATTGTTAACTTGATGAGTAGTAATAATTCCATCGTCATTGTTCTCTTGTACCATCTTTTGGTATAGTTGAAACACCAATGGCCCGTATGTACCGGAGTCATCATATAAGTATCTACGGGAAGTAGAATCAAGTATTAAATCCTTCGAGAGTTCTAATTTCTTAATGTAATCGTAGAACTCTTTGATGTCGGCATTATTTGTGCTCTCAACTAAGCTGGTCATTGTAGATTCCGTGAGATTCATTCGCAACACATCTTGGACGAAGCTGTCTAAGCTTAACATAGCATTGAGGGATCCGCCGTAGATTACAAAATTTACCAAATAGAAGGCGTCACCCCAGAGTTTCTCTTTGATTGCTGCTTCTAATTGTGCTTGTATTTGCTTTATTTTTATTTCATTGGCAGGAGAACCTGAGAGCATATAGCCGAAGCTGGCATCAAATTCTGATAACATAGGAATAGAGTACTTACCCTCGATTAAAATGGGTGTCCTCATACCCTCATCGTTATCGAACTTCGAAGAACTGTGGATAAGTTCAGATACGTAAGTAGCATTGTACTTCGTTGGTGAAGCTGAAATGATTAAGGCGCTGCTTCCCACTAAAATAGTTGTTGCAAAAAGTAATATCTTCTCATACATAGTGATAATTTGCTATGTGTTAGATAATATTGTTCGTAGAGAAGTCATAGATACATTAAGCATATTCTCGAGGCAGTGTAGGTCCTTTTTATATTAGTCCCCCACAATTTGTTAAGATTGAAGAAGGCTCAATAAGAAACTTGAGCTTAGCATCACCTGTTGGTAATGCTATTACATGCAGAACCAGAACATTGTCTAAGTATCTGAAACACAAGATATATGAGAATGTTTAAATCCATAATCTCTCCACAATCTGTTAATATGGAAACTTAACACCGATTTACCCCGACTTTACCCCGATCTTACTACTATATCTCAAAAGGGAGATATAATCCAATTACTATATAAGTCATAGTGATTACCAGTTATTCATAGAATCTAAATATGTTCGCCAGGACTCTCATCCTATAATTCTATACTAGTTAATATATACTAACTTATATATAAAGAGTACCGAGTACTGCATCTGTGTTACCCGCTAACATCACCTTTATTCCTTGCTATTCCCCTTTTAGTATTCATCTTCGGGGATATGGACACTCTATTCTATGCAAATAAACAATTCAATTTAAAACATTAAAGCTTAATGTTCCAGCATTGAGAGATATAGCTACCGGCCTGTCCTTCCATAATAGTGATAATTGTCTTTCTATTACCGTTCTAGTTATGTAAACTTCTGAGATATGGACAATCTGTTGAAAATACACTCATGCAGCATATACTCTAATCCTTTCAGGTCTAAGCTATTTCTATTTAGACAATTCCCCACGTTTTACGGCACCAAGTTGTGATTGTAACTTGAATAGGAGATGTAACAAATAACCTCCTGCAGATACCCCAAAGCTGCAACTTTAATTATGTTATCTTAACGGCTACAGTGTCCTTATCGATGGCCTGTTGAGTAAGCTGTAGAAAATGTAGTAGAACTGCAGTAGGCAGTTGAAAAATGATATCTGTGTCCTAACTGCCATCTGTCGTTGAGAGAACATTTCTCCACCTACCCTACTGCTCATGTGCAAAATACAGAGGAATAGTCTGCAAACTGGCTGTGCGCTTCTTCATCCAGCGGCTGAGTCGCACCGCACGTCATAATAATAATCCACACTCACCCACCTGTTATTAATCTCTCACGGGTTCTCTCTCGCAAGTTTCCTCACAGGTTTCCTCGCAGGTTTCCTCGCAGGTCTCATATCCACTCACCAGAAAAATCAAAATCTCCATAGTTGAAGTCATTTCTCGGCTATTGTGAGGACGACGTAACTGCAAGGATTTGACCCAGTGCACTAGCAATCTCATTGAAAAGTACGGAATTCCAGCCTCTCAACCTATATACGACAATAAATACTCTCAAAAACCTCTTTCATCACCTTTCATCCATTTCCATAAAGCACTCTCTCCCCCATCATCGCCCCTATCGTCTCCTCCAGCCTCTGACTCTCCTCACCACTAAATTATCAGAGGCGATGTTTCCTGCAGACGCTACCATCCACCACGCGAGTCTGGATCGCTGAAACTAATAGTAATACGAATCGATTATATATACCATGTTATTTGCAGCGCAGAAGAAGAAGAAGACGACGACTAAGAAGACTAAGAAGTAGATTAGGAAGGTCATTTAATTTTCCTGCTAACTTCGACTCTACACAATGGCTCTCACTCACTCCGTCGCTACCGACGGTTCCCATATCTTCCACAACACTCAGTCCAAGAAGTACCTCTTCTTGAACGGTAACAGGGGAGCAAGCGTGTCGGATGTTCTTCCCGCCATCTACTCCAAGCTCTCGGTGGGTCCTGCAACCACGATCTCGTGTATCATCGGTACCATCAAGTTGAAAATCAACAGATACGTCATCGTGGCCGACTCACACTCCATCACGGGATCGATTTTGGGTAACCAGATCGCCAAAATCGAATCGTACCGTATTCTTCCTTTGGGTAACCAATTCTCCCAGAAGAACGCTGAAGAGTCCACTTACTTGGAACTCTTGAACCAGCATTTGAGCCTGGCTACGTTATATTACTCCATCGATAACAAGTACGACTTGACCAACTCGTTGCAAAGACAGTTCACTACAGATAACGTGTCGTTGGACAGTCGTTTCTGGTGGAATCAGTACTTGTCCGAAGAGTTTATAGAAAACGGGGCCCAAGATTTTGTAACCCCAATTATCTACGGTTACTTCAAATCACATTCAGCATCGTTCAACGGTCCTCATCCCCTTGATTTCGCCTTATTGACCCGTCGTTCGACCCTCAGAGCCGGAACAAGATACTTCCGTAGAGGTGTCGATTCCGACGGAAATGTAGCCAACTTCAATGAAACAGAACAGATTTTCACTAGCAAGGACAACCAGATCTTCTCTTTACTTCAAACCAGAGGTTCCGTTCCAGTATACTGGGCTGAGATCAACAACTTGAAGTACAAGCCAAACTTGGTTATTTCTTCTCGATCTGCTTTGGATGCAACAGAAAAGCACTTTGCTGAGCAAGTCGAATTGTACGGAGACAACTACATTGTGAACTTAGTCAACCAAAAGGGCCATGAATTGCCTGTGAAGCAATCTTACGAGCATGCCGTAGAAAACTTGCCAGCTTCGCTTGCTAGCAAAGTGAACTACATCTACTTCGATTTCCACCATGAATGTAGAAACATGAGATGGGACCGTATCAAGTTGTTGTTGGAACACTTAATTCAATTGAACTACACAAGTGACAACTACTTCCATTATGACCTCAACACAAGAGCCATCATCTCAAAACAAACCAAGATCGTCAGAACGAACTGTATGGATTGTTTGGACCGTACCAATGTTGTGCAATCCATGATTGCTCGTTGGGTTTTCCAGAATCAATTGACTAAGGCTTACTACCTTTCTAAGGAAAACGTGACACCATGGGAAATCTTAGATCCTCTGTTTAACCTTTTCTTCCAAGACTTTTGGGCTGATAATGCTGACGCAGTTTCGTGCGCTTATTCTGGAACTGGTGCATTGAAGACCGATTTCACGAGAACAGGAAAGAGGACCAAGCAGGGTGCTTTATCGGACTTGCAGAACTCTATTACTCGTTACTATAAAAACAACTACAAGGATGGTAGCAGACAGGACTCTTACGACTTGGTGTTGGGTAAGTTTAAGCCATATCAGGATTCCGTGGAATCTCCATTCATTGACAAAAGACCACCATATCTCCAGTTGTTGCCATACTTGATGGGAACTTCCTTCTTGGTTTTGATAGCGATTTTGCTCTTCCCAAGGGGCCCCATCACAGAATGGAAGAATATTTTGGTGATTAGTGGATGTTTGATCTACAACATTCGTAGTTTGTTGTACCTCAACAAGAATGGATACCAATTCGTAAACTGGCCAAGATTGGTGAGCTTAGACTTCTTGAGAAAGATTGAAATTCCTGGAAGCACTGGAGTTAAGTATGTCGAGCAAGACAACTTTACTAGTACTGCTGGTAAGAAGAAGAAGTAATCATGATAATGGACAATTAGACTAAGTTTAGATGAATACGGGTGGATATGAGAACATTTGGAGTAGTGTTGTCCTATTGCACTACTTCTCTCTGCTTTATGTTACCTTATAGACAGGGTTTTGATTCTTCGTATGACATATTCAGTGTCCGTATTAGTTCAACGCAGAGTTAATATTACTTTAGACCTGACAGTGAGTTTTGTGAGTAATCATTTTGTATTGTGTACCGTGTGGTGAATACTCTTAGAGTTGACGGACCAAGTCGTTTTCAACACTGTGAAGTGATTTTGCTTTTCATGATGAATGACAGGAGTAGGTTGTTAGGTCAATAAGTTTTTAGTAATAAATCCGAACAAGGTGTATTGCTGTAGTCTTTCCACTCCTGACTTTGGAGCTCGTATGCTCCTTCATGCAACAGCGTTCTTATATCATTTTTTATTTAACTCAATACACTTCGTTCAAGTTAAGCTTTTGCTAGCTTTTTATTCATTTTTTATATTTATGTCAATTTTTTTAGTACGAAATAAACTATATATACTACTAATGTAACATCTTTTGTCTGATCTTACATATTTTTATCAAATAACTATATATTACAATACAATACTACTATTTCTCCAACTTTTTCACGCTCTTCCCACTATGGAGCCTTGCAGTTTTATGTAGCGATCCATCATTCCCCAGTATTTCACCCTATTCTAACGATTTTTAGCACTTTTTACTGTACACCGATTCCCACCACCCTATCATCTCTCCCTTCCAACCTCCTTTCTCATAAACTCCATTCCAACCACACTATTCCTTGTCTTCTTCACTACCTCACCTCTCCTTTCCCTCACTCACATTTTGCAGTTCACAGTCACTCGCACTGAAAAAAACGTCGATCAGAAAAATCCCAATTCAGGCATTTAATTGTTAGTGTTAATGAATTGATGTCTTTCTGAAGGGTAGAAGAAAGCACACCGAAACCCCTGGCGCTTCAGTTGTATTCAGTGGATATCGTTGTAACCGGTCTATTAAGCAGTGAGATCGATTTAAATAGTAGAATTAGCGGGAATTCGAACAGATACTTGAGGTTTGTTTGAGAGTTCGTAATAGCATTATTGTACTAGCCATATATCGTATACTATTACTGCTGTTAGTTTCATTGTACTACTTGTATTGGAAGAATAGTTCCACCATCACCATCATCACCACTAATACCTTAACACACCGTCGCAATGTCAGATTTGTTGGAAAAGTCCTTGGACGAAATCATAGGAGACACCAAAGCGTCGTCCGCCCATAGAAGAAACAATACCTCTAACCGTCGAGCTGGCGGTCCTAGAAGAAACAACACCGGCAGAAACGCCAGCACCGCAAGAATAAACAAGAAACCGTACTCCAGAGAAAGAGAAAGAGGCGGACCTCGTTTCCATCACTCATCAAGCTCTCTTCCCAGAGATATCCGTGGCATGGCTGGATCTCGTCCAGTGTTGCGTGTCAAGAACATCCACCCAGACTTGAATGGTGAGGATTTATCCAACTTGTTCGGTGGAGTTTCTCCAGTAGAATTCGTTAAATTCGATAATGAGGACGATAGCGTAGCATACGTCTGCTTTGAAGGCGACAACACCAGAAGCAACGCTTTGGCAATTGAAAAATTCAACGGCAAGAAAGCCATGGGTAACACTTTAATCGTGGAGGGAGCCACGTCGTTGGCTGATAGAATCTCATCCCTTCCTGCCAACACTAGAGTGAGTCGTGGAACGCCTCCATCTCGTGAAATCAGAGAAAAACCAGCACCAAGAAGAAAAGAAAGAGCTCCTAGACCAGCTAAGAAATCTGCCGAGGATCTTGACGATGAGTTGTCTGCTTACATGAATGCAAGCGAAGAGCCCAAGACAGGAAAGTCTTTTGAGACGGCCGTTTCAGTACCAGCAACTTCTGAGAGTGCACCAACGGAGACTGGAAATGATGATGTCATGGAAGAGTAAGAATGAAGTAAAAAAAACTCAGAAACATATCTGGATTTTCTTGCCCATGGTGGCTATGCACAGTCGTTGCGTATAAAAGAAGAAGAAGAAGAATGTGAAGGAGAATAAAAGAAAATCCATAAAAAGAACTTAAGATATAGTACTTACTTTCCATTTTTATATGTTATATTCTTGTAATTATAAAAAACTATTTTATATTAGGATGGATTATATGTAGTAATAGTACTCTTGCAATGAGTAAAGTATATAATAGTGAGGAGGTGTCAATTATCGTGGATTGCTCTCTTGTTCCTTCTTATTAAGTACAATTATTATGTTAAATATTATGTTCTATTAAATAAAACTTCTTAAAATGCAAATTATAATGATTATAAATAGTAGCAAGTAGATTTGTTACCTACGTTTTTTCTCTGTTTTTACTTTAGAACTATGAGCTGCACCAAACCGGTTAACCCATACCTTGGGTCAATTCGACCATCTCGATGTAGGTCTTCTTGGTAGCCTTTCTCCATGACTTACCGTAGTACAAGGTGGGAACAATAAAGGCGATGGAGACAAAGTCAATGACAGCCAAAGCAATGTACGTATTTGCAGTTCCAGCTCCATCTAACCAGTAGGAACAGACGAAAGTGAAAACGCATGCCAAAGTGTTGTTAATAATGGAAACTCCTACCATTCCTTGAATGACAATGGCTGGGTATGCGTCCATAAGGTATGACATGGCAGTGTCACCAATAGAACCCCAACCGAATCCAATGAAACCTAAACCGACGTAGATCACTTGCCATGGCCAGTCTCTAGCTGCACCTACACCAAACATAATCAATCCAGCTGGTGAAATGATTAGGGTGACGAACAAGAGCCACAATCTGTACTCTGGCTCGAACAAACCACCGTTCTTCTTGGCTATCCACAAAACGTGCTTGTCGGATAACATACCAGAAGTAAAACAACCGATGACAGCACCAATTAAGGTGGCCACGTTCATGATAGCAACACCAGTCTCGGACTTATTCCATGGTTCATCGTAAAAGTAGGTGTCTTGGGTAGTTAAGAAGAAAGTCATATAAGCATCTTGCAAACCCCACAAGAGTCCAGATAACCAAACAGCTGGGAACGTGAACACTTTGAAATAGACAATGAATCTCTTGAGGTATTGCATGAAACCGTAACCCTCAAGGTAAGGAGATGGGGTGATAAGAGCAATTCTCTTGTGGAAAGGAGTCAACTTCTCAGTTCCATCCTCGGCATCAAACACTTCTTCTTGAGTTGCTTCAGGAGAGCCAAGATCAATTTGCTTAGCGTTTGTAACTGATTTCTTCTCTTCAAGGAACTTGTCCTCCGCGAGCTTATCGTCGAGGGTACCAGTGGTTTCTATTGGCTCCTCAACGGACTTGGAAGACTCGTAGACAGCAGAATATTTCATTCTGTCAAAAACGGTTTCCTCGCATGCAAAGAGGACCACAATTAGTGTGATACCACAGATTATGGCACCCCACCAACCAACCCATCTGAAAGATTGGGACTGAGATATCAAATGAGCAATCAATGGTCCTAAGAACGAACCAACGGAGGTGGCTAAGATATATACAGTCAAAACGGAACCCAATTGATGCTGGAAGAAAATGTCTGAAAGCGATTGCTGGACTTGAGCTTCGGCACAAGCTTCAGACATACCTACAAAAGCTTGAGACCAAATAGTGTCTGCGGTTCTTCTTGACAGGGCAAACCAAACGGATCCGAGGGTACCAGCAAGGAGACAAACAATGTAGGTAATACGTCTTCCGTAAAGCGAAGAAGCAGGTGCAAAGAAAATACAAGACCAACCGATGAAGATGAACAAGACACCAGCACCCGTATTCATGGCATCGTAACTAATACCGTAAATAGCGTTCAATGAGTCTTGGGCAGCACCTGCACTATTAGAGGTGGCTGCTGTTAAAGCGGTGACAAAGGACAACAAAAAAAAGTGCCACAACTTTCTAGTAAAAGACCAGTTTAATGGATCGTTCGGAGAGTCCGATGGTTGAGGCATCAAGATGAGCCCATCTTTGGTTCTCTTCAATGGTCTAGCGCTTGTTGAGGTCTCGATGGAGGAGCTGTCATTACCAACCAAGATATTGGTAGTACCTGGGATGTAGTTGTCATCATAGTACTTTGTGGTGTCTTCGAGAGAGCTCATAGTGAAAATCGTTAATTCTGAGGGTATGGGATGTGAAAAGTGGATAATAAGACTAAGTAGCCTATTTTATTTTGGATGGGTATAAAACAAAACTTTCTCTTCTATCTAAATCGTATAAGAAGAAAGAAAAAAAAACCAGGTTACAGTGGGTTCGGTCAGCAGGCCATTCCGGTAATCCTAGACTGATGTGTATAACTAATAAAGTGAAGCAAACTAGCGAGTTGTTGCAATAACAGCAGCAAAGACTTAGAATGTCGATTAAAAGAACTGGCAAGTAGTAGAAAGAATGAGATCAAAATTAAACTTTTTGATCGTATTTCTTCGAATGCCAAGCGAGCTATTTATATTTCTCCGGAGTAGTATTACTTTTCAATAGTTAAGAAGAAGTACAGGTGCTTATTGGAAAAATTTTGTGACTCGCTCTAATAAATGGATGCTAAATTGATCGTGCGAGTATAAAATTTTCTGTAGGCGGGACAAAAAGCAGCAAAAAAAGAAACGAGAAATTTTCCTGAGGGTTGCGGCGGTGCCTACAGGATCGGAGTTGGGGCAGACATCTCCATAAATGGGATCCCGCAGAGAATGGATGGTCATGGATAAGTTGATATGAGTGAACTAGGTTGGGAAGGAAAGTTGAAGTGGTGACATTCATTATACACGATTTTGGCTCAGGTTTGTTTTAGTGAGTGGTAGTTGGTTCGTTCGTACATGGTGCAGTACATAGCAACTGTAGTTGGTGTAAGTACTGTATTGCTTGAGATGCTTTGTACCGATAGAAGTCGTTTTTTATAACAATGTAATAACTATATGAGATAACAGTTTATAAGCGATAAAAGTAATCGTCATATCTGTTCCAACTCGCCCTAACTGTACAATGTTGATTTCCCTTAGCATGACACTGTCAAATACGAACATTTTCCACGACCCTCTCCAATATTTGCAACTTCCCTCGGATGTCGCATATCGAAATTTGTCTCGGCGACATTATCGAAGTGTATGAAAAATGACATTCTGACACAGTGGTTAACAATTTATAATAAACGGAATCACTGGTTGTTTGCAACATAGTACTTATCACACACCGAGGAATTAGACCGGTTCCCGAGTTCAGTCGTTGTTTGGTGTGAAACTCTCTGTTCTTGTAAATTTAAATTACCCATTTTGTCCATATTACATTAGCGTGGTTCGTTTCTGGTGATTACTTGGCCATAAGGGAATCACTACAATTGTAAAGAAAAGAATCAGTTCGGTGTATTATATACGTATTTCGTCCTCTGCATAACACATTCATCCTGGTTTCTCCTATCAGCCATGTCACATGGTAATTTGGCTGAATGGGCTGAAGACCTCAACACGGTCAAGGGAAGTATCTCTCAAATGCAAGCAGCACTAAACCAAGTCATCACCAAGGCACCAACGCCCGAGGAATACATTGAATTGACTGATGGTTTGAAGAATACGGTGGCCCCCGATGCCAGGATCTTGATGGAACGAATTAACGGATTCTTTGCCACTCCACATATCAGGTTGGGTGTTCGCTTACGACAGTTATATGAAGATGGCCGCCTCCCAATGCTTTTGGCATTGTCAAAAATCAACATGAAGGGGAATAAGTCCGATAAATTCACATCTTATTTTTTAGATTACAATCCAGCTAGTGCTATGGCATCTTTACCAGAACCTCTTAAAAAGGAAGTTAAATCTTTCAAACTGGTGGCCCCTATAAGGCAAAAGGCTATAGAAGTCATTTCATATCCACCTTCGCTTCCACCAATTTCCAATGAAACTCTCCTCATCAGAATAACAACTGACAAATCATATCGGCAACCTAGTGACTACTTAGAGCTGGAATCCGGTGCTAAAAATGAATTTAATAACTCCCACAATGGAAAGCTCGCCTTTCGTGGAAGAGCATTGTTGGAGCATTTATTGACAGACATCTTGGACGAAGCACTTCCCAATTTACCTGAAGGAGATTTGTATGTTTTCCGTCATAGATTATTGTCTAATACCATATTGACAAAATTTGCTTTTACTTACAACTTAGTTGATTCGTACAAGTATAACTTATCATACGAAATCGATTTGAACGAAAAGTTGAGTATTTTCAGCAAGATCTTCCTCAGTTACCTTGCAGGACTTGCATTGGATGGATATAGTAACAAAGATCTCAAGTTCTGGATCATGAAGCTATATGAACCGGCGCTAGTCGATCTACACCAATCTTTGGGTACAAAACAACGTGCAAAGCAAAAGTTGGCTGAGTTGAACTTAATATTCCAACAGATTACCACTTTCTATCTGTTACCAGCATATCAGGCCACGTTGGAGTTTGTAGAGTTGCAGTCAGACCCATATATCGCACAGGTTCTCGTTAATAGTCGAGTTATCGGGGTCGGTACTAGTTCCGAAAGTTTTGAAGATGCTAAGGCAATAGCAGCAATGGGAATAATGGACGATCCGCTAAAGGCAGATGAGATGAACTCGATTCTTCTAGATGTCTATAATAAAAATAAGGAGTATGAAGCTTCAAATGCAACCCGAACATCAGGAAATGCTTTAGGTTATAGCGCATCTCCACCGGCAAGCTTTACACCACCCATGGGATCATCTTTCCATACTGGTTCGCTGAATACAACTCCACAGTTGATCCATTCACAACCCAAGCCGGTGTACTCTTCAGAGTTGGCATCTATTCCAAGACCAACCCATGCGGGTGTAATAATTCCTCCCTATGCTTCGAAGCCTGTAGCACCATATGGAGGTTACTCGAACCAAGTTGCAATTAACCCAAGTTTGGGTCAGGTGGATAATAATGCTAGAAATAATTTATATGCCCTATTGGGCCAGAACCACTTGAATCCCACTTATCAGTATACTAAGACACTGAACGAGTATCAAGCTCTGATAATCGTGAATCTGACGCTTTTGGCAACGGGCTATGACGTCAACAAGAAGATAGCAGCGCAGAAGGCAGCTATGATTGCATTACAGGATACAGAAATGTTGCTGCGTTTAGGCGTTTATAAATAGAGTTCAGTATCTAGATTCGAAGTAGTTTATCTGATAAATTTGGCTGCTCAGCTATGCGCAACTAGTAATGGTTGCAAAATGAAAAATACGATACTAATTATTTAGATGCACAGGATTGGCTTCGTTTAGTTGTCAGATTAAGTTAAATAATGGACCAATATTGATGATTATTCCTTTGCTGCTATAAATCAAAAATAAGAAATTTAATTTACCAGCGACTACGTAAGTAAATTAAAACTTTGTAGCGAGATCAAATGCGCTAACTTCTATGCCAATACCTTGTCCCAATTGTATCTTTATCCGACATTTGGCTCTTTGCTGCAATGCCCTTTCCAATCAACAGCTTCAAATTATCATCTTTGACCATATTCATCCCACTATCATGCGTGTCCTACAAACCAACGCATAACCGGACCAACCCAAAATGGCAACTTTGGCAGCAAGTTTCCCTTCTCAGGGGGGGTGTAAGCCTTCCACCGGAACTCGACCACTGTGCCGTTGTCGCTTCCAGGACAAGCAAATGAACGGCTGAAGCGACTCAGTGCGAATCTGCAACCTAGATTCAATGTTAGATTATTCCCAAGTTTTCTGCCGTGTCGCCGTTCTATCATGAACCAATCCATCGCTCTCGTTGAGACAACCACTGTGACAGCCACTGACAGTCAAGGCCACCGCTTTGACCCTCTCCCTGGTTGCAATTTGCAGCTACTCGCCGGCGTGCTCAGACCGAGTCGCAGCGTATTCGCGTGATTTAACCCACCAATCACATCGCCCACATTCCCGCCGCACCCTCGTCCCGTGTGTAAAAAATCCTTCACATTCCGATATCCACCGGCCCAATTTTGTCTTGTTTCTTTTCTTTTTTCCTCTCCCAATTGGGATGTTCACTCCATCACTGTCAACGCCTGAAAGCGTTTATTTAAATACCAGTAATTCTCGATTGTTGGTAGTCTCAACGACAGTAGTTTTTCTTCTTTGTCAGCTTGTATTATAATATTTGATATATTATAGTTCTTCTATTTATTTGATAGACTCACCCATATAGATACATATTCCTTAGTCCAAAATGTCTACCCCAGTCATTCCTCAATTCACCGTCGGTGACTACGCTTCATTCGCCTTGGCTGGTGCCATGGGATGTGGTGTCACCCACGGTGCCATGACCCCAATCGATGTGGTCAAGACCAGAATCCAATTGGAACCAACCGTCTACAACAAGGGTATGATCGGCTCTTTCAAGCAAGTCGTCTCCTCTGAGGGTGCCGGTGCTCTTTTGACCGGTTTGGGTCCAACCGTCTTGGGTTACTCCATGCAAGGTGCCTTCAAGTTCGGTGGTTACGAATTATTCAAGAAGACCTTCATCGAGTACCTTGGTTACGATACTGCCAAGAAGTACAAGAACTCCGTCTACATTGGTTCCGCTGCTTTGGCTGAATTCTTTGCTGACATTGCTCTTTGTCCATTGGAAGCTACCAGAATCAGATTGGTCTCCCAACCAACCTTCGCTAACGGTTTGATCGGTGGTTTCTCCAGAATCGCTAAGGAGGAGGGTATTGGTGCTTTCTACAGTGGTTTCACCCCAATCTTGTTCAAGCAAATTCCTTACAACATTGCCAAGTTCTTGGTTTTCGAGAGAGCCGCTGCTGCCATCTACGGTGCCATCCCAACTCCAAAGTCCGAATTGTCTAACACTACTAACACTTTAATCAACTTGGGTGCCGGTGTCATTGCCGGTTGTTCTGCTGCAATTGTTTCTCAACCTGCTGACACCTTGTTGTCCAAGGTCAACAAGACCAAGAAGGCTCCAGGTCAATCTACTATCGGCCTTTTGCTCCAATTGGCTAAGCAATTAGGTGTCACTGGTTCTTTCACCGGTTTACCAACCAGATTGGTCATGGTCGGTACCTTGACCTCCTTGCAATTCACCATCTACGGTTCTTTAAAGAAGACCTTGGGATGTCCTCCAGCCGTCGATTTGTAAGCAAACTAGTGGTAGATGTGCGTGCTAGTTAACTCCATAGACTATAAAGCTTCGTTCCCCATACAAACTTCTTGACCATTCTTTATGTTTAATTGTATACACTAAAATAAAAACGCGGTTGCGTTGTGGTTAGCGATATCTGGTCATAGGTACATATTATTGATAGAGGTTTTTATGATATCCTGTTTATAGCTGAAGAAGTGGAAAATTGAATTTAGAGTAATTGAATTAGAGAACACTATACTGCTGTAGATTTATCGTAGCTTGTGGGCTCTGACCCGTGCCATCTTTTGAGTCTAATCCCACTTGTTTGCTGGGTTTGCTATGGAAATGTCACTAGTTGATACAACTTATCCATATTGCTAAATAATTTTCAACGTCGCCTGCATATAGAGTGAAATTTCGAAGATGATCTCATCGGCGGTTCGGGGATGTATCGATCTATTATTCGGTCCTTATGAACTTGGCAGACTGTGATATGCGATCTCGTCATAGTAAACTCCGAGCGAAAGACGAGCATCGGAGATTAAAGGGGAAAGGAGCACGTCGGGGAAAGAATAGACGTATATACGGTAAATTTTGAGTATAAACATGCACTGGAACGAACTATAGCCCTTCTACTTGATTTGAGACAAATTCACAGTTTCCGTGCCTCGAATGTCAGGTCCCGAGAAAACGCCGGGAATCACTTTAATGTCCCTGGATTGATATAAGCTTTATCTAGATAATTGGGGCTTGTGTGCAGAGGGAGTAAGTCTATTTAACGACACGTGCCAAACGGATTTGTATGCTCAATGGGGAAAGTGCTTAGAACAACTATGCAGCGGATGGTGGCACGGACTTAATATTCAAGACTGGTTGCAAATTGGACTTGGGAAATGGGCTGAGAGTTTGGATCTGCCGTGATGATGCAAATCGATGTGTCAGATGTGCTGGCTTAGAACGAGATGCTGGTTGTTGTGCTTGAATTTGTAGTAGAAGCCGCTTAACGCACGTTAATGTAGGTTTTATCTAGATTCTAGGCAGGGTTCCGCTTGAAAGATACTCAATGGTTATTTTGCTTTAACAAGTACCCAGAAAACTCCTACAACTGTTGACGTATGCACTGAGAATTCCATTGTCATGTACTTGCTTCACTGCTCTATCTAGTTGAAAATCACTAGTTGTGTGTGATCCTTGCGCCATTCACTTCAAATACTGACTGCAAGTTCTTCCACAAAATAGGAAATTACAGCGACTCGAGTTCTATAAGCATCTTCGTACGCTTAGACCGAAAAGATTTATCAAGCACTTACATTAGTCGACATCAAGTTGCTTAAAAAGAGTTTATGAGTATTCAAAATAGAATGAGTCCTATTAATATATAAAGAGGCAGCTAGTCCACTATGAATTCTTGTAAAGTTAAGTATATAGGATATGAAACTACAACATGATCGTCACAACCGTTATGCTTTTTTACTTCTCGCTTTTCACGGCTGCTTTTCCTTTATCAAAGCGTATTTATCAACCAACATCTCCTGTGTTTTCTCTAATTGCGCTTCATAGTGGTTCTCAGTTCCAGGCTAACTTAGTCAAGTTTGATGGGGTGGATCTTAAGTTGAGAGCTGATGCTCCAGCATTTTTTGGCAGAATAAAGGGTAATGAAGGCTATGTATTAAATATTCCAGATGCAACCGATCCAAAGCCATCATCAGTCAACGTTGTTATGGATGAAAATTTGAGATTGACATCAAACATAGATTCTAAGGTTGAAGGTCTAGGAGACTTTGGAATTATAGAATCTTTATTGACATTTCAGAATTCGTCCACATTCCTAGCATGTCCTAGTGGTGGATATAGAGAAGAATTTGATATCTACTTCTTTAATGGTACTAACTATTGCTCTGAATATGGACCAGGTTATAACATTACATTGTTTGTACAAGTGTCTGCTTCAGTGAACTACAACCTAGCAACAAACAAAAACATGTATTCATAAAGTAATATATATAGTAACCAAGTTTCAACGGTTCATCTTTCACAGTACGTGACTTGTTTAGCTTATTCTTCATCTTCCTTATTTTTGTCTTCCGTATTCACTATTTCTTCTGTTTCGACCGTTTTGATGTCCTCGACATCTGTCTTTGATGACTTTCTTCTTCTATCTATATGATATGTTAATACAAACACCAGTGCGGTAACAAATTCCATTGTAGTACCCATACAATATTCGAAAGCGACAAACGATGTTGATAATCCATGTGCTGTATAATTCGTTGTCAAGTAATAGTCCATCTTGTCCACAAAAATGGAAAGAATTCCAAATATACCTCTTACTAAAATGAAGGGTGCAGCAATGAAAACAGCAGTAAGGTAGTAATGCCTCACCTTTTCAATAAAATGACACTTGATAGCTAAAGCTATGGCGACAACAGTTTGGATTAGAAAGACTGCTTGCCCTGCGGTTCTCAATCCTCTGGACGTATACACCTTAGGAGAATCGTTGTTTAATTCGTCAGTAGTTAAGCCTGCTAGCATAGATCCACCGGAAATGATGAAGACATTTGCAGGAATTAAAAGGGCATGGAAGACACGGGCAGGAGTGATTTGAGCTCTAAAGCGCCCCCTTGTAGTAGTAGCAGCTGCCACTTTATCTTTAATATCATTGCCGTTGGGTCTAATCCAGGAGTATCCAACAACTTGGTATTGGGCTTTGGCAATAAGATGGTAGGCTGTCAAAATAAGAACAAAATAACCCTCAGCAGAAAGAACTAAATAACCAATTAACCAACCAAACGCATCCCAGCCAATAGCAGCAAACGCTACTCCACATAATTGACCACCTACTCTAAAGATACCATGGATTAAAAGAGAAGTATAGATTGTGTTCAATCCTTCATTGAAGATAATCTTTATGGTTAAGGCAGTATACAAAGTGTATAAAGCCAAGAATACAGAGGCTGCAATTCCTGAGTTTTCGAATTTAAATGACATTTGATTTATTGTTTTTTTGACTTGAATGTTAGTGCTATCCAAAATTGAGTTCAACAAACCAAGATATAACGCTACTTATATACAAATTAGAATGAAATCTTGATAAAGCATTTCGACCTGCTAACGGTGATCAATTGCAAGGCATTTTCATTGGATGCAAATGAAAATTCAATTTGAATGACGACCGGCGGCATTCTTCAAAGTTAATTTTGACCAACGAATAGCATAATTTGCTACATGTACTCTAGATTCAACCTGGGATTCTTGTTGCAAGATATGACGCAGGTGAAAATTTTAAGCATGGAGCTGCCAGCATACATATCGGCATAGTTGCTGTGAATTCGTAAATCCACCGCCAATGTCTCTATTAGAGCCTTCCGTGACTACCTCCTCTCTAGGGGAAATTTACGAATGACTTGTTTGGCTGCAACGTTTTTTAACATACAGGCTATACAAACAGGCAATGCACTTTAAGTTTCGGGCAAAGCAAATCTCAGGGAAGAAAGGCGGTTGTAATTTTCTAAGCCGTGCTAGCTTCCTTCAGGAAAAATTATTTAGCTCTAAAGATTTAATTAATGGTACAACTTTCCATTGGCAAAGATGAAACGGGGCGGCCTATTGTGCTTTTGGGTTTACATCGTAGAAAGATACGATTACTTCAGCCGATACAACCATTCCAGAAGATTTTTTTGACAGCTGATGATTGAAGTTGATGTTTGATTGTAAATTGTAAAATATGGGCGCAAGAAATCGATTTAAGATCGGTCCGAGAAAAGTACCTGACACTTACAGGATGTGAGTACGCTTAAACTCATTTTCGATACGAATTCGGTGCTATTTTCCTTTTGCCTTATTGTGGCCCTGTCAAGACGTTAATTTCTTGGCAAAGACGCAATCAGATAAATTATGGTACTATTGTCGAGAAAGGACTTCAGTGGGAGCAACACTTAAAGAAGTGAGATCTGGGGCCTCTTTGATCAATTAGGTATGCCACATTTTAAGAAGGTACCAAATGTATTGTCTCGACTAGGAACACTCCAAAACTCCTCTTCGTAGTTTACATTGCTTTCTATCGTTACTATTTCCATTTGGAACCCTTTGTCGGATACTTTACTACAACCGATGGCGCTACAATGCATTGATCGGTATTCTTTGTATAGATATCCGTTTGGTGGCTGCTTAGCCTCTTTTCCTTGGCTGCGGCGTAGTACTCCACGTGACTTTATCGAATGCGGTTCGCTGCCTCGGTTTCCCTGTCCTCCTACGGCTTTAAAGTTCTTCCAAACAGAGGGTAAGTATAACAGAGGCTGCGAAATTAAGAGTGAATTTTTGGTTTACTTCCTTAACAACAATAAAATCTGATTTATATTGTTATAGCATTAATCTAATGTCCACATATACATCATAATAATTACTGAGCGTACTCAATTAATCTGCTCTTGAGTTCTCTTGCAAAAACATCCATTGCCTTCTCATTCGTCTCTGCAAGGACTAATTCTTCTAATTCATCACGGAAGCCAATCACAATATTCATGCCACCTGCCGGCGTGCTCACTGAGGAAAAGACTATATGGGGCGAAACACCATTGTCTTGACTAAAAATGAGGTCTTCCACCTCGAATTCTTGAGACTTTATCACCTTGTTGCCAATATTTGATATCTCCATAGTAGCACGAGCGTCTGCCTCGCCAATCTGAGATAAGAAATCCCACAAATTGAGTGTCTTGAGAACTCCAACCATGTAGAATCCATTTCTAGACTCCAAATCACGGATGACATTGTCTGAAATATACTTGATTGGTTCAGAGAGGCCGTCAATTCCCTTAGAAGATGGCATTGGCTTTTGCACCACACTACAAACAGTCGCTGCCATGTTGTATTTCAATTGATCGTGAAATTCTGGATAATAGCGTCTTCCGTTAATAATGACGCTTAGATTTGTGGAGTATTGTTTCTTGGAGATGCAAGGAATTACAACATCTTGAAGAGTTTGTAAAGCTATGGCACTGAAATAGGGAGTAAAGGTAGCCTTCTTTGCTCTTAATGAAGGAAGAAGTGCTTTGGTCTCCGGTGCACTGACATTAATGATTCTATACTTAGCTTTGGCATTAAGTCTAGCTTCTCCATTACTGAATATAGGGTACTGTTCAAAGTCTTGTGAATACACATACTTGTTGACAAAATCTGCAACAAACTTAGGAAAGATACTCTTCACAATAGTCAGAACCATGTACCAATGCGATGGGCTGTATAAGTCTGTCAAATCGGCAGTATGCTTTGGAAAAGGTGGTAAGCTGCTTTTATCATTGGAAAAATCGAAGAGAACGTCCAACGTTTCGGTCTTCTTATCGGAAAGTTGCACTTGCACGATTTCGTTTACCAAGTCTTCGTGGAAGAAACAAGCGGCATTAGCATCACCGATAATATGGTTAGATATGAATGTAAAGTGCTGTGATTCTTCGCTATCTGAAATTATTAATTTCCACAATGGGGCTTCCTTGTCCAAGCCAAACACCACTTCGTTGAACTCCCTCAATACGCTTTCATCAAACGCTCCCGGAAGTTTCTGATAGGCCACTAATCCGTCGAAAGCAATCTTCTGGACCGGCCGTCTGATGAAATTATTGCCCTGTTCTTTAGCATCATCGAGTCTTCCTTCCTTGCGAAAGTAATTCATTGCTAAGGAAGGGTTCTTCAATAACACATTGCGTAAAGCATGTGAGAGCACTGCTTGGTCTACGTGCTTACTGTACTTTGCAGTAACATTGAAATTGGAGTAGACTTCTTTTACAGATCTGACGATTTCGTACCTTTCAATGAACGTTGGTTCACGTTCATAACTAGATTCTGAAGACATACTCTCTTAAAGTTTGTTCAGCAGTATATTAGAGTTCTAGGCGACAATAGCTGCACTAGAGACTAAAATAAATATAATTACCTTCGGCCAATTTTTGCAGCACAGCTCTGAAAAGTTCATTCAATTCGTATTCTTACTCCAAATAGAAATCACAACACCTCGCTCTGGAGAATAACGTCTGTGTATTGGTATCTATAACTTCCTGTGCTTCACAAAGTGATCTGGAAACATAAAATGTCTTCTATTTTCTAATTCGATTTCGTTCGAAAACGAGCCACTTCAGAAAAATGAGACACACTCTGCAAGAGGCGTATATAACTATGGAGGAGTATAATTATTGTACAGTGATTGAGGCTCAATCTAAAGGAGTCTATCTTAACGGCAAAGTAAGACATATAGTGAAAAGTAAATATTGGTACGTGCATGTCGCTAGGAAACCGGGCGTAAAGAGATAGAGTTACGAATTCTTTGGTAGCAGCCCAGAAGAGGAAGGACTTCGCATACACTACCAACTTGCGTGTAGCAGTGGAATAGCATGGTAGAAGATAGAAAATGATGACAATCTCCTTTATTCCAAATTCGTTTGCCTTATTCAAATGTATCCTTTAAATTGCTTTGAAATGTCGTGTCTAGATTCTTTGGATTCTAAGAAAGTTCATAGTGAATGAGCATTACGATTCATAAGTATAAAAGTCGGGAAAATGATCAAGATTTGAGCCAATATTTACGAGATCCGACAATTAATGTGACAAGATTTGCAAAATCGACGACAAGTGTGCTCTATATGATAATATGCAGTATTATATCACATGGTTTATTGCACATGAACTGAGTCATGTGCTCTGTCGGATGAGATGCTTGAAATTTTTTGATTCACTATGGTTAACAGAAGAGTGTAGGGTTACTTTACTTGTATTTATATCGTACCAGCAAGAAGACAAAGAAATGGTTTCGTACAAGTCGAGTGAGTACGTGCAAGAATCGGAATCGGATTCCGAGGAGGCTGTTTTCGAGGCTCCAAAGCATTTCCAGAAGATCTCCAATTCATCTTCTTCGTCTTTCCCCAAGGCTGCTAATATCAATAATAAGGAAATCTGGCTCATAAAGACTCCAAAGGGATTTCCTGTCAAAGACTTGAAAAATTTGCCCGTTTCCTTCACATCCACATCTATAACCAATGGTCCAAAACCAGTGGAGATTAATAAGTGTTCGTACCAAGTCAACGAGGAGTTATTATCTGAAGACACCACTACGAACCGCAAATATACCGTCTTGGTCAACAACAAGAAAGACACTCCGTTCGTTCCTTTGGAGGGAGTGACCATTTCTCGTTTCTACAACTTGAGAGAAACCGTGCATATTCCAGAAATCAATTTCGGCAAAGTCGTCATACAAAGAAAGGACGTAGAGAAGGTGGACGGCTTGAGAATGAGACACTTCCCAACCGGCTACGGAGCTGAAGATTACGATGAGGCCAGGCCTGTAGAGAATAACGGTAAGAGAAAGACCGAAGACGACGGAAAGTCCGTGAAGAAAGTAAAGACCGACGACTCGACTACTTCTAAGAAGGAGAAGAAGAGCAAGAAGGAGAAAAAAGAAAAGAAGGACAAGAAGGACAAGAAAGAGAAGAAGGAAAAGAAAGAGAAGCACTGATCGAATTGCGAATAGTTTGGACCTCGCATTCGGTCCTAGTCGTAACTCGATAATAGTAGGGTACGATGTAGTTGAGCTTACTATCATTTCATTTCATTTGTACTCTGGAAGAACCCAATGACAGGTCTCTATCACTCCCTGCCATTAGGTTCCCCCAGAGATTTTCACGTATTCTTTAGACTCATTACATTTAATACACATTCAAAATATAGTAGTATACTCGTTTTGCATCATTGGATCTTCTGTACACTGCCGTGAGATAGAGCGGTGCGGCTCAAGTTTTGTCGCTGTGTCAATTTTGTCCTCGCTAATTTTTGGCAGTATGAAAAATGATCTGCGAAGGGTTTCAACAGCAATAGTGTCCCTTTAGGATAAGTGTATAGTCTATAATATCCCTAATATACACGTCATGGGTGCCGGAGCTTCAAAACCAGCAAGAACGCTTGGTAAAGTCGTCTCAGAAACGACTGCAAAAAATATAAATCGCTCGCAAGGAGTGAATCAATTGCCTCCTCAGGCGTTAAAGGAAAAGTACCAGCAGCATTACATCGAACAAAACACCCCAGATGAAAGCCTAAACCAAACACCAGTAGCAGCAGCAAACGCTTCTTCGAATCTTTCATATGACTCTGCAATGCTTAAAAAAAAATTGGCCTTGAAACAGATGACAGTACACAACGTAAATCAACACCTCCCTGAAGGAAGAGATGGTATGGATCCTCAGGTTGAGGGAACTGATCCATATGACAGAAACTATGTAAATTCGATTAACAATTTGGGTAAACAAATCCACTCCGTATCTTTAGAACAGGATCCCTTGTTGAAAGAGAAATCTATGGCCCTTAAGCAATTGCTGATCAGAAAGCAATTGTTCGAAGAGGGCGAGAAAGAGCTCCAATCACAAATGGACCCTCATGGGCCACCGTCACATGGTAACAATGGAACAATTGATCAGGAAGTTATACGAACTATGGTTCATCCTAGAACATTGGGTGCTATCATAAATGATATCCATGATCCTAGAATTGACGATGGAAGGATTATTCTTGACTTCCAGTTGCACCCAAATTTCGTCAAGGAACTTGGTACGAGATTCAAGGTGGCCACCAAGAGTGTTATTATGGAGGAAAAGGCTAAGGAAGGTGAAATTGGACATAGAAATGCGCCTCCTACCTCTACAGAGTCCATGTCTGATGAAAATGGAGAGCTTGGAGAAGTCATGGATGGAGCCAGGTTGAAGAAATTGAAAGGAAGACTCAGTTTGGATGATTGAAGAATGGGTAACTTCAGCAGATATTTTGAAGAGATCTAAGATGTAATTTCTTGGTTACTCTACGTTGTAAATAGTGAAAGCATAATCTACGGTATTTATTGTATTAATCATCTATATTATAGATATAAGAGCGCATTAGAGAATAATAAAGGATCTCAGTGAAAGGTCTCTATTTTGGCAATTTTTAACCCCTACACATTTAATTCTGCCTCTGTCAATACCTTGCACCAATTCATTCTGAAGCATCTTCGCTACTAGCTCTCTTATCTCTACAATCTTTTCCTTCTTAAATGGCTGTGAAATTTGGTGTTCTCGGTTAATCGCAGGTAGTGTCACGAAGGTAATTTTTCACAGTAATACCGAATTGCGGAGGGAGGTTGCGATTTGAAATTATAGATTAATGTGGAGTATATCCTCTTCTGTAGGAGGTTTATACTTGCACTGATTGTGGTTTAAATAGTAGGTGTAAGATGTCTGTACCCAAGAAATTGGCTCAGAAAGAGGTGATTTCGCTTCTTTCTAGCTTCACTCCTTGCGACGTTTCCGACTCATTGAACAAGCACGGAATCGCAGACGGTGGGTTCATCCCCAACTTGGCTAATAGATCTCCATTGGTAGGAGATAAAGGCTCAGCAGTCGGGAAAGCGTTCACCGTGCTTTATGCGCCAAAGTCTGATCCTAGACCTGCTATTAAGGGGTCGTATATTGATATTGTGCCTCCGGGCAGCATAGTAGTGCTAGGCTTGCCCTTAGAAGCACAGCTAATTAATGCTCCATACGTTAAGGTCAATAATGCTCTTTATGGTGGCTTGATGTCGACCAGAGCTAAGTATTTGGGAGCCAATGGCTCAGTGATTCTTGGTAGAATCAGGGACTTAGACGAGCACAACGATTTGGAGTACCCTGTTTGGTCATACGGAGTTGGCACTAGTGCTCCAGGACCATTGGTAAAAGTGATAGGCATTGACGTTCCTTTGCAAGTGAAGGTTCCAACCTTGGAAGAAAGTGAGCCAGAGCAGGTTCTCACGATTAATCCCGGTGATTATATCATTGCTGACAAGAACGGAGTTGTTCGTTTGCCTGACGATGACAAATTAGAAAGCGTATTGGACTACATTCCTAAGAGAGTAAATGCTGATACCAAGGTTGCAGCTGATATCAAGAAGGGAAAACCAGCCAAGGAATCACAGGATCTCTGGCGTAGTAAGATTTAGAACTTTGGTTCAAGTTTAAGAACTATATACAATGAATGATTTAGATGCTTGAGAAGAAATACTATTTATTGAAGATGTTAGAAATGTAGTACTTATAAAACGACCGTCGTTGAGTTTGTTTCAGTGGACTATGAATCCATTCATTTATATTCTACAAGGAAAAGAGGACTTCCTGATTGGTGAGTTGATAGGCCTGTTTGGCCTTCAGTATAAGACATGGACATCCTGCTCAACTATCCCTTGGCCTTGGTCCCTAGCCCTCCTTCTAAACGTAACCATTGCCAAGCTTCGTCGCTTCAACCTTGACAACATTGTCCCATTGCACAAGAATACGAAGTTAATTGTATTGGTAGCGCTTTACCCAGAAATTTCAAATCCCGGGGAGAAATTACCAATCGAGCCATGGTTTTACTGACTAGCGCATATACATCATCTCCAGGTACTGTGCATGCTGAGATGGCAATATTTATTTGCCCCGGTTTGTTGACACTGAGTATTCTCTGCCATTTCTCTCCGTACTCAGCAGACCTAACAATGCTAAGTCGTAACAAGCCATGTACTCTCACTAACAAGAATCGCTAACAAATCTCTCGCTAACAGAATATCGCACTACCGAATTCTCACTAGCAGAATAATCTCAAGCACAGTCTCTCGTTAACAAAGATCACAGGAATACCCCAACTTTTCCAACACTCGTACGCAAAAAACTCTATTAGAACAGCATTCCCTCTCAAGCAATGACAATCCTTATATTACATTATACTACCTCCTACTAGAACATATCTCCGAGCACAACAAGACCAACACCATCTCTATCTCTACCTTCATATACCTCCCCACTGCCTATCGCAAGCCCGTATCGCTACCCCGGATTATATACACGCATTGTCTCGCACTAACAAAATGTGGGAATGTCACTATTTTAGAGCGGTTGCCTTCAGTGGTAGAAGTGCACTACGAGATGTAGTTTCTTTCTTAGTTGTTCTTTTCTTCTTTCCCTGTTGTTTCTCCTTCTTGTTCTGTTTCTTCTCCATTCCACCACTGCCAGTCCGTTCGCCATGCCCCTTGATTTGGACACAGACGTGGATCTCAGTGGACCGGAGTCGTACTCAGACTCGCCTCGAGACCTATCGGAATTGCGGGTTCTGCTCATAGGTAACAAGGACCTCAAGTTCAAGCTCGTAGGGGATGTACGCTTCATCCAGACGTTGGTCAACGACGTGAAAAGCCAGATTTTGAGGATCGTTCTGGACTCGTCGTCCGTGGTTCCGTTCCCGTCGCCTGCCAGCTCTCATCCTCTCAACAACATCGAGTTCTTAGACGATTTAGAGAGAAAGGCGGTTATCATCAATATCCTCTGTCTGTTCATCAGCGAGGTGAACACAAATAAGCATGCGAATATCACCACCTGCTTGAGGTCGCTTGAAGACGTCATCAATCCAATAGTTCAACTACTCAACTACTTCATGGAGAAGTTCGTGCCTTCATCATTCGCTGACCGTAATGACACCCCCAATAAAGACATCGTAGACAAAAAGGTGGAGATTTTGATCAACTATTGTTTGGATATCTTCTTGAACCTCGCCAACATCAGGAATCATACTGTAACCGCTGATAAACTCTGGAGATTTATCACGGCATTGTTGATAATAGGAGAGAACCCAGACTATGCACGTACCAACTGGTCATTACTCATAAAGCTGTTGAAGCTAGTACCTATTATGTTATCTGGTACGAGACTCAGCAAAACTTCCAGCATTGTATCAATAATAACGCTACTCACAGCTCTTCTCAAGAGGCTTCTGAGGGAGTGTGATGTCATTGTGTCAACCCATTTCCCTCAGTTTGTATCATCGCCGGAAATACTAAACCATTTGGCTTTCGAGGATACAAACTTGCCTAATATCGAGTTGAACAAGAACGTATTAAGAACTAACATCAACCCTGTATTATTGGTGGAATTAATTACATGCACTGCACAGATTTTCAGTTTCTTCAAGGCCAATGACTACGATATACTCATGGCTTCGCCTATAAGTAATAATTCCCTGGCTAAAGCTGCTGCAACACCTTCTAGCAGTATTAGATCGAACATATCAAGAAGTCCACTCAAATCTTCGGTTGTTGTCTTATCCATCAATGTCTACCTTTCGTTGCTCTTGCTAGTCAAGTATGATGATAGAACGATCAATCTTGCAGCCCTAAATCTTATCTTCTTCTATCTCAACAATCTCAGACCGTCCAATGAGATCGATGACCGCTTGATATTCAAGAATTACACTAAGCTTTTCCCAAAGATCATCGAAATGTTGGAGCTAGAGAATGATGTTTCCAAAAATCACTCGAATGATGGAAAATTCTACGACCAAAGGACTACAAGAGCAGTTGCTGATCTTCCTATGTATCTTTACTCACCTGGTCGTATATTGGCTGATTTGTGCTCACAGTATCCATTGTTGAATGATGAAATAAAGGATGCTAATATTGATCTTAAAGTAGTGAAGAACCTAGAAATGAACTTTAAAAGCAGCCAGTTATTAAAAGCATTGCGGATTTTAAAGAAAAACTCCAAGCATGGAAACACAGTGGTTGATTTTACTGCTTTGTTAAGCACTGTACGCGATGATAGCCCAATTGCTGATTTGCTATTGTTATTGAGTGTTTATACGAGTTCTACAGAAGAGTATAGACATCGGATTATCAGTTATCCTTCTGAAAGTACCAAGAATTTGTCATTATTACCTCAAATTATCTTTGAAATTACAGATAATTATCATTTCCTTTTGAAACAGATTCAGTTGATGTTCCGTTTGTTGCATCCACGCAGGAGACTGAAGCCCGTGCCAAAGAAGGACTTACCGTGGTTTGGCCGAAACTTCGGAATTGTGAGAACGTTAATTGACAGTACTATCTTTACCAATTGTTTCTACCTCGTGAGGTCCCTTTCACGTTCGGTATCCACCTTGAGGACATTCTTTGTGGAGTGCAATTCTATTCAAAGCTTCATAACTGAAGAAGGATCGAAAGAAACGGCTGGAGGGTTGATAACTAACTTCCTACAAATTCTCAAAAGTTATGAAACCTCAGATCAAATTGGTGACTTCTTCAACAATTTAAACAAAAAGGACAAAGTAGAGGGATCCTACTACTTGAATAAAAGGGCGAAGATGACCAATAAAGCAGCAGCTCTTGGAATCTTAGCCAATTTTATCTTGGATTTCTCTTCGTTCAGATACAGTATAGTCAACTGTGACAATTTCTTGCAGAGTTTGTCAATTATTTATCAGAACGCTACAACTTCTGCAGAAGTTGGTAACTTTAACATCGAAAAGTTAACCGATGAGGATATCTTCCAAAGGAATGTGATTCAATTGAACATCTTAAGAGTGATAAGCAGCTTCATGTTTAATGAAACTAATGAGAACAAAAAAGAGCTTTTGGACTACTTTCCATTAATCTTCCTCTTCCAGAAAACGACATATGGGTTATGTGACTATAGAGAGGAAGAGTCCATTGAAGTCAAAAAGTTGAAAGCTCAGCAGAAGTTGGTCGCTTTCGAAATTTTGCGTAATTTCACGGCTGGTTCAACTAATTTCAATGCCATTTTGATAAGCGCATATGAACAGGACTTCGTCACTTTCGCAAGCCAAGTCAACTTACCGAGAACATGGTCTGATTACATTGTCGCTACTATTCGCAATGTGAAGGTTTTTACTGACAGCAAAGGCTCCATAGACGAAGATGATGAATACTTGACGAAGTTAATTCTCAATGACGACTACGTGAGTTTGGTGACTTCCATTAACTACATTGAAAATCATAAGTACACGAGCATCGATAAGATCAAGAGAAGCCTATTCCCGGATGATGATCTTTTACATTTATGGATCAGATTTTTGAATTTAACTCCACTGGATAGGTTCTCCCTGAAGTTAGATTTAAATGAGAAAATTATCCTTAACAACAATTTGAACGAAATTAAGTCCTCAATTGTATGGATTGTCATTAATTTGACTTGGAAATACTCTACTTATGGGCCATCGGTACATGAGGGAGCCAACTACAACTTGTTTGATACAGTGGAAGGGTACAACTTAAGACCTGGGACCCTTCCTAGCAGAAGGATTCTAGTTGAGGAGTCCGAGGATTCGGATTCCGAAAATGCAAATGGCAGTGAAAGTACTGGAAATAAGATAGTGCAAAGTGAAAGCGCGATTAATTCCGAGTTAACAGTACGTGATCGTGCAGTATATTTGCAAAAATTCGGTTTTGGAGATGTATTAGTTAAGTTGATCAATCAATATGCCAAACAATTTGATAAGGTATCCGCTGCAAGGGAAAGAAAGAGTAGAGAACATGGCAGCAGCAGGAAGAACAGTATCTCCTCTGAGAGCAAGAAATCTGGACATGATAAACTGCCAGCACCTAAGCGATTTGATATACAAAACAGCCATGACTTACTAGAAAAACTCAAGACTGCAAATCATCAGATAACTTCCCTTTTAAGAGGAGGTGGCCGCGTTTCCAATAATAGTAATATTCCTAGGTTAGGTAGTGGCACAGCGACAATTGAGATCGTAGATGATACAGTAAGGAGAGTTAGGCGTATTAGTGGCGCTGGATCTGCAAGATCGCTGCATCCTATCGACGTCAATCGAGGTGGAGAGGGTTTCGGATACGACTCGGATGACTATAATGCCGATGTCCGAGGAAGACGTGGTTCAGAGGCTACAAGTGTAGATGATCAAGAAATGGAAAACGCAGATCGTCGCGAAGAAGAAGACGACGACGATGAGTTGGATGATCCAGCCGAATACTGGGTGATGTAAAGGATACATATAACAGTTTTATATACGCAGCAGTTTATCCGTTTATGAATATTATGACATAAAAAAGCAGGAATGTACCCTTGTAGACGTCAGCGACGCACACAAGATTGTTCTGTATTAGGAGATATTTCAGGAATCTGCCTATGCACTGTCTAAGTGTATTGAGTATGCACTGATATGCCCTCACATTCTCTTCTAGCTTCATAATGCAGACATCCATTGGCTTTGGGCTCGGTTGTAACTTACGGCAAAAAGATTCTGTCGTTATGTAGGCTTCCATTTTGTGGCATTCGGTGAGGAACGAGAATTGGATTTCTTTTTTTCGTTGATCTGAGGCATCAGATGGTTAGTTGGGGTGTTTATTTTCTAGTTTAAAATGACCACTAAGCATAGGGACGCCAGATTCCTAGTCAGCTAGTTTCTCGTTCGAGGATTCTTGTGCAATAGAGCATATAACACCGTTAGGACTTAAAAGAAAAGGGTGCGGTATTATTAAAAATATTTTAATATTCTGCCAACTACGCTGCTTTCGGATAAACTAGTCGTTTGGCCAGCAGCTTGCTAGCAGCTTGCTCAACAGTAAACAATGCAACAGATCTCTATGCAGAAAATATAATGTACCAATATACCAGTACAGCACAATAGAATGGCTCAGCGAAAGCTATAGAGGAACACTTCCTGTCTGGTACGCTACCTCCATACGTAATACAAAAGCTTAATTAGCGAAAATATAATTCGCCAACACTTTCGGGCAAACCAACGCCTTGGATAGAAGCGTAAACGAATAAAAGAGATTAAATGAAGGATGAGGTGTACCAGATTGGTGAGCTACAAGAAGAATACTCTGCGGAAGGTACAGCAGCAAATTGGCTAATCGCAAGCAAACTTTGGAAGAATTGCTAGGTTTAGAGCATGCAAGTCGTTCCAGCAAGGGATATTTATTGAATTATTGATCGGCCAGAGAAAATTATGTAACTGGATATCGCTGAGAAATGTTCGTAGTTTTAGAATAATATGAGTTTACGTCACACGGAATGATTGCGAGAAAGATCATCGATGATGGTGACACTAAGACACTAACCTCAGATCTCTCCCCTGCCTAATTTACCTATTTCAACTGCCAAAATGGATCTGGCACATACAGTGGAGAATTGCTACTTTTTAGGTGCAAGAAAAGTCACCTCCACTGGCGTCCAGGTACTGAGACACATCCACAACCTTGAAAAATAAATCGGGACACAAACCTCGTACATACTGTGTCACCACACCACTTACCAGCTCTCTCTCTTTCTGTCTCTTCTGCCGCTGTGCACATAAGGCCCGCCCTAGATCATGACATGTAAGTGCCAATGCAAACGATGTCACTGTCATTGATGGAGGCAAATGCCAGACCGGCAGCTACTATTGTAGCCGGATGCTGCTTATGTAACTGGGACCTTTTCTGCCGCTTTGGCTCTTCTCCTGTGTGAGCCAGTGCCGCTTGAATAGGCAAAAGAAATTTCCGACCTTATGCACAACGCACCAAAAGTTTTTTTTGGTTACTCTGATGGAAAAATTTACACAGGCGAATATGGCTGAGAGAATAGTGTGTCTCCATACTTAAGTAAGATTGTAGGAGGAGGAGGAAAGAAATATATGTTTTTGACCATTATGTAACACAGCCAAGAGACGGTTGATTTTGATTCTTTCGTAGAGGATTTTATTCCCATAGCTATTTCAAGCAGCACCAAGACTTGCTTCTCAGCCAAGGTGATCTGCCACCCGAGTCATCGTACCCGTTCTCAGCTTACATACACCGTTTTTGTCCTGTAGTGGTACCGGACCGTTTTCTGACCGTCAACGTCTTTTTTACTGTGCAAAAAAGCGTCACTTCAGACGACGTTTGCTTGACACTACACATAAATCGCTTAGACTTGAGGGTAATATCAGTGTCATCCGTCCAACAAGAGAGGAACAGCGCATTCATCCTATTCGGTATCGACATTAGAGCTCGTCGCATTGCCGTATTGCATCTCAGTTTCGATCGTTGCATGTACCAGCATCACCAGAGTGGTAGACCCAGTTGTTAGAACATAGCATACTAAACCAGAAACATCTGCCAGCGTAGTTATCAGATTACCCACATTTCACAAACAATCGGTATTCCATATTAAGGATTCGATATCACCATTTTGTAAAATACGTCCATACAACGTAACCACACTTCCGCACAACCACACCTTCAGCACTGCAACGCAAGAATACAAGCGTACCGCCCACCAAGACCATTTGTCTTCACCCTAAACTCATTGCAAGCCTCACTTTGCAACATCCATAACATTTAACCTAATAATAACCAAATTTTGGAACCAAGGGGTGTTATACTTCACTGCCCCGCTCCGAGCCCCTCATCTTCGATTTCCAAGTCATTGGAACACACATAACTAATATTCCCATAATACATAATGACTTCAATGGAAAATACTGAATCGTCTGTCAGGTCACTCAACGACATAAGCCTTGATGAACTTGCCCAAAGGCAGCAACAACAGAACATCTACGTCACTCCGCCTATTCTCGAGAACCAGAAGGCTGGACCGAACGACTTAGTGAAAAAAGTATCACGACACTCAGGCCGTGACACAACAACCAAGGGCAAATATACACTCAACGACTTCCAGATTCTTCGAACTTTGGGTACTGGCTCATTTGGACGTGTCCACTTAACTAGATCCATTCACAACGGTCGTTTCTACGCAATGAAGACTTTGAAGAAGGAGCGTGTAGTGAATATGAAGCAAGTTGAGCATACAAATGACGAGAGAAGAATGTTAAAGCTAGCCCAACACCCATTTATCATCCGAATGTGGGGAACATTTCAAGATTGTCACAACTTGTTCATGATCATGGACTATATAGAAGGAGGAGAGCTTTTCTCTTTGTTGAGGAAGTCCCAACGTTTCCCAACACCAGTGGCAAAATTCTACGCTGCTGAGGTGTTTTTGGCCATCGAGTACTTGCACAAATTGGATATCATCTATAGAGATTTGAAGCCAGAGAACATCTTGTTGGATAAAAATGGACATATCAAATTGACAGACTTTGGGTTTGCGAAAGAGGTAACGGATGTGACCTATACATTATGTGGAACACCGGATTACATAGCTCCTGAAGTCGTAGCTACGAAACCATACAACAAGTCTGTTGACTGGTGGTCGTTCGGAATCTTGATCTTCGAAATGTTGACAGGTTACACTCCTTTCTACGATCCAACACCGATGAAAACATACGAAAACATTCTCAACGGAACAATAACCTATCCCGACTACTTGCCACCAGATATTTTAGATCTTTTGCAGAAGTTGATTGTCAAAGACTTAACTCAACGTCTTGGTAATTTGCAGGGTGGTTCGGACGACGTCAAGAATCATCCATGGTTCAAGGAAGTTATTTGGGAACGTTTGCTATCTAGAGATATTGAAACGCCATATGAACCTCCAATCACGTCTGGTGTGGGAGATACCTCTCAGTTTGATAGGTATCCTGAGGATAAGGATTTGGATTATGGAATCAGTGGGGTTGACGATCCATTCGGTCAATTATTCCACGGATTCTAAATGGCATTTGACTGCTAGAAGTGATGAAGAAGATATAATTCGACTTATTAATCATATTCATGCTTCTTCTTCAACTTTTACCAAAAGTCATGGTCCTCCTTTTCCAGCTCCCTTCATGTTTAACGATGCATTTTCTGTACACTAATCACAATAAGCGCCAAGTTTGTCTCACGCCTGAACCATTGAACCACTACTGCTTCAACAACATTTCCTATACGGTTCATCCGCCAGTTTCTGTCCAGAACTGGGAGTGGTATGCTTATACAATCTTTTAAATTGTATTCTATTCTCCTTCTCTTCTACTTTTGTCTTTCGTCGTTGCTCCCTGGGTTCATTGGTATGAAAGTTCGATTTAGCTTTCAAACAATCTAATACGAAATCATAGACAATACGGAATATACACTATCAGCTGTGTCTTCCAATTTAATTTAATCGCTTAAATAGCTCGATCATCTCTTGTTTCCTATGTACATAATTGTCAGATTCAATACATAACAAGTTGATCTAATCACGGATAGTGACTTGGTTGTAAAGAGAAAGGGGAGGTTCCTACATTCTAAACTGCGTTGTCTATTGGCTTTCAACGTGTCAATATTCAAATTGTTCTTTGATTTGGGAGATCTTGTTTCAGATTGGTTGTCTACACGCATCGCTGAACAAACTTACAAACCTATAGCTGATTCGTAGCGGGAACCATTAGAAGGCGGTAATATGCTTTAGTAGGAGAGCGTAGCCTCGGTTAGTAGTCGCTCTTGACTCATATGATCAATTGTTTCTTGAGTATGTTTCAAGTGATTCATGGAAATAAGACTTAAACGCTCCTGACTTAGAAACTCATTCTCTTGCCTCTACAATCGCTAAAATATTTTCCAAACGTAGTAACAAAGATCTACTGTCTCTATCTGCTGTGTCAAACACTGCCTTTGGTCATTTATGATGTGATTGTCTGACATCAGTGCCTTTAAATGTGCTAAGTTAATTTGGATTGTTACTGCTCGCTTTGCGACGGGTACTGTTCACTATTTCAGTAGCCTCACCTTCAAAAGGTTTAGCTAGAACTTAAAGGTACAAAAGCTACATGTAATAAGGCTCAGGCGTATATTATATATACATAAAGATCAATCTTTAAGTACGTACCATTATCATCTCTTGAATTGGCAACTATGTGCTCTGATAAAATCTCTTATATTCTATGAAGTTCATCCACCATTGAAGTTCAACCAACGTATTTCACTCCTGTTATATTGCACTAGAGCAAAAACTCTAAAGATTTGCTACGTAATTGGAGACATGAAAACAATCAGCGTACACCTATAGCCTGTGTTAGAAACAAACTACGTACGTTTCACTATAACGTGATACGTGAGATTACTGGGTTACTTTAGTACTTGTGGTACTGATTAAGTACACAGAATAAAGGTTCATTTGTTATACCACCATCTGGAATGACATTTTAAATGATCTCAGTTATATTTTCTACCCGCTACAATGTTGTTACTGCAGTACGGCTTACCATCTCTTGTATGGATTCAGTAGAAGGTATGAGACTGGTCGCTTTGCCAATGTGCGCAATTTGAATGCTCACCCTCCATGTTCACGCTGACCATTACTATTTCTTTAAACAAGTAAGCTGACAGGTACACGTAATAAAGGTAAAAATTCTTATATTAGGTATGCATGCTATGGCTCTTAAATGCGCACCGCAAAACACCATGTGAGTGGAGTTTAACTACTATAAACTATCTAACTATCCTCAATAAAATAGGTCCAACTAGCGCTATACCGTGAAATCAAACATTTTTGAATTAGGTTAAACATTGTTTCCATATTGTCACGTCATCGGCTACACTTCTAGCATTTGTTAGAAAAGATGAGATGTAAAGTGCGCACTTCCATTTGTTTGGTTCTGTAGTACTGTTCCAGCTGATTGCAAAGGCCACGTCTGCTTTAATTCCCCTCTGACTGCATCTGAATTGCTGAACAACGGTGCAATTAAAAGTATTTAAAGCATCCGACCACACTCTGAAGGGAATCAACCAATCAAAGGATACTCTGACCTCCGGGTCGGTAGTTGCATTGTGACTGTCAATAGGACACGTGGAAAGATGCTTCAACAAAGTCTGAAAGAGATAGGGTCGAACAAGGAACTTCCTAGCAGTAAATTCCTATCATATTCTCTTACTCTTATAGTGGAGGTATCGTAAAGCATGCCTTCATGTATTATGTTAATGACTAGTCAGATTATGTCGCATTCCGTGATATCGTGGCTGCAAAAAAAACACCTATCCAACATGCTTTCCTTGTACACAGAACACTTGGCATTCGCTTTGTCACGAAATACTGCTACGAAGCTTTTCATTCCATTAATATCATTATTCGTTGTAATCATCATTACACATTCTGCTCTATCTATATACTTTATTCAAAGCGCACACAATGCTTATTGCTTGATTCTAATAATCATAATCATTCTCTATGCTACATACTCAAGCTACTAACTTCTTTCTACTCGTGTTTATCAACTATCGTATCCTCCACTCAGTTACAACATTCAATTGATGTCATCCAGTCGCTCCTCAAAAAGTTTTCTACATTCATCCTGCTCCCTGGTTCCATATCTAAAAGTTTATACGTGATCATTCTTCTCAATTCCCCTAATTCATCTTCGTCCTCTATCTCATGTCTATCGTCACCATCGAATTCTTCGGAGTTGACATCCAGATCTCTGCGGTCATCTCCTTTCAGGAAAAGATGCTCTATTGGTGGAAACTTACCAGGCTTCTTTACGAGCCATTCCTTGGTCTTGCTATCGTAATCAGCAATCATTCTAGTCTTGGAGTACTCATCGAAAACACGATCCCTGTACTTCTGGTCTTTAGACGTGTAGTGGTGGTGTTTAATGTCCGTTGTTTCCCATAAGTAGCCGGAACTATAGGTTTGTGCTTGGCCCTCTTCGTCTTCTGAACCCATTAGCATGTCTCTTCTACGTCCAGAATAGTAGTTTTTCCTGATATTGAAAAGAACAAGAATTATCACACCCAAGGCCCAGCAATCCTTCTTGCTTAAAGAGTACAGGCTCATAGAACAAGCATACTCCTCTGGTGCAATATATGGTAAGGATCCCATTGGTCCCAATTTCTTTGACACATATTGTTCTTTTTGGTCCCATTTAGTTTTCATGACTGAGGATTTACCAAAATCAGACAATTTGAGTACGACTTTCTCTCTTGAGCTGAGACCATTACTCTCGCGGTGGTGATGATTGTCTTGATGGCTCTTTTTGTAGCTTATAAGAATGTTCTCTAACTTCAAGTCGCAATGAGCGACGCCATGTAAATGTAAGTACCTCAATCCTCTCGCTATTTGCTTAACAAAACAGTCGATCTCCTCCAACTCCATTAATTTAACTGGCTGATTGTTGTTATCCATTGTAGTAGTCAAGTAAGTGAAAAGATCACCACCGTGGGTGCATTCCATGACCTGGCTGAATTTAGGAACGCCAACTATATCATTCTCTTGCAAGGAAGGAAGTGTCACCATTAAATCGACGGTCTTTACGATGTGCTTGGAATTCAACGTAGAGGATATCACAAACTCTGAAATCACCCTATCCATGAACTTCTCATCGGGTTCTTTCTTTCTTTTCTGGAGTTCTTTAACAGCATATAATACACTCGCTTGGTCAGAACTGTCATAGTTTACAGGCACTTTCTCTGGGTTTGAGTCAATAATCTTAATTAATCCATATGCACCTTTACCTATTACATCCTTTACGACTCCATACCTCTCATATAAAGTCTTTCCACCAGAAAGGCATGAGTATTGCAGTTGAATAGTCGCTTTCGAACTAGAGATTTTCTTCATCTTGAACTTCAAGTTGTCTATAAGTTGGATCTGGTGGTCTCCAATAACGGAGTCATCATTCAGAAAGCCAGTTGGAAGTCTGTGAATCTTAAAGTTCTGGTCCAATAGAGAGTATGTTCTCGCCAGCTCCTCGTTGGCCAATTCGGCCAAATGATTATTGTTACTTGAGAGTTCCATACCACAATAACCCATTATTGTAGAAAGATGGAAAGCTAACTGTTTTTGGTTGATCTTGCCTTTCATCTTAACGGCATGAGTATGCTCTTCTTCCTCTTCTTCGGTGTAGGTCTCTTCTTCCTCATTTGTCGACTCATCGGTAGATTCATCATACGAATCAAGGTTCAGAGCGGAGTCAGAGTCTTCATCATCGAAATCGGAATCCGAGTCCGATCCCTTGAGTGAGTTCCGCTCACCATCGGCCTCGACTATGGTGCTTACTTTCTTTTTGAGTCTATGGAGTCCCGCTTGCTTGACATTTTCTTTTCTACTGGACTTCTCTCCGTGAGTTTCATGTGTTACTGTCGCTACCGAGACCTTGGGTTCAGTAGGTGGGGTTTCTGGCTTTGTTGGAGAGGACGAAATAGCCAATTTGGAGGACAACTCCTTGTCTATTGACGGCGATTCTCTCATACCGAGTTTGGAGTTCGATCTCAACAACCCCATAAACTTCCCCTTAGGCGCTGGTGACATGGTGGAGCCATGGAGGCTATTAACTGAAGGATCTACGGATGCTTGTGAACCGTTCGATACTGCTGAAGATACGGAACGGAGTGAGTTCAGTCTTGACGCTCGGGTAGACGAAGCATCATCACCTTTCTTCGAGCGGAAAAGCGGCATTTAGTGTTAATCTCGGTTCTCTGGTGTGTAGTTATTTGTTGATTCTGTCAGATGGATATCGAATTCTTGGCAATAAAGTACTATCGCTATGGCTTAAAGAAACCAGTACTTTCCGATTATGCTTAGTTATTGAAATGAGATCGCTAAGAAAAGAGAGGATCAAGAAGAAAGTTTTAGTGAGGTAGTGCGGGGTTTAGTGACAGGTCGAAATCTCGCTAGCTAGTGAAACAGTACGGCTATGTGAAGGTGTGGGATATGGATGCAAAATTACTTGGGGTGGCGGTCGGAATGAGCAATGACTGACCAGATATAATGCTAATAGGAGTGTTGAATTGTTGAATTGTTGTTTTGCTTCTACTCGCAAGATACTAGACGTTAGTAATGGGTACCACTAGACGAGACTGCGAGATCGTCGTCTCAACTACTCGACTCGCTAGTGAGAAAACATAGGAACCATAAAATAGCGAGAGCTTCAGTGACGATGATTTTTGTTGTGGGGGGGAACACAAGATATCTATGGAATAACGGAGTTTACGTAGAATGGTTGAATTACAATGACAAATACGTTCACAGCATACATTACCCATTTACACTGCGTCGTTGTTGCCGTTGTCATTGCAATGGTAGTAACATGGATGGGCCTGTTCCACTTACTTATTAATGCTCAAAAAAACAGTGCCGCAATATTAGCTCTAGCACAATCAGCGGCTCTAAATATTAATGCCAGGTCCTATGCATAGGAAATCGTTATGTGCCTGAGTCAGCCTTAATTTTAGATATGCTATTAGCTTACATTTCGATGAGGTCACTTCGATGACCATGTATTTGGTCCAAGTTAATGCCTCCTTGTCAAGTCTGAATGACTATGCCACTCTTGTAAAAAAGAAAAGGAGAGAAACTCTTTGCCAGCTCGCTTCTAGTTTCTTTTGTGAATGAACTAGAAATGTAATACCATAAAACAATGATCCCGATCACTATAGTGCCAGTAGGAAGGAAAAAGAAAGAACTCCGATACCGGGAGTCGAACCCGGGTCTGCTCGGTGAGAGCGAACTGTGCTAGCCGTTACACCATATCGGATTATTTGTTGAGTACAAATGCGCCAAGGTTTTCCTCATAGTTAAATTTTCACGTGATCACATACATTCAGTTTCTGTACTTTTGAATTTCTCAAATTTCTATTCGCAGCTAAATAATTAGGCTAGATTTTGTTACGTTTTTCTCTAAATATATTATATTCTTGTTCTTTTAAAAAAAAATGAAAAATTTATAATTATAGCAACAAAACAACATGTTAGCTTTTAATTTAATTTTTTCACTTTTAACGATATTGACATATGTAACTGCCAGCAATTTCGACAGTAATACAGTAGCAGTATCAACAAAGCTCATGACTTATGAAGAAGCTGGATTGATAGGAAGGGACAATACTACCGGAGTTGATAGTGTAAACTTTTTAAGATGTTTATTAATAAGGAGAATACCTGATACAGCTTTAGTTGGCATATCAATACAGGGGATATTGATGGTGTATGTTGATAGAATAACTATGGATCCCCGAGAAGTTATGAGACTGGCTCTTGAATGTTATATGCTACTTGGACATCTTTTAGAAATAAACACCTATTATGACGAAGATAATAGTAGTGAGATTACTTATTTCGGTAACATTAGAAATAATGTTCAATTAACCGACACAGCTCAATTTAACGTAGTTCGAAGGATGAGAATGATAAATAGTCCAGACGTTTTCTTATGACATGAGAGTTAATAACGCGAGTCGAGCAGTGGATGTAGCTAGCTCTACAAGCAATAACTACATGATGTGTACTTGTCGATGGGAAAAGGGGCGCCAAGGGTTTCATTAATGTACACTTGGCCTGTCTGTCCTGAGGTGAGTTCCATGATTGCATGTATCAAACGCGGTCCCACATTTATTGATTTTAACAATTTTTCAAGGTAAATGTGAGAAAAATTGTCAAAGGCTTTGGTAAAGTCTAGGAGAATGATGGAGTCGTATGAGTCCTGCTTGGGACAGCTAAGTGCTTTTTCAATAATCGTACGTAGTTTGAGAATCTGGTTGTCCATCTGGCGGCTTGGCATGAAGCCAGTTTGATGGGGGCCAATGATGGTATCAATATGTTTTAGTAGTCGGTTGTTGAATACCGAAGCAAGGATTCGGGTGGAAGTGTTGATCAACAGGATAGGACGATAGTCCGCAACGTTATGTGATTTAACTCGCTTGGGAATGAGGCGAATTAGGGCCGGTTTATGGATGTCCGAAAGAGGAAAACCTTCTAAAAGAWGATCTGCCTCTTGCATGAGTAGGGGTCTAGTGAAAWCCCAGGTGGCCTTGTAAAATCGGTAAGAAAGGCCGTCGATTCCTGGAGAGGATTGATTGGAAGTAGCGCGAAGTGCTCTGTCCAATTCTTCTTCTGAGATGTCTTGATTTAACTCTTCTCGTTGTTCCTCAGAGAATTTTCTGGGGAAAAGAGCTATGTAATCGTCCATGAATTGGTCGATTTCGTCATTGTGTACATTGGCTTGGAAAAGATTGGTGAAATAGGTTTGGGCAATTTCAATAATGGACGCCGTGGAGTCCCCTGTAGTTGCCTCATCTTCTGATGTTAATTGTGTAATGGTCGAGTTTATACGTGGTTTACCTTTGAAAGTCTCCCGTATGTCCCTGAATATGGTATTTGTGTTAGGAATGTGTAAACGATTGAAGAAACGAATACCATGGCGAAAAAAGCGATTGCTATAGTATTTGGTGTTCTTCTTGATACATTTGGTTAGATCCTCTAATGTCGTTAAATKTTGAAATTTAAGGAAATTAATGAAACCTGCGTCGTCTATGAATTGGTCTTGTAGGATGAATCTACGATTACCGATGGTGACTCTTGGGTTTTGTTCGATTTGGAAGTATGTTCCAATGGCGAAATGTGTAGTAAAAATTCCGTTATGTTTAAAGCAGTGAAATTCGCCTGCTCTAGACGTAAGGTTTAGTGTCGAGTAGAATCGGTCTAGACGCCTGCATGCGCCYGSGTTTATGTTAGTAATTAGTGTTTTGACCGGYTSGATATGTGAGTATAYGTCGATTAGGYCKTGRTTGGARATGAGTTCAAGGAGGGCTCKGGTCAWWTGATGATCCWGTCGCCTTTGATTTCGRGGAGRGGGGTTTATCTGAGGGGAGCCTGGGAGGACATTATTGAAGTCACCTCCCAAGATAATTTCAATGGGGTGATCCAATAAAGCTCTGACATTCTCAATCTCGTTATTAATTTGGTCAAAAAGTTGTTTTTGGAGGCGAATTTCGCTTCCTGTTGGGGCATAAAGAGTTATAAATAGGATGTATTCCTTTGTGGCAGTTAGCTGAAAGAGGGCATCGGCTACTCTGTCACGAATGTTCGTCAGAAGGGCTTGAGTGATTTGGAGGGAGTTAATTAGTTTGATTTCGGAAATTCGCCATCATAGACTATAGCGGAACGCAATTCTTCGTTGAAAAATAGGATGTTTGAATGATATATTCTCAATCTTTCAGATAAAGTGTGAAAGGGTTTTTGAGTTGTGGTTGGTTGAGATGTGGTTGGTTGAGCTGTGGTTGGTTGAGCTGTGGTTGGTTGGTTGATTTTGTAATTTATGTCTTGTAGAGCGGTGATGTCATACTTGGAGGAGAAATTGGAGATGGCTGCGTAGCATTCCGTCATCTGAACATTCAAAGAAGAGATTCTGAGAATATTGGGATTCTGACCAACTCTTTTTGGGAGGTTGAGATCGTGGTTTAAGAAGATCTGTCTCCCTGTTCTGGGGTCGCAGGACATATTCAGAGGGATTCTTGATTGGCAGGTCCTTCTGAAGTTGGACCTGCCATTTCAATTTCCATGCTGTCTTGTTGTATTTCCGCACCTTCCTCAGACGATTGGATCATGTCCTCATTGTCTTCAAATGTTGCTTGGGTTGAGTCAATTTGGGTTGATTGTGTATCGAGACGAGGCGCTGGGCCACTGCTGGCCAGTTTTCATCGTCTTCCACCATATGTTGCGCAGAAGATGATATTCCTTCTTCGCCGGGAGGGGAGCGTTTCCGCTAGAATCGATTCTACAACCATGTCCGAGTCCAAATTTAGGGAGAAAATCGGAGTAGAACTTGGTACAAGAATTGGGTTATTCTCTGCTCCTGGGTCGGGGTCAGGTGGGATTCTCACATTTGAAAGAATACGTGTTAGAGACTCTGTTGAGTCGGTGTGAGTTGAACTAAGAGATCTAGGTTCAGTTCGTTTCGTGGTTACCCTCTTTGGGGAAAAAGAGGATTTTTTTACTAAAGGTGACTTTCTAATTAAAGCCGGTTGAAGTGAAGAGGGCTCCACCAAGCGGCTTGTTTTTCCAATTTGAGATGTAGCGGTAGTTGGGACCTTGGATCTTGTACGAGCCGGTCTGGAAGTCTTTGGAGGTGAGGAGGGTTGTTCTGGAGTAGAGTTTGAGTTGGCGGAGGTCATTGGAGCACGTGGAGTAGTAGGATAAGAGGCAACTGTTTGAACAGCTGTGGGTTCTGGATCGGGTTCCTGTAAAGTCTCAAGAGCGGCATACCGATTTTGGGAAGAGACAGGTTGAACAATTTTATCTTGAGTGGATTGAGCTTTAGATGTAATTTTAGGAGCCACAAATCCGTCTTCGTCTCCTTGAGGAAGAATTTGAACTGAGAGTGGAGTGGTAGCGGCTGCCTTGGGAGATTGGGATCCTGGCAATCCTCCTCTTTTTTGGTCTTTTTTTTTTCCAACTGAGGTATCATGTTCGGGGCCCCTATGGTCGAAGTTTGTTCTACGTTTCTCTTTTAAGCACTTCAGACAGGGAGCTTTGAGGCACTCAAAACGAGAGAGGTCACTAAGATGACAGTAACCGCAAAGTTTCAAAGAGGAAACAATGGAGAGTTTGTGGTCTTGTAAATAGTGACGAGTTGAGGCTGGGGTAACGTTAGTTTTAAGCTCGAGAAGGTAGTATGTGGTGGTCATATGCGAAGGAGGATACACAATAGGTTTGATTTCTTGCATTTGATGTGATGCAAGGATCGTAAAGGAGAGTTCCATGTTTTCATCAAATGTGTCTGCGATCGCTTGCTCTACAAAGCGTGGTTTCTTGTCAGGATGGTATCCATTAGCAATTTGGTTAGCGAAGGAGGTTGACTTTTGAGAGACGTTTTGCACAAAGAGGTCGGCTAAGGCTTCATCTGACCACCCAGCGCTGTTTGTGGGACACATGAGGCTTACAATAGCGATCTTTGAAGTATGATTTTCTTTAGAAGAGAAGACGATTTTGGAAAACATATCTTCGTCGTCCTCGATAAGAATTTCAGTAGATTTACCGAAAAGTCTAGTGAGAAGGGATTGAATGTCTTGGGGTTCATTTTTTTTTTGGATTTTTGAAATTTTCGAGGAAACAATGGCAAATGGTCTTTTAACAAGATCGTGAATGTTGAGAGATAACTTCCCTTCCGAGGAAAGGACTAATTTGAAGTTGTGCTTTGCACAAACAAGTTGGTGGTTTTTAAGCACCTCAGGGCGGCAGTTTTCAATCTCATGTTTGTTATTGGAGAGATCGATTTCGAATTGTGCCGAGTTGAAAAAGTTTAAGGATTCGGTTTACGACACGTCATCTGTCTCCATGCTATCCTTAAGTCCTTGAATTTGTTCTTTGATCATTTTGTAAGCACTTTCGTACTCTCTGATCTTCTTTTCAAGCTCCGGAATTTTGAGTTCGGCTTGTGTAAAGAATTCGTCTAGGTAGTTTAGGATACTTTCATAGACTTCCTGAGCCGTGAAGTTCGGAGGAGCTTCTGTAATTTCCACTTGCACCACAAGTGAATTTAAATTTTGCTCTCCCGAAGCGTGGATGTACCTTTCGAAAAAGTCATCAGGCGCATTGTTAAGTTGGTCCGTAGCTTTTCCCAAGGTAACTTTTCCAAGCGATGCTACATGGAATGTAGTTCTCATGTAATCATAGTAGATACTTTTTTCTTCTGTTGTGAAAGTATTCCATTGATTGAGTTTCTTGACAAGGTCTTTAGCTGTTYTATGTTCATAAAGCTGTTCAATTCTTGCTTGATGGGACATAGGTTCGATGTCTTCAGTATTGTTGGTAATGCTATTACATGCAGAACCAGGAAATGTCTAAGAATCTGAAACAAGACACGATAATGTCTCAATTCATAATGACTTCATAAATCTGTTAAACATTTACCCGAAATACCGGATCGAACCACTATACCTCAGCAGATGTTACCATCCAACTACTATATAAATCATAGTAATTACCAGCTATTCATAGAATCTAAATATGTTCGTAAGGACTCTCATCCTACAATTCTATACTAGTAAATATATACTAACCTATATATAAAGAGTACTGGGTACTGCATCTGCATCACCCGCGAATAAGTATCATTTGTCACGTGACTTTGTACTTTTTTTTCGAAATGATCGTCAAAACGCTAGCCATAGTAGRGGGTTTGGTCGATTGGAAAGTGGTTTCCTGGGACGCAAGGGTGTCAAATTCAGTAAAAGAGAGGACATCCAGGTTGCTGCCAGTGGCAGGTTCCCCTTTCAGATTCTAAGGCCTCTTGGTTGAGGTGAACTTGAGAGACATCTGAGGATCTCTGCGAAGTCGTCGAGAGTTGGGGGATCGTCGGATCTTGGTCAATATTGGGTGGATCGGGTTCGGAGTGATCCTGGAGATCGATTGCTTTCGATAAGGGCTGAATGACTTCAGAAGAGACTTGATGTAGTCGATTGGGAGTCACCATTTTCACGCTGACGAAGGAGGATTTTTCCCACATCCGACGGGCAATTGAATCCTTTAGTAAAGCATCCGGATCTAAAGTTAGTGCCAAAAAATCATTGTTATATCACTTTGATAATCAAGCCAAAATCGAAGAAGAACAGTCAATCCTTGACTTTCCACTCTCTGATATCCAAACAGACAACTTCAAATATTTAGGAATCCCGACACTCAAGTTTGATTGGACAACCTATCTTCAGAATGCAAGAACCATGATAGTTTTGAACAATGTTAAGAAACTACCTTTTGCCCTTAAGGCTCAAGGTGTCAACCAATACTTTTTCTCGAAGCTCTACTTCCGAGACCTACATTTCCCAATGAACAAAAATGAAATTAACCTGATGCAGGCGATGCTCAAAAGCCTCTTCCCCAACATTGGCCTAGAAAACGCAACAGCCTTGAAACAGCAAGGTGGTTTCGGACTTCTCAACATAAGTACTCAAGTCCTAGGCCGCCGTGCCAAATTCGTCTACCAAGCATTGACAGACAAACCCACTTCCATCACATTTTCCTCAGAGACAAGCTACAAAGATATATCAATACTCATGCGGCAATCCCACCTGACACTATCCTTCAGGAAGATAAAACCCTCACATATCCTTGGTACAAGGTATTGGGAGGCTACAATGTCCTCCACCGAAACTCAGGCACCATGCAAGACGCCATTTGTGGCAGCGCTTCCTTCACAGAAGCGGAGCGATGCTACTTTGAAGCCTGGTTTACTCTTACTAAACAGGTTATTCGTCTAGATCAATTACTTCCCCAAGCTCTCTCTCAGACACAACTCCAACATCTCATTTTGAATCCACCACCTCTCAATGCGTGGACCTTAGGTTTGGAAAACATCACCGACCTAATATTCAAAAGCACAAGTAGACAGCACCAACTCAAAAAACGTATATGTGTAACCCCCAATACTTGGTCTCAAAAGCTACACATTCCCCTTCACACCTGGACCGCATTCTGGAAATGCTTCAATAAATATCGACGCCATTTCCCCTATGTACAAGAGGAGCTTCATCGCTTCTCTTTGGGCCACAGACTCCACAAAACTATTTTGGCCGCCGGGGCTCCCTGCCATTTCTGTGGAAATGAAGTCAATGATAACTCGGGCTTCTACAGTTTCCACATTTATCATGACTGCCCCATCAGCAAACGCCTCTGGCTCATCTTCGGACCCAATCGCTCACTCAACTTGCACAATCTAGTTGCAAACGCCAAACTTTCCTTTGAAGACTATAAAAAACTCAACCGATACCTCCTAGCAATCCATCGATTGTATATGAAACGACGAGCCCAAGCGGTTAACACTTGCTTAACCGACCGTGAATTAACAATTTGGGTATCGACTTTCAATCATTTCTAGTAATCTAAATCATCACCATGATCATCTAACAAGATGAATAATTTCCTCCGCCGGAGAGTTTTGCTCTAGTTTACTCTAGTTTCTCTCCGTACTCATCTCCTTCACCTGCTAATTTATATTACCTCTCATTATCTAGTGGGTTTAACAGGACCCAGACTGTAACATGATAGGAATATGCGTCCACCTTAAAAAAAAACCGAAGAAAAAGTAAAACAATTTAGGCATCACACAGGAGAGATCGTGGTACAAAGAAAGCATATTCAAACAGCATTGCTATCCTAGCCACATATCAGAGAGGTGAATTATGTAGCTCGTCTTCGGGAGAACTTCATAAAATGCACAAGAGCATAAAGAGTGAATCTCGAAGATCACGGCTCAACACGAACGAAAACTCTATTTCCAGAGATGCATACATAGTAGTTGCACTACAAAGAAAATCGTAAACCTAGCCTACGGCTGCTAGAAGGAGTACATTTATATTAATGATAGACAATGTGATCTGGATATGCTATCTTCGAATAAAATTTCTTTTCTAAATATTATAGTGGATTGGCCAAAAACTTTGAGTAATACGTTTTGCAACATGAATGTTCTTAAAATTCTCTCAAATAGTTGCAAATTGGAGACGAATTTACCTCTCGAAGAAACAACAGTGAATTACTCAGCACTTTTTCCCTTGATTACTCCCACTGGGGTACAAAGCATACCTGCAACAGAAAGAAGACCTCATAATGCTTCGTTCATTGTTTACTGGTGATGGTATGGGCTCATAAAAAAGTAAGGAAACACCCATTATTATACTTCGCTCTAAATGAGTCGGTAGAGGACGGCATTTCAAAACTGACTCCTACTAGAAGCATATCTTTTTTGCAGCAGGATCAACATAAACCTTCACAGACATAGAATCGAGCCTTGAAGCTGCGAGGCGTGTGCCAGTGTCAAAGCAAAAAAAATGAGCCACTCTTATGAAGTAGAGACCAATACCTGTTCCCAGAACGTAGCGCCTGCTTTCCTTCTCTTGTTTATTTAGGTTTTCCTACAACTTCGGTATATGAGGCCGAAGCGAAAATTGATTGTTTTGGTGTCAACGCCCTCCACTTATCTTCGCAATCGGCAACCAATGCCTTCTTAGTATCGTATCCCAACTTCAATATAACTGCGCTTTAGTTGTAAATGTCTACACGTGATCCATGTTTCTTCCGTTTTCGCGTCTCCCCTCCCCTTTTGGTACTACAGAAAATTTGTTTAGCGCCATTTACACGTGACCCGCCCTAAAACACCCATCGCAGCATGTTAGAGCACCTTGCACGTGATCCTTTTTCCCCGATCCGGAAATCAGACGAGAAAATCCACCACAAAACGCGTGTTTTGCTGCCCGCCCAAAACGACACGACGACAAATTTTCAACCCTTCTTTGTTGAAACAACACTAAAACAACAAAAAGGGTCGCTTTGTGAGTGCGGCGGGAAGCACAGTAGGAGAACTATGCCAGTAGTATACATAAATATATATAGGCGAAATAGGGAGACTCCAGGGATTTTAGGTCTTGTAGATATATATATCGAAACAAAATCGAAGACAAACATTTGTATAGTTAAAACAGTGGTTTTCTCTTGAACTGTAGTGTTTATCGGTTATTGAGCCATTGTTGTTTCGCCCAGAGTGCCGAGAGTAGCTGTGAACCCTACAGAACACTGCTTTGATACAAGTACATAACATTTGTATTATTATTAGTATCATCCAGATTATTATTACTCCACTAATAATACACCAAAATACTCCTCCAGCTAGCTGTACTTTTGTTCTTTAGCTTTTGGCTGTTGTATCGCAGAAGAATCCGACTCGTTGTCAATACGATTCCGTGTTCAATATCCTCGTCGTCCTCGTCCTCCTACAGTACAATAACTAGGGTTTCGCATCGTTGGCAGTGCTTGTTTCTTCCGTCGTCTAAATCTCATTCCACAACGGTTTGTTATTATTCCTGAGCTTGAAGCGCCCCAAGTACAATCCCGTATCTATTGCGTTATTGTTGACACCTCCGTGACACTGCTTGCAGCCTGTTGTTCCTGTTCATCCTGTTGATTCTGTTAGTTTCTTGATTCATCAAAAATTTAGTTCATCGTCGGCTCGTTCATACCCTGCCCCAACTTACCTTATCCTCCTGTTAATTACGTTACCGTCCTTTTAACCACTTAATTTATACCCCACGTCCTCCATCATGACTAGCATCTACACCACTGACCTCAAACATCACAGAAGAGCGCCGCCTCCGCCGCCTCCAGGCACTTCGACCTCCACATCTCTCTCCTCCACATCGTCGTCGTCCAAGACCTCTATCCTGTTCAACGCCAACCGCCGTCAATCTGGGTGGGTCCACGTCAAAGACGATGGTATCTTCACCTCATTCCGCTGGAATAAACGTTTCATGATCATCAACGACAAGACCCTCAACTTCTACAAAAACGAGCCCACGCCGTCAGACTCCCCAGACTTGTCTATTCCGTTGAATATCATCTCCGTGATCAACCTCAAACCGAACTATGGGTACACCAAGACCTGCCAGTGCTTTGAAATCGTACCCAAGAACAACGCGAGAGCCATCCTCATATCTATAAAGTACAACAATGATTACCTTGATTGGCTCGATGCTTTCACCACAAAGTGTCCTTTGGTGCAGATTGGACAGCCAACAGCCATCTCAGGCAATACTGGTGTGTCTAATCCCATCAACTTCACTCACAAGGTCCATGTAGGATTTGATCCCGCTTCTGGTAATTTCACTGGACTTCCAGATACCTGGAAAACTCTTTTACAGCACTCCAAGATTACTAATGAGGATTGGAAGAAGGATCCTGTGGCGGTGATCGAAGTATTGGAGTTCTATTCTGACATCAATGGTGGTTCCAACGCATCCACTCCAATGAGTTCGCCTGCTGTAGGGTTGAACTACAACAATAATGGAACAAAAAATCCAAATTTCATGGACTGGACAAAACCTCCAACGAAGTACGGAGGAAATTCACAGTTGCAAATTCAGCAGCAGCCGCAGTTGTCGCCTCTGCCATCTCAGACCAGTTTCAAGCCATCTAGAGCGGCTCCAAAACCACCAATACCATACCACATGACAACCCAGAATGGTAGTAGCAGTAATATCTCACCTTTGAGTAATTTGCTCAGTAAAACGGAAAATTCTGCCGCTAGTAATAGCAGTTTGGGACCTTCCTTTGGTAATGGTAACGTTTTGGGTGCAAACAATGGCAGTACCATGAGTCTTCCTACTGGACAGAACAGTAGTGCAAGTACCCTAAATGAAAGTACTAATAACTCCAAAACAGACCTAGCACCCACCAGACGAGCACCACCACCCCCAGGCTCGAACCAGGATCAGGCCGCTCCACAGTTCAGAACCGCTAATTCGACTTCGGCCGTTCCTACTACCGGTTCTCTTGATTCTACCAATAATAACTCCAATAATACGTTACCTACTGGTTTAGGTATCTCTTCCACCCTCAACAACAATGTGACCATTCCAAAACAAGTTCCGCCAACTATTCCTAGACATAATAATGCCACAAATAATGCTAGTTCCAACAAGGTTCACCCAGAACTCCGCATACAAACAGGTACCAACAACTATATTGGAGCGAATAATAATCAAAATAATAACAGTGCTGGTATCAAGTATCAACCAGGTCCAAGTAGTGCCCCTGCAGCTGGAGCCAGTTACATAAAACCATTTGGCATTACGAACAAATTACAGCAACAACAACAGCAGCAGCAGCCACTGCAAGTGAGTCTGAATCCATACGCTCCAAAGGTTGATACAAGCAGTACCAAACCACTTAACTCTAGCAATAACGCGAACAAGTTACAAGAATCACCCACCAAGCCACTTCAACTCCGCAGTAAGGAGACATCTTCAACTTCCAATGCATATGCTAATAATGGCGGATCTGCTGCTTCTTCTATTAGCGATAGCGTTAAGCCAAAGACTACTGCTTTAGCAACTGGTCCAGCACCAAACAAATCAGCCAAGCAGCTTAAAAAAGAACGTGAGAAGTTGAATGATATGCAAATCATTGCAAAATTAAAGACCGTTGTCAATAGCAATGATCCAACTCCATTATTTAGAATCATTGAAAAGGCTGGTCAAGGTGCCTCTGGTGCTGTCTATTTGGCCGAAGTCATCCGTGAAAACAACAAAAAGGTTGCCATCAAGCAAATGGACTTGAATATTCAACCACGTAAGGAATTGATCATTAACGAGATCTTGGTAATGAAAGATTCACAACATAAGAATATCGTCAATTTCCTTGACTCGTATTTGAGAGGCAACTCTGATCTTTGGGTCATCATGGAGTACATGGAGGGTGGTTCTTTAACAGAAATTATTGAAAACAACGAATTCAAATTAAGTGAGAAGCAGATTGCTACAATTTGTTTCGAAACTTTGAAGGGTTTACAACATTTGCACAAAAAGCACATCATTCACCGCGATATCAAGTCAGATAATGTGCTTTTAGATGCCAAGGGTAATGTTAAGATTACAGATTTTGGTTTCTGTGCTAAGTTAACTGATCAACGTAATAAGAGAGCTACAATGGTAGGAACGCCGTACTGGATGGCTCCAGAGGTTGTCAAACAAAAGGAATATGACGAAAAGGTCGATGTATGGTCTTTGGGTATCATGACCATTGAGATGATCGAAGGAGAACCTCCATATTTGAATGAAGAACCCCTTAAGGCGCTTTATTTGATCGCTACAAATGGTACTCCTAAGCTTAAGAAGCCTGAGTTACTTTCAAACTCGATTAAGAAGTTCTTGTCAATTTGTCTTTGTGTTGATGTGCGTTACAGAGCAACCACAGACGAGTTACTTGAACATTCATTCATCCAACATAAACTGGGCAAGATAGAAGAATTGGCTCCATTGTTGGAATGGAAGAAACATGCTCAAAGCAATGGTAACAGCCATGATTCCATTTCATTGGCAGACGAGTAGGATCTGATAAAGTATCCTCATTGTTTTAAGTCGGATGTTTCTAAGCGAATTATCAATAGGCGCTTGACATCATTACTTGTGATTGACACTTCCAGTAGTATATTATTGGTATTTTCTGAGAAATTAAACGTGCAATGCAAGTGAAGTCATTATTTCTTGATAGACCGAGACATGCAGAGTCTGTTATTAAGACCCAGTGTTTCTTTATCCGTATTCTTATCGGTAATTTCAAAACGGGGCATAATGTCGTCTCCTGTTGATCTTTTGGTACATATTTATTTCTTATACAAATTTCCACCTTTAATATAATGTGTTTTATTTTGAGTTTGCAAAGTTAATATTGAAGGCTGGTACGGATAATTCCAATGTCCCTCTACATATTTTCTTCTCTCCTTGAAATAACTACTTAAGAAAACAATAAAAGAGAAGGCACAATTGTTGAGCACGGAATTCAACTTAAATTAGGGGTACCTGACAACCAATGCCGCCTAGAGACTTTTAGTAGATATCTTTTAGAAACAGATGCAGATAGTCTACATGGTCGGAGAACCCCGTACACTTCTCTCCGGCTTCCACTCCCAAGAAGCTTGCCTCTCTGGAAAAGAGTGGTTCATACACATTGCTCTAGAATATTAGAGCATATGGCTCAAAATCCGTAATTGTATGTGAGTTATGCTTTACCGTAAGTTTCAAAAAATAAGATGCCCTTGGTGTGTTCATTGGTGATTCCCCATTTCCACACAATTTGATTATAGGGTACCGTGCGATGGAAAAAGGGAACATGTTGTCAGTGAACACCTTAGGATGAGATGCCCCAAGGAGTCAGGGGTGGTAAACCTAAAAAGTTGTGAAGGGTAGACGTGCTCATAGAGTTTATTCCTTAAAGCTTATTGTTTAATTTATCCTCTTCTGCAATTATATTATCTAGTGTAGTTTAGGTATTCTTTGTAGCCAGCCGTGGATGAAAGACGATGAAGTCTGAAAGAAAGATTACGAAGCACGGAGTGCTAATAATCCTTTTGGTCAATACTCCGTATGTCCCCCACTGGTAGTTCTTGGCTCTTGTGTTGTAGACTACATTATCAATTCTAATAATAATTACCCTTGAATATTTTCTGGTCCGTGAGTCTCCGCAATCACCCGCTTGTGGGTACGGGCTACACGGCCCCTCGAGTCCAGCCGTTCCTGTTGCTCTAGCAACCTGATGCATACCCTGTGATGTACCGGTAACGTCGTGGTATGACTGTTTGTGCATGGCAGTAGTTGCAACCACAGAACCCTTGGTGTCTTTAGGAAGAGGCTCCAAATGATGCGCAAAACGCATCCTGGAAGGCTGGGAGAAGTAGTTAATAGTTAAAACGGTAATTGACAATTATCTAAAAATATCCGGAATAGGAGTGAAGGCAATATTTTCTACATTGTGAGGTTGCTTGCCACCAATAGAGTTCTCTTAGTTAAATTTTGATCTTTTTCTCACAGTGCCCTACACCAAAGCCTTGAATGCGGTTGTCAGCATTAGACTGGCATGCGAGGGCTGGCACCCAAGCACGACTAATTTCTTTTCGCTTGAGCTGTGGCCATCTGCACTGGTAGCCGTCGGTTGAGAATCCTCCGTCACAAAACAAGAACGTCCCGAAAGTAGATGCAGTGCAGTCTCAAACTTCAGTTTTACAACAGCCAACCAACGGCAGTTCGAGTATCCTCCAACATAGCCAATGTTAATTGAGGTGGGCACCGAAAAATATTTTCTGCCCTGTCTCCCACTTAGAATCACTTGTAATTGCCAATCATTAGTAGTGACTAAGCCATTCAGAGGCACTAAAGTTCGCAGATCGGTGCCCAAAGCGTACTCTGATGACAAGGTAAAAATATGAATGATTTTGCGAAATATTATTTATATCCAGCAGTTGGTCGGTCATATGTGGCATTACATAATTTCGAGATAGAAGGAGCCAGAAGGCTTTTTCCCGCGCGTCTGCAGGAGTGGGATGATACTATTTGGGATTAAACAAACTTTGCAATTGGGTTGCATTGCAGGATGCATTTTGCATTGCAGAAATGTCGTCGACCTCGTGTTGTAATTCTATTTATGTTAACAATACATAAATGGGGTATAATCATATAGCCGTCCTGCTTGGCTAAAAGCAGGAAGTCACGTTCAAGTACGGTACCAAAGGCATCGGATAACATGATGACTCCAGCCAAGATGCTCGCTAAGAATAGGAAAAAAAAAAGCGAAGCAAATCTCAAGATCCGCCAACACTTACCGTAGAGAAGTTTATGCGCCATGAAAGTGGGGGGTTCCATCCAGAACACCACCCGACGGTTCGCCCCCAAGAAAACCAACTACTGATCGATCGCTTTCGGCTACCACAGCAAGCAAAAATAATGACCCTCTTCTTGCTGTACGGTTAAGATACATGAACCACGGTCACAGAAGCATAACGTCAGTAATTATTATCCCGTCTACTCAACACGAATGCTCCCCTCCTTCTAACGGCGGCTCCCAAATTCACCCAAAGTTTGACCAAGAAATTTCTAAAATAGTCACTCGGTAGGAAACATGCGCTGTAGCCTAATGTGTGCACTCCCCATAATATACAGTCTTCGAAGTAGCTGCGATAAGCACCTCTCCTCCTTATAGGCTGGCGCAAGTGACATCAGAGAACATACTAAATTTCAAATTGAGGACGGATGCCGCAGCAGGAAGTGTCTACAAGATGGAATAAGGTTAATAGAAGGCAATTGGCGGAACCATCAATACGATTAGCGTTATGCACTGGCAAGCATGCCTTCATTTTGGAGAGATCTTCGGGTACTTTTGGGGGAGACTGCTTATTCTTGTCCATCACGATATGTGAAAAAGGATATCCAGCGTCTTGCCCAAAAGTTATTATGGGGTATTGACACTTCTGAATAAATAAGAATTAAGTTATCACGCTTATCTTTCAGGATCAATTTCGGTTAAACGGTAAAGTTCATGCGTAGAATGCTATAGACTTAGACTATGATTTCGTCTTGTTTTCAAGTACAGAAATCTTCCGAATGAAGTATAATGTTGTAACCTCTATCAGTGCTCTCCAAATGCTATTCACATCAGTGATGTTGGAATCTATACGCGGTTTTACACGGAATTATAGTGCACAGTCATGATAAAATCCATAATTTTGATGCCTTAGGCACAATCTAAAAAGCTTACTGGCATAATTAAAATTACACTCTGACAACCCCGGCAGAGGCGACCGTTGTACCAAAACAGGAAAATACGTGAATGACGAAGACGTGGTTCAAACCCAACAATAGACACCGTGCGGTCACTGGCATTTTAATTCTGTTTTGTTACTGGCCAAGATGGTTCCCAATAGAGCAAAATGACAGTACGCTATATTATTTCGCATTGGAGGTTTTGTTTACAAAATCATCGGTATCGGAGGAAATCATATGACAAAGATGGGACATTAGCGATTATTAAATTTAAACAACAAAACCAGGTACATGCACATCTCTAATACATGTATGGAAGCTTGTTTGTTAGTGAATGCTCAACCATCAGTTTACGATACATAGGCTTTGTAGTGCAACAAGCTGCTCGGTAAGTTAAAAAATATTGTGGACTTGAGCTCCAGAGTCTTTACTAGTCAAAAAGTAACGCTAGTTTATCTAAAAGGCATCCTTGCGTCATATACAAGGTTGCAATCGATTTTTGTGGGCAGCTAATGTGAATGCCACTTTTGCCCACATCATTCTGTTCTTGCATACGATAACACTTTTAGGAGACGTGGACTCTACAGGCCTATGACATGCAGTGCTTTGGCATTTTTTAGGCATTCTTAGTATGCACCATGTGTAATTTGAAGTTGATGGATTGTTCCAATACATGAAATTGACAGTAGAATAGGTAATAGTAACAGAGGCGCAGTGTAAATCGAATGATCCAGGTGAAGCGTTGCTAGCTTTTTGAAGTTATACATGAAGAACAATCTGGCAAGGTATCTCGATGCAACTACTAACTTTTTTATTGCCGAGATTAAAGCGGAGAAAACAGTCCAATTTTTGCAATAGAATTTAAGGTTTTGTATAAACTAATTCGTCTTCTCCAAGTAGCATTTTTTAGAAGCAATCAACTTTACCCTTCGACTTTGCATCCATACCTCTGCATTCACAATAGAGATTTCATAGGCGGTCTAAAAGTAGGTGTACGTGAACAAGTCCCGTACACAATTGTCAACTATTTTGTGGGTGCCCCTCCCAGCTTCGATTTTATCTAACTCCCTAATTTTGCGTCTTTGTACCTAACCTATTGCTGACATACAATTCTACAATGTAGATCTCTGACGTAACTCTTACATTTTAATGAAGGTATCTAATAATACAATATTAAGAAGCCAGTGCAAAGCACAAAATGAAGAACCAAAAAACTATAAACACGCATAATGGAACAAGGTCACCAATATTGTTAGTGAGTGTATAATAAACGATTATTCCTTTTATTATTATTAGTATTATTACTTTACGACGATGCACTGGAGTAATTGTATGCTCCAGCAACTCCTGCTGTGGCCGTTGCAGCTCCAGCACTACCAGCATCGTCATTTACACCCACTGTAGCCGAACTACCAGCTACGGATGTAGTGGTGCTTGCTAATGGGTGGCTGGATAACATATGGTGATGGTGACCAGGATGATGATGGGGAACACCCGGATAATGTGGCACACCATTAGAATCAAGTTCACCAGTATTCATTGGGGGTGGCGCCGAGATATACCCACCTCCGCCAATAGGAGGATTTGTAGTGAACCAGCCACTTCCAGTATTGATCATTCCACTTGGGCCACTAATGCTTGTGCTGCTGGCACTCGCACTACTGTTTCTATATTTGCTCTTTCCCGAGTTCGTGGCTGAGGTCGAACTGTTGACACCAGCTGGGCCACTAAAGCTATTGTTACTCAGATTATACAATGCCGAGCTTGCAATAGAGCTTATGGAGCCATTAGAAGCTCCACCCATCAGATATTGATCCAGCAGAGCCAGAACCGAGCCAAAGTGGTACTGTGGCCCGCCAGGTACCGAGTAGACTTGCTGAGGTTGTTGGAAGTGCTGTGGAAATGGAGGATAGTGTGATATTGATGAATTAGCCAGAACTGATTCATGCTGAGGTTGACTACCCTGCTTTTGCAGCACTTGGTTGTGACCTTGTTGCATATACTGTGGAGCAAATTGCTGAGGTGAAATCATATAGCTGTTGAATAAGGGTATAGATGTACCAGCCGTAGAACCAGGAGCAGATCCACCCGAAGGGGCCGGCTGTCCCCCATTGTAGGAAATTGTTGTTTGATGGGCAGCGCCTGTAAAGGGATTGATGAAGGTGAGTTCCTGTTGTCCGCCATTATTGGACGCGTTTGCAGGTGAAATGGAAGGGTTATTAAGGTTGCTGGGGTTATTAACACCGCCAACCACGCTGCTGTTGCTGTTAGTATCCTCTTCCCGTTTGATGAATCCTTGTTGTGGTTGCATCTGCTGTGCGTATTCTTGTTGCTGAACATTCTGTTGTTGAGGAACTGGGAGCATATACTGCTGGTGAGGTGGAGGACCGTACTTCAGAGGGTAATACTGAAGAGAACCATGCAGTTGCTGTCTTTGTTGCAGTTGCAGTTGCTGTTGCAGTTGCAGTTGCTGCTGTTGTTGCTGCTGATGAACAGCTGGTGGTGGGCCAAGAGCAGTTGCCTGTTGAGCTTGTGGCTGCGCATGGTGTTGAGGACCTTGAATCTGAGGTGGCTGTTGCAACAACAGCATATTTTGCAACTGGTAGTTTGTATCCAAGAAATAGTATGCCTCATCTTCGATAGGTATCTTTCCGCCCAAGGACGAGTCTTTCACAGCATTCCATAAGCTGTTACTAATGTTCAAATTCTTCAAATCGGTTTCCAGCGGCCTCTGGAGCTTTCCATTAAGTACATCATCAGCATTGTAGTACGAGATTAAATGAATAGTCTGTTTCTCTTCCGACTTTTCAATGTGTAGGTCTTTTGTTGTAGTTGTAAGGGAAAGTGTCTTCTTGATGAGACCTTGATCTTTGAAAACATACAGTGTGACAAGAGGTCCTCCGAGGATATTCTTATTGTAATCGGAAGAAGTTGTGTTGGCATTGGAAGTGATTTCATTTTGATTCTGGTGGAGTTGGTGATGTTGCAATAGTTGTTGTGCGTGTGGGATTGAAGGCACTGTTCCATTGGAAGCGTTATTATTATTATTGAGATTGTTGCTGCTTCCTCCAACGCTGTTAGAACCACTGCTAGAGCTACTTCTTCCACCACTGTTCTCGAGTTGGTCGGAATCCACACTTACCTTCCGTTTCTTCTTCTTCTTATCATCTTTTTCGCTGAGTGAGTGCTTATCGAGTTCTCTGTATACCAAGAAACGGCCCAATATTCTCAGGGGAGACCACGCAATACCGTCGGTCCATCTCTTGATTCCCAGATGTTCTTCGATGAATACAAAGACGTTTCCAGATTTAATAAGAGACGCTCTTTCACGTTCGTGCGGTCTACGAGGCACTAGCTCGAGTTGTTTGTCTAGAATCTCCTGGATAATTAGGAGGGCGTCCTTGGTGGACCCCACGTAACCGTAGTATGAGGGAGAAAGCTTGGACGTAGACATGTTACGCTTTGGAGCGATCTAGATCAATTCCGGTAGAGCTGTGGTACTATGTGTTGTTTGATTAAGTCTTAGTTAAGGGGTTAGGACTTCTTGAATTTTTTTTTTTGTGAGTGGGCAAAAAAAAGAATTTTTTTTTGGTGGGGACTTGTTGTGTGAGGGAGATAATAAAATAACTATGTATATGTAGCCGTAATGTATGGTGACACTAACAAAATTATGATTCTGGACTGGGAAAAATATTGGTTAGTAGTTATGTGAGGAGGGAATTATTATTGACTACTCGATTTGAAGTGTTACTTGTAACAACCAGTGTAAGGAAGTGTAGGAAGAAGTCCAGAAAGGTAGGAGTTGTCACCAGGGAAGGAACTACTATCTTAGCAGAAGATTAGCAAGGACAGGTAGTTGGAGTACACAAACACGCTTTCGATTCGTTCTCTTCGGCTTCGCTGGCGGTACTAGTAGTAGCAAAGACGCTGTGAAGTGTGGGTACAATGAAGGGTTGATGGAGTTGTATCGTTCTGTACCACTCTATCGATGGACTTCAAACAAAAAAAAGACAGCAGAAAAGCACGAACAGGTGACCCAGACTTTGTTCGTCAGCTACAGTGACTCTTTTGGAAGGATGATTCTGTAACGTAAACTGTTATGTATCCACGAAGAATCGAATGTGGTACAACGTCGAGTTGATAAGGGAGAAACTAAACAACACTAGGAAAAAGACTATGAAACGTAGAAAGCCAGAAGCTCCAAACAACTGAAAAAGAAATAGAAATCCTACCATATATATATCTATCACCAATACGTATATACGTGAAAAATGGTTAGTGCTATAATACCGATACCAATTATAATTTGTACCAACTAAAAAACAAAACCAAAGTCAGAAAATATTCCATTACATAATAATAAAATATTTGAATATGCATGGCTCTTCATTTTACCTTATGTTAAAAAATAAAATTCTCAGAAGCTTGTTTTGGAACGGAAAATGCGACATTTCTTCATACTTTCCGATAAAAGATACATATTTAAAAGGTGCAGTACCATGAAACATAGCTTCCGTTGCAGCACAAATCGGGGCAGCTCGATTGAGCCAAACTTATTGGGGTAACAATAGCCCCACTGTTATATCCTACATTTCTTCCGATGAAGGACACTACGGAAAGTGTGGCATTATTTACTTACTCCTAGCTTTTGAGCTCACCAAATCTCACCATACCCCTTCTTACGCTTTTCAGCTCAGGTGTCACAATGACCCTGGTGTTCCTAGAATAGAACTCTTGCCTTTACGTGATATTATTTCTACGTGACTAAAGCATAGATTGCAAAAAATAAAAATTATGATTGATTTAGACATAGTGACGATACTGTATATTGACGAAGGTGGCTCTATTGTTCTGGTAATATAGACCTCGCAGGAAAGTAAGCAAGCATATTAAAATAAATGAAAGTGGGTGTGTCTTGCAGGATTCCAACTTCTCTTGCGATTACCAAATCATTTATCAATTTTGTATTGTATCAACCGCGGGAATAGAACACTCTCGGTAAAGTGTAACTGCAAATCACATCAGGTGTTCTTTCGGCTGCACCCTTGTCTATATGATGAACCATGTAACCATCCAATAGGCCGGATTGTATATAATCCGTTTTGTCAACTACTTGATGCCGTGAAAAAGGTTCTTCAACTTGATTCCCGCTTTTCCCCTCCTAGCTATTACGTAGTGGTGACGGTTATTATGACGACCGAATTCGGCAACTTGACAAAAGTGGATTTGAAGTCTCGGATCTGTCCGGTGCACCAAGTTCCCCTCTTCAGAGTCCGGCACTTATTGCACAGTGACAACAACTACTATAATAGTGGGATTCCCAGCAGTGCCGTACTGTCGATCTATGATGGAATAGACTCAGCGACCCATAGACACAGTGACTAAAGCAGGGATGGGTGGAATTCAAAAACAGTGACGCATCATGTTGAATCAGGTAGAAGCTGTTAACCAAAACAGACAGACGAAGGAGGTGTCGTGTTTATGTAAAGGGTAAGTCCAGTACATGTATCGTTGTGGTCATAATAATATTCGTCAATTTGCAACGGTTCAGCATTATGCATCGAGCAAATTTTATAACAAACGAATCAATTCCTCGATCACTGCAATTGAACTATTTTACTCTGTTTATACTTTATGCTTTGAACTTTAGCAGAATCTGAAGCATACGTAAGGCTGTCAGAGATTAGCTATTGCAGAACAGATAGAAGGCTTGTCTAGGTCTTGGTTCTTCACCAGCCACCTCCCCTGGAATACTGTTGAATGCACATCAACAATCGTGTGTAAATACACTCTTCGTAACTATAGCGTTTGATAAAGATTTAGATCTTGCTGCCTCCAACCTAAACGAATCAATTATATCCCCCACGTATAAACTTTTTTTCGTAAAAACTTTTTTCACGCTGTATGAGAATACTCAGATAGGGGCGAACTGCCAACCCGAAACATCCTTTGAGCCCTAGCAAACCAAAATAATATAGCTATTTTTATACTAGTTGAATTTTTTAACCAAAATAGCGATGACGTAGAATCGGAATTGGATATGTACCCATCTCAAGCAAGTCGCTGCAAACTCCACTGTTTTGGATGACATGCAATTGGCTGAAATTGGGTGCATTTCGCTTTTGGTAAAGGCGTGTGTGACAGTCTAAAATTATGAAGCGAAGAGGTGCTAAACTACGTTTATGGTTTGTCTATCATTTTGCCATGTGCTAGTTTTTTTTTGGACTTCTCTTGTTTCAGCAGATCGAATGTTTTAGACACAAAATTCAGGTGGGCATTGAGGTACCTATTAGGAACGCAAAAATGAGAAAGAGAATCACACAAATTTTTCATCACGATTACGAACCTAGAACTTGTTGTTGTATTCTTTTGAATAATTTATTAAGCTTTAAGATTTTCAATAAAGTTTATCTGCATGGTTTCCATTCCAATGCTTTCGTGTAGGATAATAAATATATGCACTGTAAAAAATGTGTATTTGGATAATTCAGATTAGATCTCATCTCTCATAGTGCTATTAACTTGTTCCCACTTTCTTTTTCTTCGTGTATAAGGGACTGAGGCGGCCAACTCATGTGGAGTCCTCATATATTTATTCACGTATGGAACTTTATCACACTAGTTTTAAGTTATGCACTACTCTGTAGTGATATTTACTTCAATGCATTCACACATGCAGGGAATCACATTTTCATATTTGTTTCCATGAATTAATGTATGACTCTATGTGCACTCTTTGTGTCAAGTGGCAACCGCACAATTCAACTCAAGCGATTCAATCTGGAACTTAGCCGTGTCTCTCCATCTTTCGAAGCTCCATATGGACCAAAACCTTAGCTGTCTGCAGATGTTCTTCAATAAGCTGCCAAGAGAAGTAAACATGGAGGGTGTTTAGGTTAGATACTCAAAGATATAGTCAATCTTCTTCACAAAACGCACTCCAGAAGTATAAAAAATACAATGGTTGTGCCGAGGCTATATGAGTGGTACATATTTTGGCCGGAACAATGGATAAAGAGAACAAAAACGGCACTTTATTGAGCCTCTTTTAACCATACGGCTCTGAAAGAATAATCAGTTCATTCTCATACTTCTTCTTAGCAGAAGCCACAAAGAAGGTATTGCAATTTAAACTTCGGCGGTCCCGGCTTCCGTATTCGTGAGCGCCATTCTCTACAATGGAATGAATATGCCTCAAAACATTGAGGTAATAGGTCCTCCTACATGAACGACTTTTCATCCAGGCAGAGCTAGCTTGCAAAAAAAGAGTCTAATCAGAAATTGGCCCCTAAAAGTGATAAACTTCATTCACAAAAAATCAATGGAAAAACAGGATTCCATTTAGATTTTTGATATATTTATTACCAACGCAGGCTATATCTAACTCCGAGCTTCTTTATTACTCAGGTACTACAAGTCAACCGAGAACTTCTAAACTACACATCAAAGAACCGGGTTTTTCAACTATCCTATTTATAAATCAGGGGGACAAAACCTATTGTCTATTGAAAAATAAATTTCCAGCGGTCTATAAAATTCTCGTAAATATTCCCGTATTTGGAAATGCATAGCTGCTCAATTATTTTCCTCTGTTGCGTAAAAGTACCATCTACAAAATATTAAGAAGCTAATTAATACCCTTTAAATAATCAGATCATATTAAAAAACATGAGATTTACATAAGTGGAGATGTCCTGACGTAGTTACAGATCCTTTACTATGAATCCTTGTGATGCTGTATTTGCCACCGATTCTTTATTATCAAGTAGGAAGACTCCAAGGTCGCCACAAAAGGTTAGAGCACTGGAAACAGAATATGTATCAGAAGGTGCGGTAGCATCTGAGTTTGTCGTTTGACACGTAAGAGTTAATAGCGAAACAGTAATAATATTGAATTGGGACCGCAGCCTACGCAAGTATAGCGGGATTATTTTATATCAGCATAGAATCTCGTTAATAACTTCCTGTTTTGAAAAACGATCTTCCATACATACGGTAGAATACAATTAAACGAAATTTTTCACAGAAATGAAGCTGATCTCTTTGTCCAAAGAAAGACAGGTTAGAGCTAGTTTTTTAATGACAGTCTTGCTTGTTAGTATTATTATTATTATTATTATTATTATTATTATTATTATTATTATTAATACCAGTTTGTGAAAGATATATTTTCCATTCTCAGTCCCATCGGTGTTCTAGATTAACAGGTTAACCTCATTTTCCCTCATATCCAAGGCAAATACTTAGCATCACGGAAAAAACAAATGCCCAGCCTTTGGTACCTGAGCAGCATAGCTACACTCAAATGACTTGGCACTAGGGACTTATTTGATAATTCACATGAAAAATTGAAGAACACAGCTTTCTTGTACCACTATTGGGGGAAAAAGGGCAACTATAACAATTCATACACCGAGAGCCCCTTTAATTGGTATGTTGCGTTGAATCCAAGTTAGATAAACGAACATGGGCCCATTTACGATCACGTTTATGGCTTATATCAGCAGTTCGGGACTTGACTTTACGTCAGCAGTTCGGTAGTCAATTCCAATTCCTGTTGCGGCGCTCTCACCTATTCACTACCGGAACGGGATCGCAAACCTGCCACTAAATCTTGTGATACCCGTCGTACCGCAATGAATGTATTGCAGGCAGTCAAAGATGCAAACATAAAAGAGATCGAGCCGCACGGTACTATGGAGTACAGGTTCTCCCAAATAGGCAACCACTTTGGAGGAGGTCTCACCATAGTGCTCAAAAATAATCGTCTAACCCAAACATACCCTCCCAAGCCTCAATGCTTTATCATGATGGAGGGAGAGGAGTACGGCTATAGTAACGCCAGGGTCGAGTGAGCTCGCTTCCAGTAACTATCAATAACATCTCCGCACTTTGACTGAGGCGTCCGTTGGCCCCTATAGCCCGCGGTTCCTGATGTTTGTAGGACTGGTTACAGCAATTGTGTATGTTTTGCGTTTGTGTGTGGATATGCAATCACCCAAAAGGAGGGGAGCCGTGGCATAGGACAACGCAGAATTTGCACCTACGTCAAAAAGTTTAGCAAACAAACAAAACAAACAGTAGCCGTCGTTAGGAGATGTTGTGGTCGTCTGCATCCACGTTTCACCCTTATCTCGATCTGACTAACTGGGCTGTCTTGCCATGCATCCTCCAAAACAACGTTGTATCCCCGAACAAGCTCCGTTGAGCAACTGTAACTGGAACGCCAGCCCTAAATCTCACCCCAGTTAAGTATAACTGCAGTTCCAGAACTGCAGTGAGAATCTCATTTTGCGGCCCTGTTGTTTTGTACCTACACTGTGGACAAGGAATTTCTACGGCACACAATAGGAGTAGGTAGCTGGATTAAGAATAAATAGTCCCGATAACGAATTTCAGATTCTTGTGGTTTCAGCCGATCGCACTCTTGAATGTCATAGCCTCAGCAACTGAGCAACTTCCGTGGCAACACCACCCTCCTCGATCACCCAACGCACACAGATGTGAATACGAGTAGTCTGTTCAACCCCCACCGCCTCCACAAATTTCTCCCACATCCCTGGTCCTCACCTGTTAGCCTTGTTGCGTATATCTAAACTTACATACAAAATATATCTCCCACCAATTGCGGCCTCTGGCAACCTACTCTGGTGTGTTAATAGGGATCAACTCCTCATTTCGCCCCGCCCCTATTCAATTTTTTTTTGTGCCAGTTACCTATTTAGCTAACATATGGTATACATATAAACGTCCCATGTATATTATATATAGTGTGGTGTGCCAGTAAAAGTTCATAGCCCACACGAGTATAGCCGCTCGTAGGAAACCTATTCGTATCCTGCTATACCTGCTATCTGTTCTTGGTTTCAGATTCATACGCTAGAGGCTACCACCCATCTAGCCCATACCTACTGGCTCGCATCATCCTGCCTAGCCCCTCTGCTTACCCCACGGTTTTTTCAAGTGTGTGTAACTCTTTGCCCCGAAAACCTGATAACGTTATCTACATCACCAGAAGAGAAAGAGCAACACACAAAGCTCACTTTCTTTGACCGCACATACATCGTCTATGCTAACGACAGATACAATAGACTACCATACGTACCTTCCTCCCTACCGTTCGCTCTTGAACCCTAATGCTCGATACGATTACAGGACGCACTCGCTAATTCCGTTGAGTCAGAACGAGTTGAATACCCTTCACTCCAATTTCTCCAATAGAACTAACCTTGTTCTCTCGTTCAATAAAGGATCAAAAGATGGATCTGGTAGTCGAGGAAGTACGGGTAGCACCAGCGCTGCTACTGGCTTCAAGATGAAATATAAGTCTTTGTTGGGAGACGTTTCCAGAACCTTATCAATGAGGCTAAGCAATCCCAATCTCATTACCTCCGCAGTATCATCATCCCCCGGGGGTCAAGCATTGGCTAGTACGAATCTGCCCAGCCGACCATCAAACGCTAACAACTCCATGTTTTCATCATCAAAACAAGCCTTCACACCTCCTACACCAGCAATACAGTTCCAATCTCTTCCAATTGAGATATTAGACTACATCTTCTCATTAGTTGATTCTAAGTCCGATTTGAAATGCTGCTTGTATACCAATAAGTTATTTTACTTTTTCGCAAAACCATACTACTACCAGAATCTTCATTTTACACTGACTTACCGATTTGCTCAGTTTATTACTTATCTCAGATTGAATTCAGAGATCGGCCAGTATGTCAAGACAGTTGATCTTTCAGGTATTAAACCAGGATACGATGAGGATATAGAGGAAGAAAATGAGGAAAATAACCAGGAACACAACAATGTCAACGAAGATACCACCATTTCTTCTGAGCAGTCTGACGAGTTTCCTACTGGTACCGACAAGATCTTGGCCGGATGGAGAGACTGGAAATTTAAAAGCAATCCATTATATTCCATTCACCCTGCTTCTTCGTCTGTATGTTTGACGAAAATCTCTTCAAATTCGCAAATCCTGATGGTATCCGCCAAATCCACCACCTCATCTCATAAGTCCCTTTCTTCGAAGAGGTTTTCAAAACCTTTCAAGTACTTTAAATCAAAGAAAAGGAGTCGCTCGAACTCTTCAAGTGGCTCTGGTCGAAAATCGCAAAGATTGGAATTCTTGAACTTGGGTGATGGCCAACATGATGCTAATTCGTCAATTTTGCATAGAAATTCCACCCCACATCCATTGATCAATAAGTTTCTATTGAACTACTCTTCATCCAAGGATATTCCAATTGGATATTTGCTTCATTTGGTCAATTTATGTCCAAATGTGACTTCCTTGAACCTTGGAAACCTCTCGTTATCCATGGACTACGAGATCAGCAGGTCTACTATCTACAAATATCAAACATTTGACCTAATGAATAACTACCCCAAGGATCTCCCATACAAAATTGATGAGTTGATGCGCTTTGCAGACTACGACGACCTCTCGTTCGAAGGAAGCATACTTAATGGGAACTTCCTAAATAATAGCAATTTCGAAAATAGTAGCTTTCAAGGAGGCGTGGCTGCTTCGATAAGACAAAATGCATTTTCATCCAGCAATCTCTTTAAATCCAACCAATCTTCATCATCAACTGCATCATCGGTATACTCTATTACCACTTTCCTGAAGCCCATCAGAAAGTATAATAGTTTATTACCTCCTTTACCACAAACGGTCGCTGATATCTCGTATCTCAACAAAGGAGATGGAAAGGTTTATCTCAGTGACTTGAACTTGAAGTCCATCAACAATAACTACTTGAAGAAATTGAACGAAGAAGAATTACTCTCGGCGATCATAAGAGTGCATGGCTCTTCACAACGCAATACTGTGCCATTGTTCAATAACTTTCCTGGTAGTAGCAATATAAATCTCAACCAAGGAGGGAAATTGAAGTACCTTAACTTGTCGCTGATGATCTGGTTAAATAAGGCTCTGGTTCATCGTTTCTTGGAGAGTTTGACACGGAAAACAAAACTGGAGTTCTTCGGCTACTTGAGTGACGAAGAGTGCTATGACATGGACTTAGACTCTGTATCTGAAGACGAACTTATCTCGCCATTCAACCCTGCCCACTACAAGCAAGAGTTAGTCATAGACTTGACCGATTCGGGAATGTACAAGAACCTTCAGTGGGCAAAGAAAATCGATTTAAGTACCCACGAGGGTTGTAAGTTGGTTCACAAAATCATCAAAGACGAGTTGTATGACTCTTTTGATGAGTTCCTCCATAGGGAGAGAGCAAGACGCGGCAGAATGGGCGAGAACTATTTAGCATAGCGGTGTAATATTATTTTGAGACCTTCTGGGAAGGTAGCAATGAATACTATAAAAGAGTCAACATGTAGTGAACATTGAAGTAATCGGACAATTCTAAAACAGAGAATGCGTACAACCTTGAAGAAGTGACTTACACCACGACTGCAAATATTGAGCATTTTCTACATATTTCTTTGTTGGGGAATCCCATGTAACTAAAGTTTTCTATTTCACGTAGTGAATACCATTCAAGGTTGTGACTTCAACTTTATTCGAAATAATGGTTCTTCCCAGGAACAGTTTCACCTTGGCTTCTACATTCTTTAGTTTACGGATCTCTGCGTAGTTCCTAATATCCCATTTTAAGATCATGGCTTGATAACCTTATTCTACAATCACTGCAGTAACATAATAATAGAATAGCATTCTCAAGTAGTTTGGATTGGCCTCTCAGGAGATTAAAAACAAAGACAAAAGTAGGAATAGGGTAATAAAGCAGAGAGCGTGCCGATGAAAGTCTTCTAGAACATGTTTGCTCCTGTCAACCGATGGAGAACCCTTGCATAAAAGTGATTCGATAAAAACCTTGTTCTATACGAAATGTCGCTCTTTTATCACGAAAAGGCTACAATCATCATGGTTGAACAAGCAAAGTCACAATATTAAGCTTCTACAATCTACATGTGGCTGCTGGACGTAAACGCACAGGCCAAAGTCATTACGACGTATGATGTCCCAACCAGTAGGTCATCACCATTTCATGGGTCAGCCTGCCTAGCATGCTAGCGGCGACCTCGAACAGCGATGGTTTTAAGGCTGGCTTCTCCGAAGGGACTGCTCCCCGCGAAGAAACAAGATTGCTCTGGAAAACTTAAATCACTACCACATCTGATTAGCTCATAATGTTAACGCTAACGCTTGTTGATGCAACAGCCATTTAAAGGTCCCGTGCTTTAGAAAGAAAGAAAGCTAAATTTCATTCCTTTAACTCTCTTTATATTGCTTCGCCAAAAATTTTCTCTCTCGCGCTTGGGTGACGTGCGGGTAACCCAAGCCTCACTCTTATTATCTTCTTTAGCTCTGGCGTATCATTCAAAAATTAATGGATCAGATAACAGGTTAGACGTAGTGGTTGTTCTTGAACATTGTCGTTGGTTGTTGTGGCCATCAGATACATCGTATTTTGACTAGGTAGTAAGATGTCTGATTTGTCAGCACAGCTTTCTGCTTTCAAAAGCAAGATCAAAAGCGGATCTTCAGTGAGTTTGGCGCGGAGAGCTATTGTCCAAAAGCCCTCATCCCCGTTGAAGACTAGCCAGTCAGGCGATAGACTGAATGATGAGACCCGCAATGGTGCCAAGCGTCTTGCCCCATCAGACTCAGTGACGGAGGTGATCAAGAGGCAAAAGGCATCGTTGGGTGAGATGTCTGGATCACATCTCTCAACTCAACTTCATTTAGCTGTGGAATACATAAAACAGCATGACTTTCCCATATCCGTCACCAAATTACTGAACTATCTTTCGTTCGACATCAAACAGACTTTATTGCCGTTGCTTAAAGAAATCGATCGTATTAAATTTGACCACGAAGCAAATACGTTAGAGTATGTTTCTTTGCACAATATCAGAAATGCCGAAGACTTGCACAGTTTCTTGAGAAGACAGACCACCTTCAAGGGAACGTCAGTTAAGGATTTAAAGGACGGTTGGGCTGGATGTTTAACGGCTATAAACGACCTCGAGGCAGAGGATAAGATATTAGTCTTGCGTAACAAGAAAGAAAACGCTCCAAGAATGGTGTGGGCCAACTTTGGAGGACCCTTGGGAACAATCAAAGAAGAATTCTTGGATATGTGGTCCAACGTCAAGTTACCAGACCCAGATAACTTGTATCAAGCATTAATAGACCAGAGTTTGAAACCTACAGGAGCGGATCCTAACTTGATAAAGAAGAAACCACAGCAACAGGAGAAGAAACAGAAGAAGGCCAGAAGAGGAAAGATTACCAACACGCACATGAAGGGCATCTTGAAGGATTACACTGCGGTGTGATGGACTATGCATGTAGGTTGACAGCGGACGTCTACTAATTCTTTTCCAATCACGAAATTTAACGAAATAGTTTTAATGTATATTACATCAACTGAAAAACCGGGTTTTTGAGGTTTTATAGTCCATAATGCTTCTCTAACTTGCATTTTGAAAGTATTTAGTATTTCTGAATATACCCGTCAAATACTTTGTCATCTAATTGTTACTTGTAATCGACCCAAAGCCATGCTTGGTGCGTAATTTTGAGCACATGCGCACATCGAGGTCCGCCTGTTTTTTTCTCTATTAAAGATCTCTATTCTAATGAATCAAATAAATAGGCACTTGGTAACTACCTTCACACTACGCAAAGAAACATACACGATGTCTGGTATGTAGAGCTATATAATGAATAGTAGCTGCCCATGTTGGCATGCTCCATGTTTCGGGAATTGAATCGAATTAAATGTCAACAAGCAATGATTACTAACACACCTAGTCGATTTCAATACTGTTGCAACTGAATTCTGCAACTTCTACTACCAACAATTCGACTCCGACAGGACTCAATTAGGTAACTTGTACAGAGACCAGTCCATGTTGACCTTCGAGACCTCGCAATTGCAAGGCGCCAAGGACATTGTTGAGAAATTGGCTTCTTTACCATTCCAAAAGGTCGCTCACAGAATTTCCACCTTGGATGCCCAACCAGCCTCTCCAAGCGGAGACATCTTGGTCATGGTTACTGGAGAATTATTGATTGACGAAGAGCAAAATGCCCAGCGTTACTCACAGGTCTTCCATTTGATTCCAGATGGAAGCTCGTACTACGTCTTCAACGACATCTTTAGATTGAACTACTCTTAGATCCACTACCATTGAAAATGCGTTTCATGGTACTGTAAATGTGGCTAGCATAGCTTTGAAACAAAATAAATCCTAATCTTTGTATATTCCCTGTAGTACAACCAATAGCACTGCAAGCGGTGTAGCCATAGTTTACTTTTGTATTAATCCTACGATTGTAGATTCTTCATACTTAATACTAGGCGTCTCACTGAGTGAACGCACTCTCCTTAATTTTCTCCCTTTTCAGACAAAACAGTGAACATTTCAAGATTCAGACAAGAGGACAACGGTGTTTACATTTAAGGTAGATAACTGATAACACCACATTGAACAGCAATGTCCTCTGATAACATACCATCGATTCCTAGAAGACCCGCCAAGCGCATTGTGAGCGAAGAGGGAGTTAGTGACGTGGACTCGGCGTTGTCGGTAGAAGATGACAGTGTCAGTACCCCAAGACTCACCTCGGCGGAACCAGAAATTCACAAACGACCCAACAGACCCAAGATTTCAACCACCCAAACTGATGAGAGCTCCAGCAGTAGCAATGTAGTGACTCCGTCGTCCAGTTCTACGTCTTCGATCCCCAAAATTCCGTCTAGACCCACTAAAAGACCACCTAGGCTGACTCTGCAAGCTAGTGTGGAGCCAGCTGTGACTGCAATTGACAACGATTTAGCAGCCACCGAAGAGGATAATGTAACGAAACAGACAGATGCTGACAAATTGACTGAGGATACTTTTCAGAGTGAACTCAAAATCGTGGAAGATCAACAGGTGGGTACCGAACAACTGTCATTACCAATTGGAGAAGCAATATCGACAGCTCTGGATGCTATAAACGCTCCTAGTGAAACCTTGGACGTTCACACACCAATTGAGGAATCTGAAAACAGATTGAATTCCTTAAATGATGATATCAATTCCCTTGAGACTAATGGCGAAGGTGACGGTGATAAGACTCCAGGTAACTCCAACACTAAAATCACATTCAAGGATGATGAGGAGGATATCTCCAGAGCAGGCTCTGACATTTCCAGTTTTAATGATGATGTAGAAACAGTACTGCAAGAGAAGGACGATCAAGAATTGCATGAGAGAGAAGTGGACGATGTCGATGATGCCGCGGTGCGGGAAGAAAGTCAAGCTGTGGTAGGTTCCTCGAAACCAGCTCAAGACAACGAAGAAGAAGTTTCAAATGAAGATACATCTGATAAAATCCTACCTAGTGTGAGCACGCCACAACAAGAAGAATTAGAGGATGGTAATAACAACAAAGATCCGACGCTAAACAGGCAAACTCCGCACATTCCTAGTCGCCCTGGCAAAAAGGAGGAATACAGGGTCATAGATCAGTCTACGCCAACACTAGAATCTGAGTCCCCGAGTATCCCAGCCATTCCTACTCGTCCTAGAAAGGTTGTTGATAACAAAGAGACAATTCCTGAAATTACGGATACTGATAATCAAGGCCCTAAAGAACTTGTTAAAAAACTGGAAGAATCTGAAACAACAACCACAGATGTACTGGCGGATGTTGTTCCAGGATCGAAAAACGAAGGTTCCGCACCAGTGGCCAAGGAGAAACCACACATCCCTGTACGTCCTAAGAAGAAGTTTTCTGTTCCTCTGTCGGATGATGAAGCCAGTAAACCAAAAGCACCTCCTCCAAAGCCCAAGAAGTTGGGTTCAAGAATTGCTGCCTTTCAGCAAATGCTTAGTCAAGAACCACAGGCCCCACATCCTTCCAGTAGCAGAGAAGTTCCCGCTGCTACCTCTGGGGATGTCTCGAAGAAGCTTTCTTCAGATAAAATGAAATTCGCTGAGAACTTAAGAGGCATGATGGGTAAAGGCGTGGCATTACCTGGTATGGCCAATCCAATTATGTTCAAGAGGGCAGTCAAGACTGAAGAAGAGGATGAAGAGTGTACTCATGACAAGCCTTCCGAGGAATCAGGCGCAGCGCCAATAAGTAGTGGTACTTCCAGGAGAGCCAAAGGTCCTAAAGGAAAGAGACTTCCAAAATCATTGAAAGAGCCAATCAATATTGAAACTGATTCCAGGTTCAAAATTGTTTCTCATGATTTGTGGGAATTGAACTTCGTTTCGTCGCCGCCACCTTCTGTGGATCCAAAAGAGGAAGACGAGTCTAAATCATTAGCAAACGAGAAAGAAGAGACTATAGAAGATAAGAAGTCTAACAGACTTGAGATTGCCGAATCTGAGAAAGAATTAGAAAAGGAGGAAGATCCTCGTGCTGTTCCTCTTAGTGCAGATGATACTTCAGCGGAGAAAATAGAATTGTATGAGAAGGCTAACGAACAGAAGCCTAACGAACAGAAGCCTGTTACGGAAGATATAGGTGCAACTAAGACTACATCAAGTGTGAATGTTGTGGAGGATGAAGGCTTTCAATCCGCGAATGAAGAGTCATTCAATGATTCCTCCAAGGCGGAGGAAGTGAACTCGGAAGATATTCTCGATGTCTACGTTGCAGATAGCCCTTTGGTTGAGGTTGTTCCGGCCTTTGAAACTAAGAGGAGTGAGCTGTTTGACTCGCAGAGTATCGCAGATGTATCCGCAGATGATGCTTCAGTAACTAATGCGATGAATTAGATCATGATGACAATCCTTTACTTATCTATCGTGTTACATTAACTCAAGATTATTAATTACATATATATATCACCGTACCTATTAAAAATTTACTACCTTCTAGTTCGCCCAACTTCCCTATACCTAGGAATGTAGCTATATACTGGTTTTTCTTCACCATTGACATTATCCTTTTCTTCAACGCTAGTCTCCGGACTCAAATTTTGGTTCTTACTTTCGTTGTTATCCTTACTGTTTTCCTCGGTTCTCAAACTCTTCAATGTCCCCTCTTTCTCGTATCGTGAATTCTGTAATTTTGACCTCAACTTCTTCACTTTCTTCTCTATTGTATCTGCATCTATATTTTCATCTTCAAGCTCTTCTCTTAGTTCCAAGCATTTCACCTCTATTTCTCGACTTTTATTGTGACCTATGATTTCTAGCTTAGCTTCAATCCTCTTTGAACTATTCTCCAATTCCTTTTTCTTGCTATTTAACCTAGTTTTCTGTATCTTTCTCTTCTCATAATGACTCGTATTCTTATTGGAATCATCTTTAACTGAGGTTAGGCTTCTCTGTACATAGCCTGAAGTACCAGAACCTCTTGCCGTTTGTAATCCTATTCCATTGTAAGACATTTCTCAGCGTAGACTATGTAAGTAGAATTAACGTATTAGACTTGCCCACCTCGACACTATTATCGAATGGGTGTTTCAAATGTCTCTACTGACTTCATCTTTACTCTTCTCAATTCTGTTTTCTGGGGTTTGCATTTGTGACGTCCGGGTAATCCTGTCATGATAAGCTATAGATCGGAGCTCTTAAGGTAATGTGGCCATATATGTGAATGGTTCAGAGCAATACGATAACTATCCAATTTAAGAAAATCTCACTACTAAATTGCAGTAATACTTGATTTCTTGATTCAGGAACATTGTTAAGAGCGAATGTAGGAATTTTGCAATATGGTTTTTAGTAGATACAAAAATCTCAATTAAATAATTTTTGCAGTACTTTTCAAATATCTTGCTTTCTAACTACCTTTTGTCTTGGGACTGAAAATATTTGTTATATTTTTGTCACAAGATTGCAGATTGTTATCCTCCTTTCAACTCATCTCAGGCACACTCTTCCTACTCTAAAGCATTGCTATTATGTTCAAAATGTACTTTCATGAAATGATTACATAAGCTCCACACTCATAACTTCATGTAAGGGCAAGTGGGAGATACGCGTGATTCGAAAATTTTTCGATAACGTGCTTGTAACTGCGATATCTAAAACAGAAATTTGATCTTGTAATGCGGCCATTTCGTGTTATTAGGACACTGAACTGCAACTTACATTCACATATTCCCTATCATTGCCTGTACATATAAGAGTATTAGATATTGAATTGACACTTTTTAATCTAGGAGTTATTGGATCTTTTGAGAAGAAGCACAATGATACTTCATAAGATGCCTAGATCTAGAACAAGAGTGGCCATAACACTACTCATAGTAGGGTTCCTTTTCATGTCAGCAAGGTACTCGTCAACCAAACAATACGACGCACAGGTTTCAGAGCAACATCTAGTGCCAGTGGGTGCCAATAGAGAACAGCTTCAGCAAGAGCCCTTGTTGCAAGGGTCAAAATATGATGATAGTGATATTCAATCTGATCCCAACAAGATCCAGAATGGTGTTAGTGAAAGCTTTCAGAATTCACATAGTTACTGGAGCAAAATCTTTGTCATCATTGCAAATGGAGCAGTCAACATTTCAGAAGCAGCTCTACCTGAGGCAATCAGATACATTCCAAAAGAAAACCAGAAGCAAGGCCCAAATACGAAGGAGGTTCTTCTCTCGAAGGCGGAGATTTCAGACGAAGTTTTTAATGAGTTCAAAGAAAAGCACGACAAAGTTTTAGCAGAGTTACCATATAAGATATCAGAAACAGTATACAAGAAAGGCACCAGAGGTGTCGTCATGGTAGGAGGATCGAGATTTTCTTGGTTGTCGTATCTTTCGTTGATCGCCTTGAGAGAAACCGGGTCACAGCTACCAGTTGAGATTGTGATGCCAAAAATGGTAGACTATGAAAGAGAAAAAGAGTTCTGCGATGTGATTTTACCAAAATTGAAGGCTTCTTGTATTGTTTTAAATGAGGTCTTAGGGGAAGAAGTCATGACTAAATGGCAAAAGAAGATCGCCAACTATCAATTCAAGTCTTTATCATTACTTGTTTCTTCATTCGATCAAATTTTATTACTTGATTCGGACAATATTGTTCTCACCAATCCAGATTCGATATTTGAAAGTAAACTATTCAAGAATCACGGTATGATCACATGGCCAGATTACTGGAGACGTACTATTTCCCCCAAATATTATGATATCGCAGGTATATCAGTCAACGAGAAAAAGAGAGTTAGGTTCAACCGCTTTCCTTTGAATGCAGCTTCTACAAGTGGTTTGAACCTTGCCGAAAGTGAGGAGAACGACGTTCCATATCATGATCTTGAAGGTGCTATACCAGACTTATCTACCGAATCAGGTCAGCTTATCATCAACAAGTCTACACACGGAAAGACATTACTATTATCATTATATTATAACATGTTTGGACCTAAATTATATTACAAGTTACTTTCTTTAGGGGAACAAGGTGAAGGTGACAAAGATACTTTTGTTGCAGCCGCAGTAGTTACGAACCAAAAGTTCTATCAGCTAAAGTCATTCATTCAAACTTTTGGTTATGTTGATGACAGCGGTTTCAGAGGTGTAGCTATGGGACAGAAAGATCCCTTATCTGACTACGAGCTGTATCAAGAGAAGGTGATAGCACCAATGTTGGAGGATGAGAATAAATTTAAGACTATTCCTCAACAAATCGAGATGCTTGAAAGAACCATGAATAATGATTTTAGTGATAGAAGTCATAGTCCCATTTTCACTATTCATTGCAATTACCCAAAATTGGACCCGTTACAATTGTTGGACAGAGATGATCTTTATGACAAAGAGAAGAAGAGAATAAAGTATAGATTATACGGATCTCTAACTTATAAGAAATGGGTAGCAACTTCGACTGGGGAGAGAAAGCTTATCAAAGTAGACTTCGAGTTAGAGCAATGGATCCACATGAATAATATTTTGTGCGAGGAGAAAATACATTTCGTTTTCTTCAAGAATAGGGATATGACAGAATTATGCCAATTTATCAATAACCAGGTGACATGGTTGACCGAACTGAGTGAGACCTAAAGTGGAGTTCATTTAGGACAATAAACATACGATTCTTTGAGAGAATAATGGTGTAGACGTTGTAGAGATAGATATTAAATTGGTATTGAGAACTTTTGGGTTTGAATATGTACCAATTCCACTAGCTAGTTTGAATAACTAATGAAAGCACTGAACCACAGCTCCACTGAGAACTAAGCGCGGTAATATCCAAGACGTTGTTTGGTCGGAAGTTAATCAAATGTTGTTCAACATTGTGATAAGTTTATGAAAACGATTGCTAAGCGAGTTTCCAATACTGGTGTCACCGCAGAAATGAGTTAATTCCTTCTATTCCAAGATGATGGAAATCTCCCTAAAAGATCTATAATACTAGTCTTCACCCTTCACTTATATAGCTATATACTTTTGTAGTTAAAATGGATATAAACGAAAGACAATAATTATCACGACCACTCGAATTCACTACTCCGACGAGACTTTAAAAATGCCTGACAGCCGAAACAACGCAAAAGTGGAGTCAAGACCCATGAATGAGCAAACATTGTCCATGAATACTTTTGTCCATGAATACATTGTGACACGAATATGTCGTAAAGAACCAATAACATGACGCAGAGAATAATAGCTTAGCAGTTTCTTTCTGGCCCGAAACATATTGATCTTCCCCTTATATCGCTATCGATTCAGCATCATACTAGATTCCCATAAAACCTCCAACACTTTTTATTGTTAACTATTGCAATAAATGATAGAAAATTAGCTGGCCTATATTTCTATCTTTGAAACGAACTTAAGCTCACTCACTGCCTCATCAAAATGAAGTGTGATCACAATGGAGATAATTGGTGGCAGTAAAATCAATTGTGCTCAAGTAAATGAGGTTCAAAAAATACAAATAGCCTGGTTTTCGTTGAAATCTAGAAAGCAAAAGTAATATTTCTTGTATCCAAGTATAAAGTTCATGGTGGGACTAGAAAGTAATAACCCATGTGTATATAAATTTGACAGAGATGCTAAATTATTCGTTGGATGAGATAAAAGACAGAAGGCTTCTGGTCTATGTAAGTAACTAATCTCCCAAATATGTAGATATATTACTTGGTTTAACTGAATAGCATAGTTACTACAACTTTATGCCAGTCATCTATGGCCGACAATCAAATCCAACCGGACTTGATAGCATTCCTAATCTTAGTGTCTAGATATGCACTGGTACTTAGTGTTCAAATATCTAGACTGGTCGACTCTTGCGTTTTAATATACAAGGTTCTGCATAAGAATACAATAGTGAGAGCTATTCGCGGGTATTAGAAATATCTTTATACTTATCACTCTTGTCTATCTGGAATGAAGAACCAAGAGAAGTGACAAGCACAAAATATATTTGTTTCCTTCATCCGTACAAATGCAAGTGAATCTTATATAGACAAAACAAACTCGGCATAAAGAAAAGCTTCCCGGATTGTGTATAGTTTCATTTTTACCTCCTCCTCTGGGGCTCCACTTCTGGTCACATTTTCCACTGTCAATGAAGAGCAGACAGCTATGAAACTAATATTATAATCTATTTTTGGCAAACCCAGCAAATGAAAAACATGAACTGTAAAACATTGAGTGGTATCTGGCTATTCTGAGCATTATTTCGACAGATTGATAATATCCTCAGTTATTCAAAAATTGTAATCTCCCATAGTAGCTTATCATACACCTAATCAACTCCTGCTGAGAGCAATGATTACCTGTTGTAGAAGATAAAGTTAAGTATCAATTTCTCAATTACCTTATATGGCTAAAAAACTTGTGAACAGAAATATTGCCTAGATACTTGGGGACCAACTAGCTGCAAACACAGGAATTCCTTTAACAGTTAAAATTTTGATTTTTTCTTTCGCCGGATAAACCAGTTGATCATTTGCTCAAAAAAGCTGGAAATGTACATACATCCCGCTTAATGTTAGACATGAAATGTCAGATCGAATAAGTATAGTGATTTAAGATATCCGAATTTTCTTAAATTGACGTTAATTTTGTTGAGTTGAGTCCATCCGTTTTACCAGTGATTTGTTCTACACTTTTTATATATTCTCTACTTGTATTAAGTTTCACTACTTTTCTAACAAGGTTAAACCATAAATCTCTAACGGCAGGATGGGTCTTATAGATACCAGATAAATCTACATGCATGGTACGGTAGAGCATACAATAGAGTGTGTTCATTTCTGTTCCATCTTGCATCACTCAGGGCCATCATCAGATTCATATTTTAACAAATTTGATTCCAATTAATGAATTCAAGCTGTGTGCAGAAGTTAAGTTTCTTGAAATAATCGTTATTAACAAAGTAAACCTTATGAAGTTCTCGCTCTCTAGATCATTGAAAACTCTCCCAATATTCAATGCGAGAATTCTTTTGAATTCGATATGGATTAGGCTAGCTTGTGTTAATATAAAATCGATGATGGCCCTGATTGAGTGATGCAAGATGGAAAAGAAATGAACACACTCTATTGTATGCTGTATCTTACCATGCATGTAGATTTATCTGGTATATATAAGACCCATCTTGCTGTTATAGATTTAGACCTTGTTTGAAAAGTCGTAAAGCCTAATTCAAGTAGACGGTATGGAAAGTGTATATTAGATCACCAGTGGAAAAGATGTACTCATTTCTACAACTTGTGTTTGGTTTAAGTGTCCATGAGAGAAAAAACCTATTAAAACTTTCCCAAGTATGTCATTTTGAGTCAATATCTTCTAAGCAGAATTGAAGTGAACTGAATAAATGATTGCGCTCTACAGTAGTATAAAAAGATTTTTGAAACGTCGGAGCTTTACCAAGAGTTTCCAGATTTATAGGAAATTTTGTATAATAAGTAAGTTCAGTATGTTTAAATCTCTTGATATTCACGATCTTCTATTTGACGGTTATACATTAGCGAAGAAGAGTAGGCGGTGAATGGGAGGCGGAAAAGTTGATTGTTTTTGTCTTTCTTATGCTATGAGCAATGGTGAACCATATGAAATTGCTCTTTAAAACAGAAGGATTTTTCCTTACTAGTCGCTGGGCTTTTCACATGTGTTTCCACCAGCAGAACCAAAGTTGGTTTTCATATTAATTGTTGATTTCTGAATCAGATGTCCTTGAGTAAAGCAAGAACCAAGAGGCATGAAGCCATTGCGTATCTTGTTGTTTTCCATATGGTTGTTTTCTGGGCTATAAACCCATCTCGCTGTTATAGATTTATATGTTTTAACCTTGTCAGATAGGGAGTTAAGCTTAACAGAAGCAGAGTATAGAGAGAACAGGTTAAGTTTCCAGCAGACGAGATGGACTCATTCCAACATTATTATCACATTACCTTCGTCAATAAAGGTGCAATTGGAACAGTATTCGACCTTCATGTAGTTTAGTGAGACGTAATCATATCTATGCTCAATTTTACTTGGAGGCTTTCTAGGAAAGATTTCACGACGAATAATCTTGAAGAAGGAAAGGCAATGTTCGTATTTTACAGACTTCGAAGAGAAGAGAAAATTTAAACCATTGAGATGTGTTAAACTATTTTCGTATCATTGAAAGTGAGTATGCGTTGTCGTCTACAAAATCTATAGTATACATTATGCTCTTCTCTCTTTCAAGGACAGTTTTCCTGGCTATCTAGGCTTGGGAAGCCTTGTAAATTATTATCTGCTAGCTGAATTAGGGTTAGTATGCTCTGAGCAAATTTGGTGATTGATACCTCGTTGTGCTGCTCATGTTGAAATATGAATCTGATGATCCCCCCTGATAGAGTGATGCAAGAACTTAAAGAAGTGAAGACACTCTATCGTACATTCGATCTTACGATCTTGCATATAGTTTTATCTGGTCTCTCAAGGAACCCATCTCACTCATAGAAAGTAGTGATGTTAAATACAAGTGGAAAATATAGAGAGTGTAGATTAAATCATCAGTAAAAGAGATCGACTAATTTCAACATTGCTCACCTACAGGGTTCTTTTGCTAACTTCGTATGAAAACTGCAAATCATTGGAAGAGAGACATCATATTGAGATAATTGGATATTCCTGATTTAGTAAAGTGTTCACGGTTAGTTTAATTACAGAACCCTTTATATATGTTAATATATGTGAACTGGTATAGAATTATTGGATGTGGATTAGAGTCCTAACGAACTATGAATAACTGGTATAACTATGATTTATATAGAATTGGATTATATCCCTTTTCTGATATAATGGTCACGGATAATGATATTACATGCATAAAGCAAAGATCAACCACTCTATCCGTTCTATCGTAAAATCCTACATATAGTCTTTTATCTGGTCTATATTATAAGACCCATCTCAGTGAACGAGATTTATATATGTTTTTTACGTTGTTAGAAAAGAAGTTAAGCTGAGTACAGAGTATAGAAGGGGTAGATTAAATCATGGACTCATTCCAAAAGTTAGAGCTAGTACATGCGATGATGATGCGATTCTCTTAATTGTATGCTCGACAGGTTTCTCATTTGCAGTAGTAGACTGACTTCAACATGAGCGGTGCATGAACAAAATTCCGTTTTGCATTTGTACCCGTCCTTGATTCATATACTGTATCTTCTTTAGCATTAGTCACTAGTTTCAATACTGGTTCATTTAATGTTATTTCTACAGATTAATTCGATAAATATGTACTGCCGAATGAATATATTACGAAGGATATATATGAGAGCGTCGACTCATAGGAAAGTTGAAAAATCCCATCCATCTCATGCTAGGATATGAATACAAGAAATCTGTGCGGCTTAATTCTACTTCAAATTATTGATTTTAAGTGGGCGACAAGAACTAGTTCGCCATAGCGGCCGAATATTGTTCATAGATGTGCTACCTTCAGCTTATGCTTATAAGCGACAATTGTGACCTTCTAGTCCGGTTCGTAAGGTGCTTTTGGGCACTCTTTTTCCTACCGCACATCTCTATGAACCGCTTCGTGTTGAATATGTCATATTCTAAATTGGATGTGGAACATTTGGTTATCTCATCTTAAGTTTGTCTCATATTGTGAATCAATTTGAGCTCTAGTACTGTCTCACCCGGAAACAAACGACAAAAGACCATATGCCGATCAAGACGTTCAAGACTAAAGAAAAACAATCAATACCCGCTTAATTTGTTTCTGAAATCAGCAAAAGGCATTAAAAGCAATGAAGTCGTCTCAAAAAAAAAAATTGATATTTCTAATGTTTACAGAACTACAGTCTCTCTTTTCTATCTGCCGTCTTGCAACGTCATGAAGACATCCAACTGCAGTTTTGATTCAGTGGTTTTTTATTTAAGATATAACCTAGGTGTTTCTCCAAGTCCCCTCTAATTCATCGAATTTTCTTCGAGAAGCTATTTGCCGCCTTTTGTTTGAAGTGACATCGTCATAATCTCTTCTCATATTCTCTCTCTTCAATCTCCTTAAGTTTCTAATCCTTTCGTTCTCTCTTCTTTCAATTTCAGATGGAGTCAATACTTCAACAATTGGTTCCCAGTGGTCATTACCATTTTGAATACTGTTTTCTGTGAAGATTCGTATACCTCTCTCAAATATGAGGCCCCGAACTTGATGCAAGTTATGGATTTCATTGTTGTATGTGCCGTCAACTATCTCCTTCTTAACTCTGATGATGATCTCATGCAATGCATGTGCTATAGCTGGATAAAATTCTAAAGACAATCCCAAGTCTGCCACAACAATTTTAGCAAAGAATTCTGGAGTTATTTCAGTCTGGTTTAAATCCCATTCAAATTTGTCTTGGAACAATTGCTTGTTCAAGCTCACTGATAGATCTATTATAACGACACATGGTGTATTTGTAGGAAGCTGTAAAGTAGTAGCATAATTGAATTCCTCTATCTGTTGTGTAATGGACTCAGTTATTTGCAGATTCATAGAACTTGGCAATTCTAAGTCATTGCATAATATCTCGGCGAATTGATTGGGAGATATGAGCGATTCATTCAAATTCCACATGAAAAAGTCCACTAACTTATGAGTGGAGTTTCCATTTTCAAGTGACAACTTTATGGGGATGAGTACGTCAGTCTTGTGAGCCAACTCGATAAGACGTTGTTCGTCGTCAAGTTCTCTGATATAGGGAGTATTTCTCGCTGGAGTTGACTTTTGTACATTAGATTGCTGTAGGTTATTGGATATAGCGGCTTTTGCTAGACCTGAGGATGGAGAATCCTCGAAGTCGAAGTCGTCAATGTAATCTTCGGAGTAGTTGATTTGTTGTGCATTTCTCTTGGCTTGTCTTCCAGTAGGAGCGATATTTAGAAGTAGAGAGTTATCGGGCTCTTCTAATAATCTCTTAGAAATGCTAGATGCCAATGCCTGTACGAAGAATGACGATGTGTCATATGATAACGAAGTCATTGTGATGGCTTGTAGTTTAATTAACACACCGACGTGTAGTGTTGGTGTAAACATAAACCAACCATGAAATTTTAATCAACCTCAATTCGAAAAAATTGCCTTCGCACGACTTGAAAATAAAGTTTTTGTTTAGCTATTTTGTAAATCACAGGAGTGAATTATAGAATAACCCACTGAAGGTATGCATTGAATGATGGAATCGGATTCCATCCTATTGAACTACTTAATAAAGAAATCTTCGTTGGAAGTAGCTGTTCCTTTCCATCATTTTGAAAAGCTTTTCCCTCCTAATGCTCCGAGAGCTGTTATTAGACTTCTATATGATGATTTATGTAAACAAAGAGATAATCTATCAGTTCTTACAGTTCAAGATAGAATAGATGACGCGTTCAATGTACCTATTGCGGACTTGGCGAATGTGACGGGCGCAATACCGGCGTCAACTGTGAATAGACATTCGCTTGAGCTGTTGAATGCCACACTCAATGTGATCCTCGAAAGCATCGAATCAGAAAATCAGTATTACGACGATCAAATTGCGACTTGTTTGACAGAAACCAAGTCTCTAGTTGATGAGTTAAGTGAGTTAAGATATTCTAATCATAGAAATGAGGATTTTATCGAAGATGCATATCATAGCGTGGCCAAGTTGGAGCAGTTCTTAGTTTTAAAGTAGGACGGAATCATCTTACAAAGCTCTCTTTAGAGAATAGCAATGGAAATCTAATAATTGGACAAAGGATGACCTTGTGTTGCTATTTCATTGATATCTGAGATATCAGTCGGATCTATCCACTTCCAGATTTCGAAGGTCCAATTGAGCCCATCGCGGTCTCCTAATTGATAATTGCTTTCAAGACCTCCACTCTTTGGCGATTCCTTCAAGTATATGATGCGGCGAATACGTGAATGTACCAATGCCATTGAGCACATGACACAGGGCTCATGAGTACAGTACACAGTGAGGTTTTGACACAAGTAGTTGGAATCTTGACTTTCATTTCTGTTTCTCCTCTGCTTTTCAAGTACGGAGATCTCCTCTATACCTTTCATGATACTATGATCATATGGGTCATTAGAGCCATTATATGTTGTCGTACATAGTATCTCCCCGTCGTCTCGTGTAAATATAGAAACCAGTCGCAGACCCTGGGCATTGTTTTGTAGTACATCAAGTAATGTTCGTACCATTTCTTTATCTTTCTTTATATCAAAGTCAACACTGTTCAAGAATTGATGGTTTGGGTTTCCCTTCCAAGAAATTGGCCAGTATTTCGCTGACCAAAGCTGAGAGATCTCTTTCGTCAGAGGTGTAAAGCGTGGCACATCAATGAGGTATATTCTCAAAAGTAGAAGTGTGGAATATTCTGCAATAAACTCTCGGACTTCCGCTTCTGAAGTCAAGAAATGAGAGGAACATAATACAGCCTTTAAGACCAGTTCCTCTGTATCTGACTTCAAGAATCTCTTCAAGTGTAGTAAGGAGATTTCATCATTTGGGTTGACATAATCTCTTATAATAGAAGCTAGTTTCTGCGTCTGGGACGGATGTATTTCACAGCACCACACTGATGTGACTGTGGGCTCCAGGCCATTATTATTCTTGGAGTCTTCCCTGATTTGTTTCAAGCAGCCATGGAGCACTCCATGGACAAGGTCTACGTGTTCTGGGCTCTCTTTTTGTTGCTTTCTTGCCATTATATGGAATCTACATAGTGACTCCAACTTCTCAAAAGTTTTTTTTTCTTTAAAACGCGGCAGAGCTTGAAGAACTCCGATGTGGTAAATAATCAGCAGTTAGCAGGAGGTTACCAGAAGCATGGAGGATGATAACCAATTGAAAAACTTTACAAGTTTAAAGGAGTACATTGATTCCATATCGCTGGAGTCTCGTTCATTTCCTTTGGAGTGTGTCACTAAAGGGTTTATGGACTTCTTATGTGAAACTCGAATAGCTAAGAATCATTCGCCTACCCTGGCCCCTTCATTGGCTGATTGTGCTACTTACATAGAGCTTATTGATGGCGTCATATCCTACTTGCACCAAGAAAGGGTACTCAAAAGCCAGCAAACTCATGTGCTGACAAAACAGCTTTCAAAGAAGCTTGACAATGTCCTCATCAATGGCTATGTAGACCCCAGTACCACCGATTGGACATCAAGCATTGCTAACCCATCGGGTAGCTTTGCAGTAGATAATTTAAAAGGAGAAAATTGGAAACATTTCTATAACCTAATAGGAAAAGAACAGTTTTTATTCTTGCTTTGGAATTTCAAGGGCTATGTCAAACTCTCAAATGGCACATACGTGCAAGTATTTGGTGATAAATGGAGATCTGAAACACGTCAAACTGAGAGAATTTCCAAAAGAATGATGTTGTACAGATCAAGGCCCAGTCATAGAAACACTAGAATACTACTGGGGAGTGCTAAGGAATTGTTACACATGATTTATGGAAACCAAATCAACTTGAAGAGTATTCCTAAGAGATATAGAGAGGTACTTAAACTCCTAGAAAAGGTCATTCAAACGGACCGAAAGTTGAGATACACTCATATATATGAGAACATGGTTCCACAAACGATTAACCAAGAGCTGAATTTAATGAACTCGGTGACACCTGAGGTAAATGTAATACAATTCGTATTAGTCATATTCGGAAAACTATTTCCCTTGGAGACTTGGGGCTCCCCTGGCAACAAATCACAAATCATCAATAACATTGTGCGATTCATTAAGCACGACATAAATGAATATTTTAGTGAGGATGACATCTTGCAATCTATTAAGCTCACTGATATTCCTTGGTTGGGAAAAACTCAGAAGGTCACCTCCTTGCAGGATTGGAATAGTCGAAGGACGATGTTCTCTTGTTTTACAAAGTGGCTATTTTCTGTTGTCGTTTCAAGAGTCGTCCTGTCCTTTTGGTATGTGACTGAAACATCATCAATCGAAGATTCGAGTCTATTACATTTCCCGCACTACAGATGGAACGCTATGACGAATGTTTGGTTTCTGCAATACGTAGATGCATATTTGGAAAAGGTTGAAGAAGGAGATTCTTCCTTTCTCAAAGCCTTAGACCAGAAATTTAACTACGGAAGGATTCGACTTGTACCGAAGTTAAATGACTTCAGATTGATTTGTGTACCAAGCAGCAAGAAATTTGGGCTCTCACAAGCAACAGACACTAAAGAAAAAGATGCAGAAAGTAGATATCAAAGCAAGTATAAAAGTGAGCTCCGCTTGGTAAGGAAAGTTTTGAGGTTACGTTCCAACCAAGTTCAAGACAAGAACTTGAATAAATGCTATTCATCTAGAGATATAGCAAATCAAATTGCAAAATTCAAAAACCATTTGGAATGTCAGTATCGAAGAGTCCCCGAGCTATATTACATCAAATTCGATATGAAACAATGTTACGATAATTTGAATAGAAACAAAATCGTAAAATGCATTGAGAAGCTATTCCATGGCGTTCAAGATGACGAAGAATACTATGTCAAGCAGTATGCCGAGGCATCAATACCTTCATCAAGAATCAAGAAAGTTCGAAATTTGATTTCAGAGGGTAGCAAAGTTCACGAGTTAGACTTCAATTACCTACCGCGTGTAAGAGACAACAAAGCAGTTGTGGATCTTGGCAAGATAGACAGGATTTCGAAACAACAAGTCATTGATTTATCTAAAACCCAGATTTATGATTCTCTACTTCTTGTTGAAGGAAAGGAAAGAAAATACTTTAAAAGGAGGCGTGGGGTGTTACAAGGACTTCCACTTCTGGGTATATTTTGTGATTTAGTCTATGATGAAATGATGAAGGAACAATTTGGCTTCATCACGGGTGCAGCTGATTCGCTTATAGTGAAGCTTGTTGATGACTTTCTAGTTATCACCATGAGTCCTAAAGACTGTCAGCTGGTGCTTGACATCTTGAGGAATAACTCTTTGAATGCTTATGGTGCCATTCCTAATAGCGACAAAACAGTAATCGTCGATAATAATAACGAAGCCGAAAAAATTACGTTCGTTGGTTTGTCAATCAATACGAAGACTTTGGAAATCACAAGGAAGTATCCAAAGACTTCGTACTCGTCACTAAAAGCAAAACATTCGTTTCCGTCAGCTTACAAGTATTTAAACTGGTGTTATGAAATGCGTCTCACTACTTTTCTTCTAGATTTAGACCTAGAGTCATCAGAGACTGTTCTCTACAATATCAGCAATTTGGTGTGCTCAATTCTCATTGCCTTTAAATTGAATTTCAAGATATTATCCAAGAGAGATTTGAACTTCTCGAATAATGAATTCAAAATGTTCTTGATTGAATTGCTTTGTTCGACAATAGTAAAGTTTGTGGAAGTGAATAAGTCAGGTGAAGGCATAGAGGAGATTATCTACGAATTTGGAAAATCAGTCGGGGACGTCTTTGAAGGAGTTTCACAATTTACTGAAATAATACGATGGGTGAATGCATTTTGAATATAGGCTATATAATTCCAAAAGAACTCTTGAGGTTTTCAGAATCTTTCAATTGTCTAACTCTTTCTAATTCCTCGATTCCTCCAGATCTTTTTAATTTGTTGTCTTCAATGAAATCTCCTAATTCTTCTTGAAATTTATTGAGTTGCATCAACTCTCTTTCTCGCTCCCTTATTTTCTCTGCTTTTTCAATTGCTGCAACCCTACTTTCATGATTAGGTTTGAGCGCTGCCACTTCGTTCAAGACAGCATCCTTAATATTATGGAGACTTTCTCCTGGTTCAGGTATGTACATTTGAGCCGCCACCCTATTTCTCTTGTAGGAAGTATGTTTGCTTTGTTCAAGTGAACATTGTTCAATAAGCTCGTAAGTCTCTTCAATTTTTTTGATATCTTCTTCCAAATCCAGTGTTAAATCCCCTTGCAAATTGAAAAATTGTTGCTCTTCACAGACTTTATCAAGTTCTGATTCCCAAATCTTCTTCCAAACTAATTTTTCCTTATCAATGTAATCAGTCATGCGCCTTAAATAGTTTTTAGCTTCCTCTATTTCCTTTTGTGTGGACTTTAATTGCTTCTCGCTAACTCTAACACCCCTCTGAGCAACATCTTTCCTGAGAGCCTCCATTATATCCTGCAAATCATCTACCTTGGTCAATAGCATGTCAGATTCATCTGAAAGTTTAGAATGACAGGATTCCATGTATGAACGATTTGAAGACTTCGACGACTCCGCAGTACTCTCTTGGAAAGAATTTGAGATCGTCACAAGGTCATTCACCATTTGCTTTACATTTTCGCTTGAAGTACGTTGGATCTGCCTTAAGGACTTAATTTCGTATTGAATATCCGCCAACTCTCTGCGGATCTTTGCTGTATTGGTCGATTGTATCTCCTTTCCACTTTGGGCAGCGATAGGGGCACTTATCACAGGAGCAGGTATTTCTATTGATCCCACTTCTTCTTTAATCTGGTTTCTTATTTCATCATTCATAGTTTCAAGCTTCTTGGTGATTACCAGGAGCTTAGATTCAATGCCCTTGATGAGTACGGTCAGTGCATCTGGTTCGTTCAAGCTCAACAAGCTACCTGCCTTCACATCTCCGAGAAGGTGATCTTCTAGTTCGTACGCAATTCCACTTCCGGGATCTTGAATGTAAATTTCTGGAAAAGACGAAGTACCGGGTGAATAGGCAAATTTCTCTACGAAAAGAAGCCTCACGGATGCAAAGGTGACTGGTAATGTGATGTTGACCTTTCTGGTTTTGCTATTGATCTTGAGAAAAATGTCTACAGATGAGTTGTCTATTTCAGACACCCTGGATGTATCGGGTTCCTCTTCTATTGTAGTATCATCAACTCCGTGTTGAGCCTGCTTCAGTCCTCCATACTCAGAACCTATGCGAGGAAGTGCGCTATGGTTTGTTAATTTCGCATATTGATATGCACTGAACCGCTTGGACGCACGGCGTTGTAGTACATCGCCTTTTTGTAATTGGGTTAAAGCATCATTCACAGCGGTTGGAATCTTTCTTTCTGAAGGCTCGTGTACTGCGGACTCATGCTCAGTTGTTTTCAAAACGGATGTGGGTATCGAATCACCTATGTCTACAGTGGAAGATGACGCAGATACACTAGGAGACTCTGTACCAGAGATTGAAATGGTGGGAACCCCTTCTATTCCTTGCTTCGTTTTTGAGAGAGCCTCTGCTTTTGCCTGCTTCAACTTTAAGTTCAGTAGCAATGAAACAATTATGTTTCGGATGTTTGGAAGAAATCTGTCCAAGTTCTCCTGGCTGGGGGCTTCACTTAAAGCGGCTTCAAGGATAATCCTGAGGGCTTGTGGAACATCACCCAAATCAGAAATATCTACGCCGCTATGGGTGAATGCTTTGGTCGCTGCTCTAAAGTTGTTTCCGAGCTTCACGTAGGCATCAGAAACAAACTTATCATCAGCCTCCTGTCGGGCCCATTGAGTTAGGCTCTCTAAGAGATGCTTTGTAGAGACCAAGAGCCTGGTCACGCTTGATTCGATTGAATTCATAGAATGACGTTTGCTCCCTGAGCGAGACGATGAATGTCCCGTCATATGAAACGCAGAAGATGTAGACATAGTGTGGTAGAGTGAATGGGGTAAATGCCGTTTTCCTCCTTCGAACTGCTTGTTCTTCAAAACAACTTGGTGTATCGTACCTGTGTTTATATACAGGTATATCAGGCGTCGCAGAGAGCTTTACTTTGCGAAAGGACGTTTCTATGAGTTTTAACGATCTTGAATGAAGAACTTGGGGAAGGTTTCGATCTTGGTGGAGATGCTTGATTACATGATTACCGAATTTTATGCGTAGATGGGTGCTTGTAGATTTTTCAATGGATCTAATCTGTTGTAGATGAATAATTTTTATGAAGTTGACTTTTCGATACTTTATTTTTTCAATTTTTTCGCAAATCTTTTTAGCTTCATGACGAACAGTTGTAATATTCAAATAGAGTAGATAAGGGAGGCCGAAATTCCCCATAAATTATCAGTTAGCTTTTTCAACTTATAATTCAGAAGAAACATGCTAAGTCTGGTTATAAAATCTGAACATGGTTGCAAATAAGCTTTAGGTGAACTTCGTATTTGCAGCAACCTTAAAGACTGCGAGTTTGCATTTGCGACAATCATCTTTTGGCTGAGTTGGATCGCCAACTTACAAATCGATTTTTTTTAGCCGGCCATGGCTAGAATAGAAAGTCTACATTCGACAATCATTAAACTCCCATCTATGCGTAATGAAATAATATGAATTAGTAGCTACTATATAATGTATACATGACCGAAATGGATGTGGAAAGTGCTAGGAAAACCATTTCTGAATCACATCTATATCTGAGTTATTCTTCTGCAACAAAGCCATAGCCTCGCTTTGTGGAATAGAACTCAACAATTGGCGAGTGGATGCAACAACCCGCTCTGCCGTGTTGCCCGCAATTGAAGCATGGGCCAATGCCTGTATCACTGAGTCAACAACCTTTGGAATTTGACTTTGGATTGAAGGATGGTTGTTTTGAATCAACTCGCTCAAGAAAGTATATGCAAATGGTGCTGCAGTCTCATCTTGAACGATCGGTAAAAGACCAATCCATTGATCAATGACAGCATCAAGATTTTGCACAGAGCTGGAAAATCTGTGGCACACCTTTGCGATGGCGGCAACAGAATTTTCAGTAGCATGTACATTCTCGTCAGCACGAGCATCTGGAACAGAAGCCATCTTGAACATAGGCTCCAAGCAAGCCAAACAGAATTCTGTATATGCCTCGCCACCGTATTGAGCAGCAACTCCCACTGAATAAGAGGCGGCCTGGCGGATGCCAGCATGAGCAGAAGTTATGGATTCTCCTACCACATTAAGGAACATATCCTTGAACAACACAGAGTCAGAGCCACTGTGTTCCAAGACGTCACATACCACACACAAACCACAAAGCTTGATATTGGTATTGTCGTCATTTATGAAGGATGCAATTGTTGGGACCAACTGCTGGAATGCTGGAAGGAAGTTAGATTTAGAGTTCTTGAAAATTGCAGAAATGGCTTTGTTGATTTCATCCAATAACTCTTCATCTGTGTATTCATCTTCATCTTCTTCGATATCTTCAGTGTACTCGTCGTCTTCATTATCTCTGGCTTTAATACGTTCATAGATTTCAACTAAGTTGGAGTTGATCGACTTGGCCAACGACTCTAACTGGCTACTAGACAACGAGTTGGCGCCAAGAACATTGACGGATTCCACCAATGCTGTGTAGTATGCAACAAGTAATTCTGGAACAGGTTCGTTGGTTAATACTTCGACCAATTTGTTTGAAATCTGCGACCAAAGTTCTAATGTAGCATCGGAGGTATTTCCAGTGGCATACACCGAACAACGCAACAACGAGGCCAAAGTGAGGGCTGCTGACCCTCTAACACCGTCATGCAAATAGAAATCAAGAGCTGGAATACCTACTTCCTGTACAATCTCCTTTACCCAAGGGAAGAAATCGCTTTTAAGCTGAATGGCGTATGTACGGAGCAAGTCCATAGCAGCAACCTTGTCATCCAATGCAGCGCTGTGGACGGCAATGAGCTTTCCAGACAAGTTAATGACGTCCCATTCTTCATTAGCATTGAACTCTTCGGCTTGATCTTCTTCTAATAAGGAGATATCTTGAGTAGCCTTTGCTGCTGCTAATAATGGCGGCAACACTGCTGGAAGGTATGGAAGGAAATCTTTACCTATAATACGACAGATCCTACCCCAAGCCTGCTCTAAGTACTGCTTCACTGGATCGTCGTCTTCAAGGACTGTTTCCTGAATATGGCCGAATAATTGAATCAAACCCTGGCAATGTGGGGCAAATTTCTCCTTTCCAACTGCTAAAGCGATTAACGTAGAACATTCAATGCACTTGGCCTTTAATAATCTGTTTTGGTCTCCCATATCAGTCTTTAACACGTCCGTTAATAATGGCATCAAAGTGTCGTAGTACTTTATGAATTTATTCTCTGCGGCATCCGCTATTATGGCAATGGTAGTCAAAACTTGCTCTTGAACATATCTCTTTGGAGACTGTAAGAGGCCTAAAAGATTGTTCAATAAGTCATCCAAATAAGGCTCTAAGATTTCCTTAGATGCTGCCTCAGAGAAGTTAACTAAGGCAGCAGCAGCGTGAGCCTGAACCCTTGGAACAGATTTATTGGTAAGCTTTGAGATTAAAGCTGGAAGGATTTTGTTTCCAGCAGTTCTCTGAATGACGTCAGCAAAATCAGTAGACATTTGACCCAAAGCATTACAACAGGCGAATTGAACTCTTGGGTGACTGTCGTCTAAAGTTGGAAGAATCAACTCCAAAATCCTTGGAATTTCGTTGATCAACACATCTACACATCCTTCGGCAGAGGACGAAAGAGCCATTAATGCAGCTTGACGTTCTCTCCAAGAAGAGGAGTGGATCATAGCTGGTAAGTACTGGAATAAGGGAGCAGCCAAAGCTTGGCCATTTAATCTGAGAGATACACGGTCCAAAGCTTGTCTTGCAGCGTCATATTCTGGTTCATCGTCATCATCTTCTGTGTCGTCAGAATTATTCCATTCAGCTGCGTCGTCATCATCTATACATACTTCGGTAAGCATAGAAAGTGTAATTAACACCATGTTGTCTGTATACGAAGTTGTTCTCTTACACATCTGAGGTGAAACTTCAGCGAAAGTAGTCAAAAGTTCGAGAGCAGCCATACGAGTATTTGAGTCAAGTTCCTTATTCTTAGAAACAGCAGCACAGAACTCAATTATGGTAGGGAACATATCCTTAAACATCTTAGGTGCAAGTTCTACCAAGTCTATAAGCGATTCAAGAACGGAAGCAAGAGCCTGATCCTGACCATTCAGTAAGAAACGAGGCAAAGAGTTAAGCAAGTTTGGCAATAAGGGCGATAATGCTTGCCAATTCTTCTTTGGGAGCTCTCTGAAGAAGGCGACAAATGCAGAGCAGGCAGCAATTCTGACATCATCATCAGCATCGTCAAAACCACTGTTGAAAATTGGCAAGATCTGAGTAATGTAAGACTTATCAATCAATTCTGGAGCAGAAGAGAACACTCTGAAGGCAGATTCACGGAAACTAGGATCTGAGTTACGTGTAGCCTCAAACAAGGCTGGAATAAGTTCGTTCCAGGTACCTTGAGGAGAAGCATCTTCTTTGGCTACCTCGGAAATGGCATCTGAAAGCTTGTGTCTTACTTGATTTGATTGTTGAGATGTGAATCCCTGAAGTAAGATTGCACGTATCTGAGCTCTAACCGGTTCACTGATGACTCCTATGGTTCTGTCTGTGACAGATGCCAACTCTTTAGGAGATTTAATTGCTACTCTACGAAACAAGACGGCTGCAAATGCTCTGATACTCTCTTCCGGGGCCAAACATGCTTGCTCAGCCAAGAAGGTCAAGAGCATCTCTACGTTGGACTTGTTGGTCCAATCGTTCTCGAGGGATTTTTCAGCAGTCGACCGGATAGCATTGTCAGAGGAGGATAAGCTGTGTAAAAGCTGGGCTAACACAGCCTGGATGTCGTCCGGTAAAAGTGACATCTCTGTCTTAATGGACGTGGACGAGTTACGGCAATACGAGATAGGCACGTCCTAGGGGAGGATATGAATGCTATGTTATTGTGGATGGTTTATAGAGGGTTGGTAGGTTAGGAAGAAGAAAAGAAATTCGAAGAAAAAAATTTGTAGATGATGCACGTGACTTAACAAGTGTTCATAGTAATAGAGGCTACGAAGTATAAGGGTTTGAAGCTTTGTAGAGATGTGGTTAGGCCGGAGGGATACCCACGAAGCTGCCGAGAGAGTAAAAGATGCTGCAATTACGTTGAATGTACAAATGGTACATGTGGTCAGAGTATGTAAGTGATTCTATTGGACTTACGTTTAACCGATTGAGGGTGCGCGATTTGAACTGTGCTACGCGAGGCTATTTCGAGTTGTAATTACGATTGGAGATATTAAAATGTGGTATTTAGCTGCTAGCTTTAATGGACAAGAGTTGGTATCGAACAGAAAACAACATAAGTTGAGGGTTTGGGTTGTTTCAACATAGTATCGGAGTCTATGAAGTTATCCAATCTCTTGGGCCTGTCGTACCTGGAAGTGATTTGGCGGCCGAAGGGGTCCCCCTAAAGTATCCTCCTATCACACTTTCTTTCCATCGCTGCCAAGAAAGGGGCAGACGTACCATGTGTGTAACTTAGCGATAATGATCCGCTTTTTTCTATTATTTGAAGGTTGCCCCAGTCTATCTTGCAATTCGTGTTCCTCTAGGCATCCCTTTAGGCTTCGTTCTAGTTTGGGAAAATAGAGATGGCTGCAAAGAAAAAATAGAAAACTGCGAAGATGCAACATCCTGCTCGTATATTATAATCTTCGTATCAGTTTTGAGGAAATTAGCATGTTTTTACTAACATATTAAGAACTCTGGTAAGAATTCTGTCAATTTTGAGGTGTTATTACTTCATATATTATCAGATCGAGAATTAAAAAAACCTATTGTAGTGGTTAAGTGTGCTTTAATAAAATGGATTGGAAGTGTGAACGGGATCCAGCAAAGACACGAAATGCATATGTGCACATGGAACTTTCTCTTACCTCCTCAGCGGTGGTAAAACTGATCCAAAGCTGAACCAAAGCCAAGTCATGATTTCACTCACAGAAGCACTTCAAACTACAAAACTGTTTAGATTCTATGTGCATTAAATATCAACTCAAACTCTCTAACAACAAGCTACGTCCTTTTTTAGTTACTCTACATTATCCTACTTCTTCAAGATGGTTATCACGTCCTCATCCTCAAGAGGATGACCAAGACCTACAATTTGGGGCTGGTGCTTAACGGAAGTACCGTAAACCAATGCATTTCTGAAGTCTTCTACCAACGACTTGTGGATGGAGTTACAGAAGTCCTCGACAGTACATCTATCACTTCTCAACACCACAGGTTCGTTGAAATCAGGTAATTTACCCTTTGGCTTAGTGTATACTCTAGCCAACTTAAGCTTTTCCCACATCAACTCGAGCAAATCATCCAAGTTCCAACCGTTACCAGACGAAATAGGAATGGCATCTGGGATTCTGCTTAACAAATCCAACTCTTCGATGGAGAATGAGTCGATCTTGTTCAACACATAGATGGCAGGAATGTATCTTCTGGCCTTGGCCTCGATGGCATCGATCAAGTCGTCCACGGTGGCATCACATCTGAATGCTATATTGGCAGAGTTGATTCTGTATTCACCCATGACTGCTCTGATCTCATCGTTATCCAAATGGGTTAAAGGAACGGTATTGGTAATGTTGATACCTCCTCTTTCTTTTTTCTGTATAACGATGTTGGGAGGTTCCTTGTTGATTCTTATACCCATACCTTCCAACTCTCTTTCGATGATACGCTTATGTTGTAACGGTTTGTTCACATCCAACACCAAGAAAAGAAGGTTAACGGAACGAGCCACAGCGATAACCTGTCTACCTCTACCCTTACCGTCCTTAGCACCCTCTATAATACCAGGCAAATCAAGCATCTGGATCTTGGCACCCTTGTACTTAATAGTACCAGGCACGGTGGTTAAGGTTGTGAATTCGTAGGCAGCAGCCTCGGAGTGACTACCGGTCAACTTGTTTAAAAGCGTCGACTTACCCACGGAAGGGAAACCCACGAACCCGATAGTGGCCACACCGGTTCTGGCCACGTCGAAACCGATACCAGCACCTCCTCCACCGCCTGAACCGTCGGTCAAGAGTTCTCTTCTCAACTTGGCCAATTTGGCCTTAAGCTGACCCAAATGGAACGAGGTGGCCTTGTTCTTCTGGGTCTTGGCCATCTCATCTTCGATGGCCTTGATTTTCTCCACTGTCGTCATGATGAACCGGTTTTTTCCCCTGTTTCTGTCTTAGCTAACCTCAGCGTCTAAAATCTACTGTCTTGTGCCTATTAGCAACTCTCTTCTGGATGTCTCAAATCATCATCGCACTGAAAAAAAAGTGTCGTGTGAATGTTTCAATTTTTCAGTACTGAAAAAACTTCATGGTATTTCTGATGATGGTGAAAGAAGCGGCTAATAGTAGAGTAGACTATAGCTATATAATAATACCGCAAGTAGACAGTATGGCTAAGAAATCGAAGAAGGGCGGAAAGTCCGGTGGAGACATCTGGGACGACGAAGACCTTGAACAGGAAAACACCCAGCCTGAAGAATTGGGCGGAGAATCAATCGGTACTGATGCCAACGGTGCTGACGACGGTGCAGCTGAGGGCGAAGATGGAGAGGAAGAAGCTGAAGAAGGCCAACCAGCCGCTGCAGGCGACTTCTTGAGCTCGATCCGTAAGTCCAAGCAAAAGAAGGACCAGAAGGAAGAAGAGGAGAAGAACAAGCCTAAGGACGCTCCTAAGGTCTTGTCCAAGAAGGAAAAGGAAAAGTTGAAGAAGGAGGCCGAAAAGCAGAAGAAGAAGGAGCAGGCTGCTAAGAAGAAGGCCCAGCAAGCAACCAAGAAGGAGGAAATCAAGGCAGCTAACAAGCAGAACGCTGCTGCCAATGCCTCTGCTTCTGCCACCCCAGAACCAGAATCAGACAACGAAGACGACCAACTAAAGGCCAAGGCTGCTGCCAAGAAGGGAGGAAAGAAGGTCCCTGCTGGTCTCGCGGCCTTGAGACGTCAATTAGAATTGAAGAAGCAATTGGAAGATGAAGAGCGTCGTTTGGAGGAAGAGGAAGAACAAAAGAGAGCCGACGAAGAGAAGGCTCTTGCTGATGCAGAAGCCGCTAAAGAAGCCGCTAGAGCTGCTAAGAAGGAGAAGGAGAGATTAAAGAAGGAGCAGTTGAAGGCCGAAGGTAAATTGTTAACCAAGAAGCAAAAGGAGGAGAAGAAGTTACAAGAACGTCGTAGAGAGCAATTGTTACAAGCTGGTAACGTGTCGGTTGCTGGTTTGCAACATACTGGCGAAGCACCCAAGCCAAAGAAGATCGTCTACACCAAGAAGAAGTCTACAAAGACTAAGACCTTCATTCAAAAGACTACTGCTCATGTAGAGGAGAAGAAGCCTGAACGAGAAGATGACGAAGAAGTTCTCGAAGACTGGGAGAAGTTGACTGAAGACGACGATCCTATTGCTGATGACTGGGAGTCTGCTTTGAATGAAGAAGAACCTGTTCATGAAGACGAACAAGATGAGGATAAGGAAGCTGAAATCAAGGCTGCTCAAGAGGCCGAAAAGAAGGCTAAAGAAGAAGCTGAAAGAAAGGCTAAAGAAGAGGCTGAAAAGGAGGCCAAGGTTGCCGCTGCTGCTGCTGCTGCCGCAGCAGCAGCTGAAGAGAAGGCAAAGAAGGTTTTGGCTGTGTCTTCTCAAAAGGATGCTTCTGCTGCTCCATCTGAAAAGGACTTGCGTTCTCCAATTTGTTGTATTTTGGGTCACGTCGATACTGGTAAGACCAAGTTATTAGACAAAGTCCGTCAAACCAACGTTCAAGGTGGTGAGGCTGGTGGTATTACCCAACAGATTGGTGCTACCTACTTCCCTATTGATGCTCTTAAGCAGAAGACTGCTGTCATGGCTAGCTACGAGAAGCAGACCTTTGATGTCCCAGGTTTGTTGATCATCGATACACCAGGTCACGAGTCCTTTACCAACTTGAGATCCCGTGGTTCTTCTCTTTGTAACATTGCCATTTTGGTTATTGATATTATGCATGGTTTGGAGCAACAGACACTTGAATCCATTAGATTATTGAGAGACAGAAAGGCTCCTTTTGTTGTCGCTTTGAACAAGATTGATAGATTGTATGACTGGAAGGAAATTCCAAACAACTCTTTCAGAGACTCTTTCGCCAAGCAGTCTAAGGCTGTTCAGGCTGAGTTCCAAAACAGATACGAGCAGATCAAGGTCGCTTTAGCTGAGCAAGGTTTGAACTCCGAGTTATACTACCAGAACAAGAACATAGCCAAGTATGTTTCCATCGTACCTACCTCTGCTGTCACTGGTGAGGGTGTTCCAGATTTGTTATGGTTATTGCTTGAGTTAACTCAAAAGAGAATGTCCAAGCAATTGATGTACTTGTCCAAGGTCGAAGCTACCATTTTGGAAGTCAAGGTTGTCGAAGGTTTCGGTTACACCATCGATGTGGTGTTGTCCAATGGTATCTTGAGGGAAGGTGACAGAATAGTATTATGTGGTTTGAATGGACCTATAGCGACAAATATCAGAGCATTGTTAACACCTCCACCGTCGAGAGAGTTACGTATCAAATCTGAGTATGTCCATCATAAGGAGGTCAAGGCCGCTTTAGGTGTGAAGATTGCTGCCAACGACTTAGAAAAGGCCGTTGCTGGTTCCCGTTTGATTGTTGTCGGCGAGGACGACGACGAAGAGGAGATTATGGAGGATGTAATGGATGATTTGACTGGTTTATTGGACTCCGTCGACACTTCCGGAAAGGGTGTGGTAGTTCAAGCTTCTACTTTGGGTTCATTGGAAGCCTTGTTGGATTTCCTTAAGGATATGAAGATTCCAGTTATGTCTATCGGTTTAGGTCCGGTTTTCAAGAGAGATGTCATGAAGGCGACCACTATGTTGGAGAAGGCTCCAGAACTTGCTGTCATGTTGTGTTTCGATGTCAAGGTTGACAAGGAAGCTGAACAATATGCTGAAGAACAAAAGATTAAGATCTTCAATGCAGACATTATCTATCACTTGTTCGATGCATTCTCTGCATACCAAGCCAAGCTTCTTGAAGTGCGTCGTAAGGACTTCATGGAATACGCTGTCTTGCCATGTGTTTTGAAGACTATTCAAATCATTAACAAACGTAATCCTATGATTATTGGTGTTGATGTGACGGAAGGCGCTGTTCGTGTTGGTACTCCTATTTGTGCTGTTCGTCAAGACCCTGAAACGAAGCAACCTAACATCATGGTATTGGGTAAGGTCGTCTCTTTGGAAGTTAACCACAAGTCGCATGATATCGTAAAGAAGGGCCAAACCTCTGCTGGTGTCGCCATGAGATTGGACAACCCATCTGCCGCTCAACCTACTTGGGGCCGTCATGTCGATGAAACCGACAACTTGTACTCTTTGATTACTCGTAGATCCATCGACACCTTGAAGGACCCAGCTTTCCGTGAAACTGTCTCCAGAGACGACTGGGTTTTGATCAAGAAATTGAAGCCTGTTTTTGACATTAAGTAAATAAAAGTACGGGTTTTTTATGACATTGTTCATCGATGATTCCATCGTGAGACGTTTGATATATAGCATAAGTATTCTTTGCTCATGAAAATTTATATGTGTACATATATAACAATTCTTCTAATCAATTGGTGGTTGTGGAAGTGTAGACTATAGAAATAGTATATTGGTGTTTTACTGGACAATGCAAGAAAGCATTTCTAAACGTTAGGGATCATGATCGTAACTTCCATCACTCCTAAAACATCGTCGACTGTACTAAAGTTTTTCGCAGCCTTTTAATGTCAAACCGGTAGCGCCAATAAGTCGTGCACCCGCACAATCTGTCTCACCCAATGAATTCCTTCAAAATTATCATCAATGAAAAAAATACAGCATAGTTAAGAGGGTTGTAGTGTTAACAGGGTAGAAGTAGGATTCCAAATCGATATATACGACAAAATGCAAGATTTACCACCTATCGGAGGATACGAACCTGTCCAATGGAAGAGAAACCTTCCATCCAGAGGTTTCAGACCATCTATTTACTTCTGGGGCATAACTGGACTCATGGCCTTTGGATTTTACAGATACTACCAAGGTGTGAATGAACAGCGTGAATTGCTCAGAGAAAGACAATGGGCCCGTTTCTACTTAGAGCCTTTGTTAGTTGCTGAAGAGGACAGAAACTTGGCCAGAAGATACTTCTCCGAAAAGGCCAGACAAGACTTGGTTAGAGAGTCTATGAGTGAAGAGACCAAGGCCAAGTTCGATGAGGAAATATACAACGACAAGTCCAAGTTACGTTTCCCAAAATACACAGCTGGTGTACACCCATCTGAGCGTTAGATGGCATCCTGATTATTAACATTATCACAATGAATTCATAACCCATCTAAGGAAGTTGAGGAACTCCCAAGAAAAGCAGCCAATTCAAATTGACTCCAAAAGCACCTCGAACCACGACTACATAGTAGTAATGGGTCAAGATTTTCTTTCACTCCTGGGATATCCCACTTTCCGTACATCCATGTATATTCCATTTGCATTTCCGTTAGCAGCGCACTTGCTTATTCGCATCATTTCTTATGTGGACGAAGCATCTGAACACCCCAACACTTCAATTCCGATTCAGAAACTCGTTCACATGAGATCTTCCCATCTCCCAGGTCTAGTTTATTTATATTAGATATTATTGAATTTACGTTCTATTTTGAAGAAAGTGGTTGTAGCACTGGGGAGAGAACGCTATCTACAAGGCCATTTCCATATCCAAAATCTTTGGTCCGATTGTAGATTTAGAATGCCCAATCTTATGCCCCTTTCTAAGTAACAGACATGCTTTAATACATAAAGACATCGTAAATATATACCACCTACTTCGTCTTACTACACTATTACTATACTATACGCATATCCGCATACCCATGGTAATATTGTGTGTGGAACTGTCAGCCGAAAAAGAAATGGGAGAATGCGTCAACTGTTCATTTTTCAGTAAGCGGTTAATTCTCGTTTATTCAGAGTATCAGTGTCTAGTGGTTGTTATCAGGGCTAAGTATCGAGAAGACATAAATACACACATTGGTAGCTAGAAATGTCACAGAAAATTACAACCAAAGAACAGGTGTTGTCGTTAATCGACAGCTATGACTACTTCCTCTTCGACTGCGACGGAGTGCTCTGGCTCGGAGATCACTTGCTTCCTCACGTTCCTGAGACTCTCGACTTGTTGAAGGAAAAGAACAAGACGGTGATTTTCGTGACCAACAACTCCACCAAGTCTAGAGACGACTACTTGGGGAAGTTCAAGAAGCTAGGAATCGACGGAATCACGAAAGACGAGGTTTTCGGCTCGTCCTACGCTTCTGCGGTCTACATCGATAAGATTCTCAAGTTGCCTAAGGACAAGAAAGTCTGGGTTTTGGGAGAAGAGGGTATCGAAAAGGAGTTGAAGGAATTGGGCTACACTACCATTGGAGGAAGTGACCCATCTCTTGTCCAACACGGTGTTACTTTTGACCCAGATCATCCTCTTTTGGTCGACTTGGATGAAAAGGTCGGTGCAGTTCTTGCTGGTTTGACTCTTAACTTGAACTACTTGAAGTTATCCATCACCATGCAATATCTCTTGAAGGACAACAAGTCCTTGCCCTTCATTGCAACCAACATTGACTCTACCTTCCCATCTAAGGGTAAGCTCTTGATCGGTGCGGGATCCATAATAGAAACGGTTGCTTTTGCCAGTGGCCGTCAACCAGATGCTGTTTGCGGTAAGCCTAACCAATCCATGATGAACTCCATCAAGGCTGACCATCCTGGTTTGCAGAAGAACCCCAAGCGTGGTTTAATGATCGGTGACAGATTGAACACCGATATGAAGTTTGGTAGAGACGGTGGATTGGATACGTTGTTGGTGTTGACGGGAATTGAGACCGAGGCCAATGTCCACAGCCAGGCAAAGGAAGTTGCTCCTACTTTCTACGCGGACAAGTTGGGCGACTTGTACGAGTTGTCCAAATAGAGTAGAGTACTAATAGATTTAGACGAGAATTATAGAGCACAGTAATAAAAACGCAATAGAACTATACCCGCATACTGGATAATGAGATAACGAATAATCCGGTTTTCGGGCTCCACAGAGGATTTTCGGTACCATATAATGGTCTATTGCTAGAGAAGCGGAACGTCGGGTCGATAACTCATCTGATAAAAACAGACTGACAGCTCGAGGACAGCAAAGACGTTGGGCCGTTTTCAGTCAAATACTGGTTTTCAAACACCGCAATAGATCCCGTCTTCTCAAAACGGCAATGTTCCGAGCAAGACACCTTCTAGTCACTATTCTGTAGTAGTATTTATGTCTAATTCACTGCCTCGTCCAGAGAATTTTCGGATTCTCAATCCGAGAAATTAAAGCAGGCTGGGTACATTCCAGAGCTATTCGTAATCCTAGTGTGTTAGAGCGTAACCAAGTGACCAGCACCGGAAGGGCTGTAACTGCCGTTTTATCAGATTATGTTTCCACAGAAATAACTGCGAGATCGATAACGTAATATGTACTAAGTGAAGCGAGTTTCCTGTGCGCGTCGATGCGGGCAACATAATTGGAACTTATGCCGAATTGCCTAAAACGGCATCCTCAGTAGCATAGGAAGAGGAGATATAGACTCACCGTTGATTCAACTACACCTGCTAAAAGCAAACTAGAAGGTGGCTTAACGTCCCGCAATAGGGTATCCTCCCTATCACCAGGGTTTTAGTTGGCACCGCTTTTACGAGAGTTTTCAAATCTCCTCGCACGGATAGATGTCACTATACTGTATCCTTCAACGGTCAGATACATTCGGTACTGGTAATACCGAATGCTAAAAATCCAAGATCAACAACCATACCGAAAATGCGATAAAATTCACAGAATTGAGGTTACCAAGGAGTACTGGTAGGGAATTCCGAAAGGTCTTTTCGTGTATAGCGGGGCTTCCATCTACAGAAAACTCAGATGGGACAATGCTAGTGAGAAAACGAAGTCGTCAAACCACGAAAATACCAATAAAAACAAGCCGTTGGTGGCAAAATCCTCAATTATGTCTTATGTAGTATGAGCCTTTGGTAGCTATGGGTGACTCCTCTACCTGCTTCTACTCAATTAGTGGTTAATGAGGATTCGCGCTCCACGGTGCGATTCTCATTCTCCCTGAACCTGACAAGCGCGGCTCTCCTTACACAGCAAGGCACCCACTCATTGTCTTGCGAACGATGTCAGTAGGGTGGGATAACATTGCCTCTTATGTTGTCTGTCTCTTGTATCTATTCTTGTAATTCCACATTACGATGTCCTTTGCCTATTTGTGGTAAGATACACAAATTCATAAATACATACCTCTTCTGTATTATTTGCAGTGCCCCGTACCATTACTTCAGTGCTTCTCCCTGTGTCTCCACTGCCCCTACCACTCTCCTCCTGGTACCGGAAAAAACCCGATCGTCAAATTCGTGGTTTTGTAGCAGTTGTCAAAAAAGTCAAGGAACAAGCCATTTTGGTCACTCAGCAAAAAGAGGAAAGACACCATCAATCCAACACAGTCGCCATACCAAGACCTCTACGTCTGTCTACTCGTACAACCATCCCCCACGGCCCGCCCAGTCGGTTCTACACTCAATCGCTTCCACACTTTCGTACTTCTATAGACTTTTCAACTCGCAGGTTCTCCCTTTTTTGTCATACGTCATTGCCCAGTGATCCACAGCCAATTGATTCACACCGCCGCCACCCTACCCTAACACACCAAAGTAACATGTCCGACGAACAGAGTCGAAAACTCCAAGAAACAGGCTTGGTCGAATGGTCAGTATTTAGCGAATTGGTCGCCATGGACGAAGATGAGGAGGGCTTCTCCAAGTCGTTGTTCCAGACATTCGTAGACCAGGTGTTGGACACATTCCAACAACTCGACGAGAACTTGAAAGAGAAGAACCTCGACAAGTTATCAGCATTGGGCCACTACCTAAAGGGTTCGGCTGCCGCATTGGGATTGACTACGATCTCTACCCAGTGTGAGAGAATCCAGAACTACGGGCACAAGTTTAACTTCGACAACTTCGAATTGACAGCAGATGACATAAGGGCCCCTGCGGGCGAGTCCATACCTAACGACATTGATAACGACACCAGCAAATCCCATGACGAATCTAATGAGCAGAATTCAGTACCTTCTACATTACACAATAAGTCGCCAGCTATTCCGACAGAATCATCCGATGATTTCTGGATAGCATTGATCCAGGACGCCTTGAACAAGGCTAGAGAAGGCTTCGTGAAGTCTAGAGCGGCACTTAACGAATACTTTGACGACGAGTTGTAGTGTTCTTGTATTGATATTCGATGTCCGAGCTGAGTTCAATGAACGTTTCGGCCACATGTATAAAAGTCTAATCACAAAGATCTGAACAAAGTTCCCGAAACTCCTTCATTTACTTTACCTAATTTACTAAATTACGCCCACAAGATGGTATAGCATCTGTCAGAAATGAGTACGACCTACCTTTATTATTCATTAAGCACTGAGTGCTTAAAGTCATCGGAATAGCCGTAGTGAAGTATCTTAATGTACTCATTTCGATCATTCTTTAACAATCGCTGTTTATTCTATTTTATAATGGTCCTTTGAATATATAAAAATTAAACTATTTAAACTATTTCATTTTTCCTTTTCAATGCACAAAAGTCCATATATTCCACCTCATAGGGGATTAATGATCTTAAGAAGACAGGTACATAAATGAGCCTGCCAATGCCTCTGTGATTTCCGCCTGGGTTGATTAGTTTATTACATGCTAAAACTTCCCACTCAGGGTCCACGTGAAGCAGACCTTTTTCATTCCGCTTGACAATCTGCTGTTCATCCTCTCCAACTATTTCTGTGTTGTCGACATAATAGTCACATAATGAAAAATCGATCACCTTGTCCTCTTCGAAAAGATTCTTGTTGTTCATGTTAAGAGGAACATATGACGTTATATCCCGCAAGCTTTCGTAGCTCTCATTAAAATCTCCTGGTAATAAACCATCAAAGCCACTTCTGACGAATTTTAACCGATAGTTATCTGGTAAGAATAAAGAATTTGGGTAATGATACCATTCTCTGCCTATACAGACATTCTTGATGTGATCACTTGGTTCTAATTGGCTGATAACTTTGAAAGTTTCTAATGGAGCTGAGTAGTTTTCCACCAAATTGAGAATCCTTAGAGACGATACAATGAAAACAAGAGAAATGAATGCAAACTGACTAAGTGCATTAAATGATCTTCGCAAGTTCTGTTGTGATGGCAATACTTTCTCCACGACACGAGACAGAAAAGTGAATAACTTTGGTGTCAACAAAGCTGCATTCAAGCTGATCAATGGGTATATTGGATATAAGAATCTTTCCTCCTTGTGTGGCTGACTGAAAAATATAACTGACCAAATGAATAATGGAACTGAAGAAACGACAAATATGAGTGTGGTCTTTCCATATAAGACTGGATTTACAATTAGACCCACATATGCCAAAAGAGCTATAATGTTGAAGTTAAGCAATAAGTTCAAGACATAGTAACTGAAGTCCTCCACTCCAAATATTTCTGGTCCCTCACCTTCTCCTCCGAAGACATTGTACAAGACAATGTTAAGAGGAACAAGTAAAGTCTTCGAGTATAGATATGAGTCGGTTGCAACTACAGTTCCCACAAGAGCACCTGTTCCAACAACGCACCCAGTAATGATACTTATCATTTTACCACTCTTCCAATTGTGGACGTTAAGCAAAGTGTACAACCCGAAACCAAGTCCCAAAGCCAAAGCAAACGGCCATCCAATAATACCTCCAGCAATAAACCATAAGATGGCATATACATAGTTATCGGTGCTTTCTCCGACGATAGCAGAAATTCCATTGCTTATTCCTAAACAATTGCATTGCATAGCAAAAGACGATGGTAGCAAAGCAACGCCAGCATGAGACATACCTGGTGCAATAGATGAAAAGAAAAGAAACCAATTGGCAACTTTGGTACTTATACTCTGATTTATAGTCTGGAACAACTTAATTTCGGCATAACTCGTGATCCCGTTCAAGGCAATGAATCGTATGGCGTAGAATTGATAATACGAGTAACTATATGGTAAATCTTCGAAGCTTCTTGAAAAATATTGGATAGGGTATCCTACTATGTAGTATATGAAAAGATAGACGTAGTCTCGTATGGCATATTCTGGAGAGTATTCCCATGTTTGCTTTCCAAAGTGACGGAATAACAAGTTCAACGGTTCCCAGTAGTTGAAGGTCTCGTCACAATCGGCAATGATCATGTAGAAAGACGAATACACTCTCAATAGTATATTGAGCCCAATGATTATGTACTGGTAGGACTTCAACGAGTGAGGTTTGAACCTCAGCTTCGGGGCATTGAGTCCCCCCAAGTCTCCATGTGTAACCTTGACATCTTCTTTAGTTGCCATTCTAAGGTATCTATAATATATCCATGAAGAAAGATATAACCGTAAGCCACCATTTGTATTTATTCAGTTAAATCAGAATCTTTGATAGACGTACAAAAACATCCATGACGCAACGAAAGTGGATTTAACAGTCAAGTGTCTACTATATTAAAGATTTGATTTTATAGGTTTTATATTTCACTCAAAACAAATTGGAGCACTCGGCTAAAATAAAATAAATAAATAGTGATAGAAAAGGAAAATTCTAAATAGAGGAATTAAAAAGTGTGTAAAAGAATAGGTATCCACTTTTACTTGGTACCTTCAACCAGGTTCAACTCGTCGAAACCAATAAATTGGGATGGAGCCTTGCCAACTTGCTTGATTGGTCTGGTGTCAGAAACATTGTGGACGGCACTTAAAGACTTGTTGCTGTAGTGTCCAGCTGGGTCAATGTAGTACTTAAAGTCGATTGTTCTAGCGATGTCGACATCGGCATAGGCAATTCCCTCGGTTTCAGCTGGAACCAATTCTGAGATTGGTTCTCCATCTGGGCCATAGATACAGGTGTGACCACTCTTGAAACTGTCAAAGTAATCTCTTTGCTCCTTGGTTTCACAGATCATCTTCTTCATCTCCTCACTGTAAATAGAGGAGCACATAACAACGAAAGTTTGAGTGGAAATAGCGTAGTAACGAGAGGAGATCTCATCGTCAAAGTATCCTGGCCAAGCAGCAACGTGAATTTGCTCGTTCTGGTTGTTCATAGCAGCAAGGTCCAATGGGACTTGATGTTCCCAGCACATCAAACCACCTAAATTACCAATTTCAGTCTTCATGACTGGAAGTAAAGAACCACAACCGTCACCCCAGACCAATCTCTCAGCGACAGATGCTCTCAATTTTCTGTGCTTGCCAATCAAGTTGCCCTTGTTGTCAAACCACAATTGACATAAGAACAAAGAGCCGTTATCCTTTTCAGAACCGGAAATAGAGACGAAGATATCGTTGTCTCTAGCAGCATTGGAGATCTTCTGAATAGCAGGAGAAGGAATTTCTAAAGCGTTCTTGTACAACTGATGGTACCACTTTCTAGTGTATTCTGGGTGTCCAATAAAGGCAAACCATGGGTAACCAGGAATAAAAGCTTCAGGGAAAGCAACCAACTTAGCACCATTTGCTGCAGCTTCCTCAATGAACTTGACAGCTTTAGCAACAGTCTTTTCCAAGTCAAGGTAGACTGGAGCAGCTTGAACAGCAGCTACTTTCAATTTTGGGTAGGTGGAAGCAGACATTTCGAGATGTTTAGAATATACTTCTGAGTGGGAGAGTAAGAGTATGGACAAGTACAATGAAATAGTAATTGATACTGCTACAAAATTTACTATTCAAATTCAGTTCTAAAAGACTATTTATATATCATTTGCATTTGGGTTTACAAGTCATTTCAAGTGGTGCAAGGATTCATTTCATACACATTTAGACACAGAGTTCATAATTGCTTAATTTTATCTTTAATTACAACTGAATGGTGCCCAAATCAGATAAGGAATACCCTTGACAATTTCAATTAGAGATATTTCAAACCACTGAACAAATGGCTGCAATAATTATCTCAAAACCCCAACCAGATAAAATCACAAGGTCAAGCAGCTATTTCAAACCACTTAACAGATAGGAAGTTGAACTTCAAACTATAATCAGAAAGTAAACAAAAGATAGGCCATTGAATTTGGTTAACGGCATGCAAAAGAGGCCTGTTTCGGTTTTTGGAATCTTGGAACCACTTGATTCACGGTCTTTGATTGAATCCTTACCGCAATAATTTCCCCCATTTCGACTATTTACTTTTCGCAACTCTCCAAAAATATACTGTTGGTTGCAGCGGATAGGGATTTGGATATACTAATTTAAAACCATACCATTATTTTTCGGCATACTGCAAATCTAGAAAATCTGTCAAAGTGAGTACCTGAAATTAGGCTATGCTTGGAAGAACCATCGGTAGGCACTGGTATAAAGCTTTTGTATGAGAGTAACTTATTCACATTCAACTATCAAAACCTTCAGACACAGTGAACGAGATCTTCAGCATATAGTAAATCCCAAAAATTTCTATTTACCCAGTAATTCTAAGTATAACTTTTGGATGAGAATGATTCTGTTAGGTAATGATAGAGATGTGATGTTGATATATGCTACCATTGAATGGAACATGTATCGTAATGCAATTTGCTAAAGAGAACTTGAAATGATCTTATTAGGATAATGGTTTCAACCCCCTATCTTAATGATAGCAACAACAGTATCCTACTCTTGTTCTCTTGCTATAACCTTGTCTCCAAAACCCGTTTTGAGAAAAGGTCAACATCTCACGGGGTTTGCTTTTACAAATGGTAGCGCCATAGATAAACCGAATTAGGAAATGCTGCATTTTTGAAGACAGCGTTGGATTCGTGGCAATACCTCAATCTCAGTGTGACTTCGAAGATAAGTTTCAGTTAATTTGAAAATTCCTTTATGTTCTCTAATTTTAAAAAATATGGGGTTAGAGAGAAGACCCCATTTATTTACTTTTACGAAATAACTTCAAAATATTGTTGCATTAACTATTTAAAAATGTTGACTACCAGAGCCAACTATCAAGAATAAATTCATTATTTGTGACGTCTCAATCCAATTATGTGAGACAAACCCATAAATCCAGCTCCAAAAACTGCGACAAGGGCACACATTACACCAGCGGAAGGTCCAAATTTGAGGTTCTCAAACATGTATGGGAAGTAGAAAGGACCAAGGAAGCCGAACACTTGTCTAACAAGGTTCATGTACAAACCAACATCAGAAGCATATTCTGGATCAGAATCAATAGCAAAAGCAATCAAAACGGTAGCAACAATGTTGTTTCCTGCAGCAGCAATGGCGGCACCGATCAATGGAGAGATCTTCCACTCTCCTGGCTTAGCCTTGTCCAAGAAAATACCCCAAATGATTAAACCTACTATGACTAAAATGAATCCATTGTAACTGATCCATAATCTGTCTACAACAACTTTCTTTCCTCCTCTTTTTTTGATGCATCTAGACATCCACCAGTCTGAGAGTGGACCTGCAAGAATTTCACCAATAATGGAACCAACAATAAGTGCAATGTATTGTAAACTCAATTGCTGAGCATCGAGATGGAATAATAATCCAAAGACTTGTGGCATCTCTACAACAAGCACAATATTAGCGTAGCAGAAGGTAACAGCTGCAGCGACAACGGCCATGGATACATTGAAATTGAGTGCTTGCTTCAATGGTCTGAAGAAGAGGCCAAAGGCAAAACTCTTGTCTGACTTCTTATGGAAACCAAAGAACTTAGCAATAGGACTAGCGGAAACGCTGTTTCTTCTGTTTCTAACGTAAACAGTTTCCTCAGCAAGAAGCCAAAGGACGAATTGAGTGAAATTCATAATTGCAAAAGTGAAATAGATCCACTTAGTGCCAGCATGCTGTTGAATGAAACCTGTGAAGAAAGGACCAGCAGGTGTACCTACAACAAGAGCCAAAGACCACCAACCGTTCTTCTTACCCCTTTCGTGACTAAAAGCCAAGTCAGCAACAACAGAAGCACCTGCAGCAGAAGCCGTAGAAATGAAAGCAGCAACTAAAACTCTGGTAGCCATTTGCTGACCGTAGGTAGTACAGAAGCCACCACCAATATTCAAAGCGCAACAAGCCAAGGTTGAGAAGATAAGAAATGGTCTTCTACCATAGATATTCATTAATGGAACCCAAAACAAAGGCATCCCTCCCATAACAGCAATTTGAGCAGAAGTAAAGTACGAAGCAGTTGGAACTGTAACACCATAAGCTTCAGCCATTGGTTCGAAACCTGGAGTGAGACCAGCAGCCATAAACGTACTGGAGAACGTTTGAAATGCGATCAAAAGAATTTCAAAATTCTTTTTCCAGTTTGGCCAGTTAAGAGGATCTTGAGGATCACTAGAAGGAAGAGGATCTAATTGAACAGAACCATGTCTAGTCATAAGATACTCGTGGTGCTCTGTGGTGAGGGCAGTAACGGCAAGAGGGTCGAGAGGATCCATGCTTTCGACATGTTCCTGAGATTGCTTTTCGACATCACTATTGAAAGACATTTTTGTTAATTGAAAATGTGTTTGTTTGTTAGTTCTGTGTGGAACTGATAATTAGAAAAAAATGAGATTGCAAAACAAATGAAGACACAGAATATTTATACAAGTTCACCATTGAGAATTAAAGAGGACTTCGAGATTCAAGTATTCACAATACTCTAAGCCCTTACGAAGAACTGAATAATAAAAAGAAAATCTGCTCCCGGGCATCCCCACTTCCCGATTGGAACCTTTGTTTCGTCGAAGATGAGAATTTCTTGTTACAGATATTTTTTCGTCGAGCATCATCTCGTATTAGATGCAAAAAAAAGAGCAGCACGCTTATAGAACAGATCCCCACTTCGTGGGCCTAATTATTGGTACGTGAAAGAGATATTTAACTTACAGCAGGATATGTACCCCGCATGTTTTTGAAATGCCGATCTTACGTACCTCAACAAAAAAGCGGAAGCTGGCCGCTCTTGCAGAAATCGTCCCTGATGAACTCCGCAATTTCGGATGAGATCCCGCTATTTTTACGAGAGTTTAATTTTGTGGGAACAGATCCGGCGACGCACCATCGGAATGAGATGCCGATTAAATTAGTAGCCGACTCCGAGCCGCGATAATACGTGGGGAACCGTTCTCTTTGGTTAAACTGGGGCCAGATAGAAGTATTAAATATTTACCGTGAACTCCAAGATATATAAGCATTGATTTCTCACTTAATCAAAGTCAATCAGCTCCATTCATCACTTTATTCTGCTACCTTCAGTTGAATATTACTTATCCTATATACTTTTTATTATGACTAAATTATCCTTTGACGTTATTGTTTGTGGTGGTGGCCTTGGTGGTATTGCTTGTGCAATTGGTTTGAAGAGAAAGGGCCACTCAGTTACAATTTTGGAAGGTTCTTCCGCTTTGAATGAGGTTGGTGCTGGTATACAAATGCCACCAAACTCAGTCAAAATTCTCAAAGAATACGGTATTTTTGACAAATTCTTACCTTTTGTCACTAAGCCAAAGAACATTATCCTTAGAAGATTCGACACTGGTGTCGTACTTTCTAAGACACCATTGGATCCAGACATGACCGAAAACTACAAGAACCCATACTTATTGATTCACAGAGCTGACTACCAAAGGTTGTTGTACGAATCTGCAGTTGAGCTTGGAATTGAATACAAAGTTAATTCTAGAATTGCCAGTGTAGATCAAGAAGCTGCTACCGTGACTCTCGTTGATGGTACCGTTTACAAGGGTGACATCGTGGTTGGTGCTGACGGTATTCGTTCCAAGGTTCGTGATACCGCAGTTGTCACCGAAGAAACCGTCTTACCACTTCCATCGTCGAACTGTGCTTTCAGAGCAACTGTTCCAAGAGATGAAATGTTATCCGACCCAGTTATTGCTCATCTCATGTCTGATGTCAACTCCAACTGTTGGATTGGATACAGAAGACATGTCATGGCCTATCCAATTAGAAATGGAGAGATGTACAACATCGTTATGTCACACCCAGGACAAGCCTCCATTGGAAAGTGGAACGAGCCAGGTGACGTTGATGAAATGAGAAATCACTACAAGAACTTTGACCCAGTAGTCTGCCAGCTTCTTACCCACGTGAAGACCGTTCTTAAATGGGTCCTCGCAGACTTACCAATGCTTCCACGTTGGGTCAGTGACAGTGGTAAGGTTGTTCTTATTGGTGACGCTGCACACGCCATGTTGCCATACCTCGCACAAGGTGCCGCTCAGGCCATTGAAGATGGTGCTACTTTAGCTGAGGAATTAGAGAAGTGCCTGTCTGCTAGTGATATTCCAGGTGCTCTCAAGAAATTTGAAAGAAGAAGAAAGAGAAGAACTGAGACTATTCAAGCTGGTGCTCGTAAGAATGGTCACATCTGGCACTTACCAGACGGTGAAGAACAAGAGGAAAGAGATGCCCTCATGAAGCAAAGAGATGGCCACAATCCCGATCAATGGTCCGATAGAGATTTTCAACAATGGCTCTTCGGCTGGAACGCCTTCACTGATTAACTGGGTCACAAATATTTTGTATTTATTTGGTTTTCTATTTTGTTATGTATAGTGGTATGAATAAAAAAAGTTGTTAAATTGAGTTTTTGACGCATGTAGGATACTTATTTTTTAATTCAGGCATAAGCATGAGTGAGATGAGTGGGGAAAAATAGAGGGGCACATCCATCACCAAAACCTTCGGCATATAATCAACGTATTTGCATTAAATCGTCATCATGCACTACAATGAATAAAATATTAGCTTTAAAATACATTAACATCACATAATTCAAAAAACTATAAACAATAAAAACGCAGACCAGAATTTTAAGCCTTTCTGTGAATATTCAAATTCTGAAGCAATGGAGTGTCGGAGAAGTTGAAAAGGTATGCTGGCTTGGTTCCTTCATTAACGTGCTTGAAAGGTTTCCATGATGGAATACAGAATACATCCTTGTCCTCCCATCTCAAGATGGTTTCCTTTCCGTCATCCTCTTTAATAATGGTGTAGCCTGTACCCTCGTAAATGTGGAAAACAAAAGAGCTGTTCTCTTGGCGCACTGGAGAAGCAGTTCCAGCTGCAACTCTCTCAGCTTGAGCACCAACAATAGTTGACAAAGCCAATTCGTCGTTAACTTGATCGCGGTATTCGAAAATAGCGTGGTCACCTTTGACATTGTCAAGGTACTCCTGGACAGGCTTCCAGGGGAATTTCATAGGAGAATGGTCAACATCCTTACTTGGGAAACGATCCTCCTCATAATGTTCAGCGAAGTTGACTGGGATCGCTTGGAACATTGGCAAATCTAAACCATCCAACCAAATCATTGGTCCATTTCCATCCTTTCCATGATCATGCCAGTCCCATCTTGGAGTGAGAATGACATCTCCTCTTTCCATGTACATCTTAGAACCTTCAACATTAGTGAAACCACCATCTCCTTCAATGATAAATCTCAAGGCAAATGCAGAGTGTCTATGAGCTGGTGCGACTTCACCTGGATTGATATATTGAAGACCAGCATATAAAGTGTCAGTGGTTTGAGGTGCCTTCAAAGCAGGGTTTATCAACATTAACACCCTTCTTTCAGACTCTTCGGCAGGAACAAGGCGACCGGCTTCTTCAAGTAAAGGTCTGACTTGTTTGTACTTCCAAATAGTTGGAATAGCCTTTGGCTGAGGCTTTGGAGGAACCATAGCTGACATTACTGTCCATAAAGGCTCGACATTCTCAGGCTTCAAGCTTTTCAAGAATTGTGCCTTCTCGGAGGATTGCGTAGTTTGTTGTGTTTGTGGAGCTGGAGCCATTTTTAGTATAGTTAATTAGTGCTGAACTCAAAATGAAAGATATAAATTATAAGACAGACTATTTATATCATATCTAGCTTCCCCAGACATATTCGGATCGGCTCTATAATAATTCCTTTAAGCAATTTGTGGAGAACCTGTTTTAGTGCCGAACACAGACCTTACCTTCGGAACGCTTGTCCGCTCCGATGATGCAAAATGGTTTCCGCTTGAAGAAAAGACATTTGAGGTGCAGTGAAAATAGTAAAATCAAGGAAAATAGTAAAATCAAGCTCCGAAAAATCCGGAAAGACATTCCGAGATTGATGCACTTCCATCAATCTATACCGGGCCACTTCATTTTCTTGAGCCGATATGCGGTTTTTTCTCCATCAACGAATGCCATCTACAGGGATTGAGATCAAATAAATAAGAGCAGAATTCTTCCCCAGAAATCTGAAGTTACTGTTAACTATTATCAATATACAAACATAGACACAATACAAAATACTCACAAAATGACTGCTACATGGAAAAGATTAATCAGATTCGTTGCCCAAGATGGTAAGATCTACAGAGGAGAACCAATTGTCTCCGAAGCTGACTACGACGTTGGTAAGCAGTTCCTTGAAGGAAAAGTCATCAAGGCTAAGGTTGTTACTGGTAACATCTTCTCCGATGCTGTTGTCACTGACGAGGTCTTAGAAGTTAAGACTTTATTGGGTCCTCTCACCAAAGAAGACGTCCCTATCGTGAAGTGTATTGGTTTAAACTACATGAAGCATATCCAAGAAGGTGGTAGAACTCCTCCACCATACCCATCTGTCTTCTACAAGCCAAACTTCAGTGTTGCTGACTTCGGTGAAGATATCCCAATTCCAAAGATCGCACAAGAAAACCAAGTTGACTACGAAGGTGAGTTGTGTGTTGTCATTGGTAAGACTGGTAAGGACATCAAGGAAGAAGAGGCTTTGAGCTATGTTGCTGGATATGTTTCCGGTAACGATGTTTCTTCCCGTACTTGGCAAAAGGACCCAAAGTTTGCTGGAGGTGTCCCACAATGGGGATTCTCTAAGAGTTTCGACAAGTACGCTCCATTAGGTCCAGCTCTTGTTTCTACGCAAGTCATCACCAACCCTGGTACTCTTCAATTGCAAACCAAGGTCAACGGTGAGTTGCGTCAAAACACCAACACTGACGATCTTTTATTCAACATTCCTAAGATCATTGCTTTCATTTCTCAAAGCACTACTTTGGAACAAGGTACCGTAATCATGACCGGTACTCCAAGTGGTGTCGCCATGGGTATGAAGGTTCCAAAGTACTTGCAACACGGAGATGAAGTTCAAGTTTCCATTGAGCAAATCGGTACTCTTTCTAACAAAATGAACTTTAACTAAGGTATTCTGGTTTTAAATAATATTTCTATAGATGTGTTCAATAATACAAAATTCGGTTTCTGAAATAATGGGTAAATGAGTAGAATAGAGTTATTAATTTCTCGATTGCTGTTGACCTAATTGAAGCCTAAATAAAGTTTTAAGCGCGGAATAACTTTCAAACAAACTCACAAAAGAATCTTAAAAAAATGTAATCTTTATTCATTATACACCTACCTCTAACTAATAGTATTCACATTCAGTCCCTTCCACATATGTATTTTTAGCATCAGTAAAGATGCCCTTGCTTGGAACAAATTGACCAAAGTTTTCGTCAAGAAGAGTGCTTCTGATGATGGTAATTTCACCGTTGAACTTTGTTGGTTGAGTATGGATTGTGCAACCGCAGCTTCCACAGAAGAACTTCTTTTTAGGGAAACCACTTTGAGTCTTTGCAACCGTATACTCTCTCATTGTAGAATCCTTGTCGGTAATTTCTACATCTTTCGTATCGTATTTGGCAAGTATTTGGCCTAAGTGTCCGGATCCTTTTCTGCAATCTTCACAGTAGCAAACCATAGTAACAATTGGTTTGGTCAGAACCGTAAAATGGATGGAACCACACAAACAGCTGCCAGTAGAAGTCTTGGTCATTTTTTGTGCTGCAAGTAAAGGAATATACTTTAATCAGAATCTTTCAATTGGTCCATTAATTTGTGGGGAATAAGGGTAATATATCATTATTGGCAATGACCCAGAATCTCCAAAGGGAATCGAAATCCATTCCTTAAATTACTCAGCGCGGAAGTACATCCCGAAAAATAGAGAAATGAAATAATACGAGACACATAAAAAATAACAGATCGAGTGGGGCCGAAAAAAACTGAAAGTGTTCGGAACGCGAAACCGAACATATATTCTGCGGCACCTTCTAACGGTCGATTGTTGGGGTAACATACTAGTTGAGGCTTCCGGTGTCGGTTGAGAGATACCGCTTGTAGACCCCGAATGACAATGCCTCGAGTACATTGTGATTGTCGCCTTGAGGGGTATTAATCACAAGAAAATAATGAAGTTGATTAAAGACCGTCACTCAGGTAAGCCATAAGCAATATGTATGGAAAAAATGCTTTCGGAACCACCACGACTCCAGGAGAAAGAGAATACAGAGAAACAGCTGGGGTGAGCAGAATATGTTTACACTCCGAATTACAGCAAACGTTTTAGCAAGTATTTCCCTACAGACCTTTTGATAACAGAATTTATTTCCGTATAGATAATGAGTTTTAGGGAATTAAGGCAAAGAATTTATTACTACAATTAAATAATATTTCAGCTTATGTACCGCTCCAAGTCGTCCCGATAGAAGAAAGGCCCACCAAAAGGACCAGCAGTGTCATACAATAAGGAGTAAAGGACATCAGATGGAACGTGTGATGGACTGCTATTGGCGGAGCTGCCCGTGACTGATGGAACTGCATCAAACGGATAAGGTCGATGTATTAATCTACTCTCTGCAAACCGAACCTTTTCAGCCATGATTTCTAATACTTTTAGGCAACGCGACGCCGAATCTGATTGGTTTTTGTAAGAGGCCAACAATTCAAGACCCAGGCTCCAAGATGATTCGAATAACCCAACATCTAAATCATTTTGTAATTTTGGTTGTAGTTTTGCTGCCAAAAGAACTGTCTCCGCAGTGTAAACATAGAAGACATTATACCAACTAGCTGGGAGGAAATTGATGTCAGCTGCTCTAAATTTTGTAATAAGGCTAATGAGTTCAATTGCAGTTTCCACGCAGAGTAAAGAAATTGACTTGTGGGCATTGGAGTAAAGCTCAGTATGAATTTCGGATTTCTTCGACAGCCTTTTCTTCGGAAATAAGACAGGACGGTATAGCATAATTTTCAAGTGCAAGTATCTAATCTGGAGAACAATGCTTTGACGTTCAAAGGGTGCTTCTTTCAACTCTGTCCCAAACTTAATGTGCTCTGGGACGTTCTCATGAAAATGATGTAGCCTCTCCTCAAATTGAAATATGCTTAAATAAAGGTTGACAAATGATGGCTCCTTTATGGAGTAAAAGGACTTCAAAATATCCGCTAGTATATCATAAAGCTTAACAGTTTCCAAGAAAAAGTTTAATCCCGAAGGGCGAGACAGAGGCAATATGGATGTCTCTGTAATATATTCATCGTCAACTCCCAATGGTAGCTGCATTCCCGAATCTTCCGTTACCATCATTGGTCTACCCAATGTCATCGAGACTATTCTATCCATTAATAAACACCCATGCCATAGTCTTTTCCTTATTTCTTTTTCTATACAGCTCCTCGTAGAAGCTAAATTTTGCTCCAGATGTAAACCCAACCCTTGGGCGATACGTATCGCTAGTCCTATAATATTCCAGCAACCTGCCAGTCTCGTTGTAGCTTGTAAAAATTGTCCAGTAAGAAGAAGGGCCTGCACTAATAACACCGAACCAGTGTCCATGAGATGGAATCGTAACAACTCTTGAGAACGCTCGAAGTACAAGTCAGCATTTGGCGAATTGTCGAAGTGTTCGCCTTCTGGAGAAAGCCGACATCCAAACGCAAAGATAATATTGAGGATAGAATAAAAAAGTTCATCCACCTCTAATGTCGTGCTATCGACGGACCAAATCTCCTCATAAGCTGCCATGAATGTAGGTCTATGAACGAATGGATAAAGAGTATAAGCGAAATCGAAGTAATTTCTAATGTATCTGTCAGCCACTATTCTTGGGGGAACCACCATATCTGACAATTTTCGAGTACTACTGTTCCTATCGTTTCTAGACATAGTGTACTTATAGGAGTTCACATCCGTGTCTTCTGAATCCAGCGACCTACCGTTGTCTACTGCCAGAGAAAGGTCTTTCATGAACGATATGGCGGCTGAACTACCGTAGAAGTTCTTATCTCTTGATTTTCTTGTTGAAACGGATCCAGCTCCCATGGCGTCTGCTGAAGAATCTTCATCTTTATAGGATTCTGAGTTGTGGCGGTATTCTGAAGGCTTCTCTTCGGAAGTCGCTATCGACGGCTCTGAAATGGAGTTATAGGAGTATTGGCGAGCCATAGGATATGTGTGATTGTTGATATTATTGTTGTTGTTGTGAATAGGTGTTACTGAGTTATTATGAATGACCACTCCACCATTTACTAGAGGAGTCTGGCTTTTTGTTGATGTGGGGTTCAGGTTCGAAATCGTTCTGTGGTTTATGTTGTTCTCTGGAATAAGCGTTGATGAGGACGTATTTGTACTTCTATCCATGCCAGTTTCTGCATTTCCAGTAAGCAGATTCAATTTCTCTTCAAGGGTTTTGACGTACTCCACCGTAACTTGAGCTCTGGGGAACCTTTTTCCGTAAACACAACTGATTCCACGTTTGGTACAAGTTCCACAAGTCGGCTGGGCTCCGTCACAACGGGTCTTGCGTTGGCGGCATCTTTCACAAGCCAAGTCCACTCTGGGTCGCCTGGGCTTGGATACTTTGGTTGTTGTCGACATTTTTAACCAGGTCACTGAATTTCTTTGGATTTCGCTGGGGAAGTGGGTTTCTTTTAGTGGGCCCTAACTAAGGAGCAAGTTTATTTGGATTTTTTTCCACAGAAGGGCGATCTAACACATATATATAACCATATATATCAATATGCCTCTATACGTATAAACACCAAACTTGTTTTCACCAAAATCACTACTTGACACCAGTAAAACCTCTGTCTCCACTCTTCCAGTCTTTCCAACTTGCTCCGAGAGAATAAATCAGACAAAGATCTTTTCTTTTCTAGTGCGCTTACTCCAGACAATCTCGATGCCAGACACCAATACCGTAGATCTTTCCTGTTTGGGTACTGCGAGAGCATCGTAGTCCCCGTACCCCGACACTACTAGTGACTGCAACAGTTCCGCAGTCAACTAGGGAATTTGTTGATGCTATATGGATTGTCGGGTGGGGAATATTTTTCTTTTTTTTGGATTGGTTTATTATGGAGAGTTTATACGGTGCATAGTATTTAGAGGGGAAGAATGTGTGTTCTGAGAGAGAGTAGGTGTATATGATATAGTATGGGGGACATAAAGGAGACAGAAAAGGGGCTCAAATAGGTAGCATGATGGTGTAACTGACTGGTTGCGAGGGTACCAGTAGACACCGGAAAACCTATTTTACTCAAAGCTACAGTTTGCAGACGTTGTACGCCGCTATGATTGAAATCTTTCTTAGTGACTAGAACAGTGACCGCTAACATGTATTAGGTAAAGTAAAAACAATCTGAATGCTATCATGCGTACTATTAAAGGATAAATAATGAATAAATAATGGCCTAACAGCTATATGGAGCCTTGAACTGGTCCTGACCATCGTATTCAAGCAAGACTCCACCTAAGTTGATTGACTTGAGTTGTGGGTTGGCCATCTTAAACAAATCAACCAACTTGTATAAGCAATTATGTAAAAACAACATATTGTAGTCAACCAAATCATTGTTCTTGACAAATGGCTTGTCGTTAGAGTTGATGATGGAATTAATGGAAAACAAATTCTGGTTGAGATACTTGAACTGCTGCTTCAACTTGGAGATTAAGTAGTTGAGAAAGCTGATGGTCGACTTGTTGTGTTCAATGGAGATGGTGGTTGTAGGAAATGCATAGGAGGGACTGAAGGATGCCATAGATTTTTTGAATTCATGCTTGTAATTGTTGTTGGAGTCGTAATTAGATAAACTACTGAATAGGTGCCTAGTCTGAGAGCAATGTTTGCAATTACATTCGTTCAAAAGCACATCGAAGTAACTCTTGGTTCTCTGGTCTTCGTTGCCTTCAATTTTCTGGAAGAACTGGGGTAAAGTGACTAACCAGTTGTTGAAGAAATCTGGTATTATCAACTCATTCAAGCGAGGAAGACAAGAGACGCTCTTAATCAAGTGCTCCATGGAGAACAATATTGGGTGGTTCGTGGCTGTATCCAAACGGATGAAATCGTTGATGTTCAAGTACAACGATTCAAGTAACTCGAACTTGCTAAGGAAGCCTGGAGAAGCCAATAAAGTGTTGAACTGAAACAAGTTCTGCTTCAAGTTGTTAGATTTGTAGTTTATGAGGATCAACTTCTTCAACTTAGGCTCATGAACGTACCTTTGTAACTTGCTGAAGAACTCAATTATGCAATTGCAGTCATGATGCAAACAGTTTAATTTCAATTCCAACTGTTCCAACTTATTGAAATCGACCACCTTTGCCATTAAATCAAAAGAGAGCTTCGACTCATACCAGTGAGTGTGTGAACTCGTAATAGAGAGTTTGGTCAAGTTGTGAGTGATTGGTACAGGATATGGTTGTTCTGTTGTTGCAGACTTGAAGTAGTTGAGGAACATGGCAGTTGAGATTGGTGAGTTCAAGTACAATCCCTGAATCGTTGCCAAGTTTAATAACAACTTTGGTGGAACTAGAGTGGAAGTTAAAGTAGTGCTATTGAAAAGAGACTCATTCTCAATGAATATGTCCAATTCTTGTAGATTTCTATTATATGGCAATTCGAGTAATTCTTCGAAGTTGAACACTATCCAGTTTCTAAGGTTGTTGATTTTGAAGTTAATGGGTCTGCTGACACAGTCATCTTCAATGAAAGCAGTGGAATTGTTAAATACAAACTGGTTAAACGATTGGTAGTGTCTCAAGTTGCCGATGTCGAAATTTATGAGGGTAAGATTGTGGTTGGGAGTTTGATCCCAAAGTGAATAGAATTTGCTATACAACAGCGAGTAATCATGGACGATGAAGTTCGACTGTGAGTGTATGACGATCTTTTTGATGAGTTTGAAGTTGCTAGGTGTGAGGTAGGATGTAAACTGGCAGAGATGAGATACGGGAAGGTAGGTATAAGAATCCGTGTTATGATGAGTTATGGTGTTTTCTGCGGCAGAATCATCGATGACGAGAATATTTTTGTATAATTTGAGGTTGCAGAGATGACGGATAGATCTACTCAAGCAAGAAAACGAAACCAAGTCGTTCTGGCTCAAGTGTTCTGTGATCATGTCAAGGACTTCGAATGGGATCTCATGAAGCGATGGCCCCGAAATCTGGGGTACATATGTGGTAGCGCCGTTGTTTCCGAGCTGCGCCATTTGGCTAAAAGGTGGCAAGACCTGCAGGACTAGTGTTTGACACATGGCAAACTGTGGATGACGATATAGGTCCTTTTTGGGAGTAAAGGTAACGAGGGTTATGAAAGGTTGGAGTTTTGACTGTTGTCAGAGACTTTCCTGATGAAAAATTTAAACTCTCCATCTCCCCTTGTTTATATACTCTTCACGTATCCTTACAAAAATGAATGATTTGTGTGGAAAGTGTGGAGCAAGCGAGGATGTTGCACGAGCCTGTGTGCACTCGTTACCTTTTTGGTCACCCTAAAAGAAATATGCCTTATGGTTTGATGGTACCGCCAACAACGGTCAGACGGACGGCAGATGCAAATTTGTGGCTATAGAACAACTAAAAGAGCGTAGATGGAGGGCATTTCTGGAGAATTAGTGCTTTGCGGGATATAATGTGGAACAGTGGGCGTTTGGCTAGTTCAACGATTTCATATGTGAATTGTGGGTAGCACCCGTGCTCCACGCTATAGTGCCAGGGCCGGAAAGGGTGGCTGCTGAGTCCTTGTATCCATTTGTTTTGAAACACAGTAAGTCTAGTGGAATAGTGGATCAAACCGCCTCTGCAGCACTTTCCATTGAACACACAAATAATATCCAAAATACGGGCCAAGAACGTTACTCAAACCCATCGTATGTAAACAACACCTATATCTCTGTGGTTATACACAAATTGGGAAGTTCCATTTTGTTCGATTCCTAGGGCCATCATCTTTCTACCACTTGCTTCCCTTGGCCCAGACTCTTGGCTATGGGCAATGTTCACAGTGGTTTTGCTTCTCGCTTACCATGTACGGCATTGCTGCATTGCACCTTACTTCATCCCCCTCTTCTCTTTATACCATCCCACCCGCCATTCTCTCGGATATATTGTTCCAGGCCATTTGGGCGCAAAATTTCCTGCGCGCAAGAAAAATGCAAAAAATGGCTCTATTGGCCTAGCGGAGGTCATTGCAACTGGATTACTGGATTAGTCACTGTAAGGCCTAGAAACAGTTTGATGGGTGAAAAAGGGGTCGGAAATGTGGGTGCATGGGTATGAGCGAGTTCTTTTTGATTTGTAAATGGTAGGGGTTATAGGAGTTGTTGGGGCTGAGGCTTCAGAGAAGTATAATTAGGCATAGAGGCATTAAATTATTCCTCTATATGAGAGTCGTTTCATGGAACTACACGATTCTGCTTTTTGAAGGCAGATTTTGGAAACCCCACTGAATCTCATTTCTTGGAACAATTTGCAAGCTTTTTTGTAATATTTTTGCAGATGGTGGATCTAAACTATATAGTTTTGTGTTCAGGCGTTCATCCAGCTATCGCTTTTTCTGTTGCTGGAGAATTTCATTACGTTGATATCGTCTACCTTGGGGAAAGTTCCTGTCTTACTCAATGCCACTTTCCTCAAACGTGGAAAGATTTTTCCCTTAAGTAAATTCTGATCAATAATGGTGATGAATATGTTTTCTATTACTGCGTCGTCATCAAGGGTATTTACCAGGCTGACGATCGGTAAGGTAAGCGCTAAGGAAGCAATATCAGGTCCTATAGATAACTTTACTCCCAATTTGACCGCGTCGTAGTCTAGGTTAGAAGGGCGACCAGTATTGATCCACACTTTCTTGACCAAGTTTCGTAAAATAATGACTTTGCTCTTGTTGACTAGTAAAAGCAACATGTTACTCTCCTTCAAGAACTGATAATTGGCTACCACGGTATCGTTGAACAGTTTGAAGTCGCCCAGTTTTATGTTGGCACTTAGATGAGCGTATAAGTGCAAAAATGCAGGTGGTTGTACTCCTCTATAGTAAAGCTGGTTAATGTAAGCGAATTGAGGTATTTTTCCTATCACTAAACTTATTGGTAACAAGTATTTGAGAATGCGATTGATGTTATTAATGGAACTGCTAGGACAATTGAGGAGACACCACAAGAAATGGTCGTAACTATCAATGACTTGCAGCTTTATGAAATAGAACTTAGCTAAGTAGTAGCGATATTGGACTTGTTCGTTCTTGCTGAAAGATTTGAAGTTCAAATTAGCATTGTTCATATTGGAGAAAATGTTACGGCAAAGCAATGGATTATCAATCTGGAAGTAAATCGAGCATAGCTTGTTACTTATGTAGAGAATGATAGTCTTTTTGTACTGATTCACGTCGTTAATTTGAGAACGGATATTATTGAAGATTTTCAATAGTATGGAGGCAAGATATGTCATTCGTGGACGTCCACAGTGTTCTTTGGTGTATAATTGAGCGTCTAATTTTCGAGCTACTGGAAGGATTACATTAATGGATTCTCTCACCAAATAGCTTAGCAAGTAACCCCTATTATTATTGTTAAATGCAATGGACAAGTCATTGATGTAGGTACCGTAGAGATCAAATGACTCTAAGCTCGACCAAGGGTTTAACTGGTTACTCAAGCGAATAAAGCTAAGAACAACTTCGTTGAATGCTAACCATTCATCATTGAAGATATTGTGAGCGTCGATGGCCTTGGAAATCTGTTCATCTTCTAGTTGGACTTTTATCAGATTGAAATGAACGATATATGGATTAGAACCTGGATCTAATGAAAGGAGGGACGTTATTTGTTTGATTTGATGTTGTTGGTTTGGTACACTTGCGATCGCTGCGATTTCGCCGAGATATGAGTTGACGATGTCCATGGACAATTGTATTATAGTTTGTGGATGTGTAGAAGAGTTCAAAGTGGTGGACAGATCAAAACATACAATGGAACCGTGAACTTCTTTTTGATTAGGACTATTGATCAATTAACAGTAGAATAAGATTAAATGACCTGAAAAATGCAAATTTATGAAAGATAAATATGGACAGTAGAATAAACGAGCCTTTCTCCTCTTTGTTTCTTTCTTGCTTCAAATGGAAGTCTCTGTAAGTCTACACTTCTCTATTTATTCCTAAATCTCTAAGCATAGAGAGCTCTCCAATATACTACTCTATCTTCTCGACGTCTCTCACTTCTACTGCAACTACTACAAGCAGAGGCCTGCGACAGTCGCATTTTCATCCAACTGCACACAACGGCAGAAAAAGTACCAGCCAAAAAAAGACTTCTTCCTACTAAGTAGTAAGTTGTTCGTAGATCAGTGATTATGTATTCGCATACACTTTTTGTAGACTAGGACTCTGCAACGCTTACTAGTTGCTAATAGCATCGCAACAATCTACCACTTTATGAATCACGTTCACTTGACCACTTGACCATTTGACCACAATCAATGCCAGACAATACAATGCTGCCTGGTGAGCATCTAAAATGCATTAAAGCACACTTTCACAATGGCAATTTTCAATCTGTCGTAAATCAGTCCCAATGTCACTCACGTTGTATATTATGTCCGTCAAAAAAAAACTGTCTGTCACTTACACTTTCTCTCTCTGAGCGTCCCTCATTTTCCTGTCTATCTGATACCTCACTCTGATATTTTCCAGTTTCCAATTAGTGAGATGATTCCTCTTTTTTTGCAATTTCCACTCCTCTCTTTACACTTTCGCTCGCTCGCTTTTGCACTTTCTCTTCCATCGCAGTTTTTGTTGGTTGTTAGCGACATTTCTAACAGACATCGAATGGTGCTATATCAGGCTTGACACATTGAAAAATATAGCAAAACAGCCAGAATCACCCTAGTATGGCTTCTGTGACTTCCTCAAGGCGCCAGGAGCCGCTTAGGACAAAAAAACCGCCGTCGTCGGCGTCTTCCTCGGGGTCCAATTCATCTTCAAACCCGAATTCTTCACTACTGTCGAATACTACAAGTACATCATCCTATGTCAGTTTGAAGGTGGTTCTTCGTTTGCTTCCACCGACTTTGGAAGAAGATGATTTCTACGCCCAATTGGCCTCGTACTACGACATAAAAACCTTGACAATTTCTGGTAAATACTACGTCCAGGGTCTGTACCCCACAAAACCGTTCGAGAGTCCAGTGTACTCTAGAGCATATATATCATTCAACGCCTCTCAGGATGTGGGAGAGTTTATTCTGATGGTGTCAGACAAACCGTTTATCGAAAAAGAAACTGAGGACAGTTTCACCCCGGTGATAGAGAAAGCAATCTACAGCAAAATGCCGTTGAACAAAAAAGAAAAAGTGGTGAATAAGATCGACACTAGTGATTTCTATCAAGAGTTCCTCAAGTATTTGAACGGCGAAAAGAAGGAATTCAATATTTTGGACATAAATCGAGCCGCAAAGAGAAGGGAAAGAGATCGTACGAGAAAAGAGAAAAAGAAGAACAAGAAGAAAGAGATGGAGACTAAGAAGCCGCCGAGGGCCAAGAAAGGAAAAGAAGATAAATCCAAAGAAAAGGACGCTAAAAAGGCACCAAAGGATTCAAAAATCAGGATCTTGAAGGACAAAGACAGCAAGAATACGAAGGATCAAGTTGGTAAAGACAGTAAGAGCAAAGACTCAAAAGACAGTAATACAAAGGAAATAAATGACCCAAAGAAGGCTGATCTCCTGAACAGTAAAGAAGAAGGACACAAGAAATCCAGGTCGAAGAATAAGAAGAATAAAGACAAAGCGAAAAACGCAACTAAGGAGGACAAACCAAAGGATGCTTCAAAAGGTCCTAAACCGATCCAGGACAAATCTAAAAATGTAAAACAATCTACAACCCAGCCCAGCGATGAAACTGAGTCTGCTAATGCTAATGCTAATGCTGACGCAAAAACAGAGAAACTGAAAAACAAGAATAGGCACAAAAAGAGAAATAATAAGGATAATAAAGACGACAAGGATAGTAAAGATGGTAAGGACAATAAAGATACCAGACTGACAAATGATAGAGACCAGGCGACGTCCAAACCTCAGGACAAATCGAAACTGAAGTCGAGACAAACGAAGCAGGAAAAGCAGGCTTCTGCACCCAACTCAGCTGGTTCATCTTCTACGTTGCCCTCCTCTTCGACCTCTTCTTCTTCTGGTCAAGAAGGCAAACAGAGTAAGGCTTCCACGGAAGACAAATCTAAGCCGAAACCCAAGATCCAGATGTTAAAGCGACCCAATAACCTGGAGTCAGCTCAAAATACCACGGCGTAAACCCAAAATCTACCTTCAGGTTCCATTTCCAACGACGATGTAAATACTGAGACCAATTGACCCGATTTATAGACTTACATAGCAATTGCAAGATGATGGGTTAAACTCTCAGAACATGCAAGACTCAGTAGTAGTAGGAAAAAAGTCCATTCCGTGACCTCAGACGTAAATATGTAGCTTGAATAGGGGCACCATAAGAGTGGTTTTGAACAGCTCATTCTACATCTTTTTAATATTCATCTAAACGTTGCTGAGGAACATCATTATAGACCCCATATTCCCTGACGATATTTATACAGCGCTACCTATTGAAATAGTTCCGCAACCTACCGCAACTGTCACTGACAAGTACGCTACTGACGCGCTAACGTCAAAATGCGACTTCGGGTAAACAAAAGAAATTAGTTCCATAATAATAGACATACACGCAGGAACCATATTTACGAGCAGTTGATGTGAAAAAGATGGTGTAAGTAGTGATAGTTATTGTTCTTATTGAGGTTTGAAATTTGACAGTAGTTGTATTGCTGTAGCATTTGAAGCCAGCTAGATCCTGGATCTTGTTTGGAACGAAAACGAGAGTGAAGTACTTGTTTTGGAGTACCTTTTATAGTAGTTACTAATTGACTTTGTAATTGTTGTTACTAATCATTGAAGTGTCTCTTTCACCGTTGAAGGCTGCGATTTGCTATAGTCGCCGAAATGGAAAGAAAGAACCCTTTGCTACCCTTTGCTTTCAACAGCTCGTCGTTTAACGACCAATTGCCCCTAGACACAACACCCAGAGAAAGGGCCATTATTGACGAGAATGCCAGCAGTCAGTACCACACCAGGAAGACCAATTCAGTTCTGTTCAACAGAGCAGTGCTTAACAGACCCCTGTTGGGTGCAGCTCCCAGTCTTAAACGTAAAATGGGAGAGAGTTTCAACGAGAAAGACGATATAAAAAGAAGAGATCAACAGATAGACAGCGAACCAACAGTTGTAGACGAATACGATGACGAAGAACATGAAGAAGCAGACCACAAACGACACTTCGAACCAATGACACTGTATGGCGCATTCAGCAATAGCAACATTAATGAGGAGAATTTCCCATATAAGTCGTTTTTACCTCCTAGCAGTCCTCCTTTGGAAGCGACACCATTAATGTCTGAATTTGACTTCACGACAAACACAGCTTCACAATATAACGTTCCAGAGTCACCAAAAGCGAAACATCAAAACTTGCTTCCAAGTGAATTGGACTTTTTCAAGGAAGAAAATGAAACCACAATGGTTACATCCCAATCACAGTCGTATTCACCAGCCAAAGCTGGGAAACATTTCAGCTCCGATACGGACTTTGGAATCGATCGGTTCAATAGGTTCAAGAACCCCAGTGTGAACCAAAATCCCTCATCTTCTGGTGACCGTGTGTACGAAGAAGCACAACTAACATTCAACAAGGCAAGAGACATAATCTTATCAGCATTCGAAGACGTTCGTACCTTGATAGACTTGGAAGGAATGTCATTGCACGAGTTACCAGACGATATTAAGGACATGAACAACTTGGTCATTTTCCAAAGTGATTTGGAGCCTTCCTCCTATCAATTGTATTTAACAAACAACAAATTGAGGGACTTGCCACCATCCTTGTTCAAGTTTACAAAATTGAACGTCTTGGGAATTAGGCATAATAAGCTCATCAGAATACCTCCTACCATAAAGAAATTAGTGAACTTGACCGATTTGAATGTAGGCTCAAATAGGCTTCAATTCTTACCACATCAGATATTGGAACTACCAAAGCTTCAAACCTTTCGAGCGGGACCAAATCCCTTCGTGAAAGTTCCTGAAGATGCTATTGAGATACAATCAAGTGGACTGGATCCAACTCATCAGAAGAGATTTGTATCTCAAGTGAAATTCCTCACTGCTTCAGACTATTTGGTACCATCCCTTAAAACAATTTGCTTAAATAGACTTGCAACGTACGATGTCACCTATCAAGAAACAAAGAACTGGAAGAAGTTTACCTCTAAGGTTCATCATGGATTGATCGTACAAGCGATCTCAAAAGGACAATACAACGAAACCTGCAGCGAATGTCCAACTATAGTAGTCGAACCCTTCGCCGAAGTCTTTGAATGGTGGGATATACTACAGAATAGAGAAGTGCCTATCAGAAGGCAATTCTGCTGTGGTAGCTGTGTAAAACAATATCAGTCACGGTCTAATGAAACTGACGAACATGCATAATTATCTAGTGATATTTAGAGTTAATAAACTTTAAAGAAAGTAATCTTCGACGTAGTTGGCAGGGAAGCATCCGATTTGACCATCCTTCTCTCCAGTCCACCAGTTCTTCTCCTTCTTCAACACCTTTATGATGTCTCCACGTTTAAAGGCAAGATCACCGTCTTCTTGGCACTCAAAGTTGAAAAGGGCTTGACAATACTTAGCCGTGTTCAGTTCATGGGTGCTGGTTAGGTCTGTGAGATATCTCTCTCTGAAATTGATAATTGAAAGCAGATTCACCAAGTCGGAAGCACTCTTGTTACTGGTATAGAACCCGTTAATGATGTCATTGCCAAAGTTAAAAGAATCAAGAAATTCAGTATCCAAGTCGAAGAAGTCGATCACTGATTTGAGATTGCTGAATATTTGAAACGAGATTGTTAATTGAACATAGTACACCATAACAAGTAAAGGATCCAATACCAAATCCACAAACTTAAAGAAAAATGGGAGTTCTTTCTTCAACATCAGATTGATCTTATCATACTTAGCATAGTATTCTTCCAGCTTTCTTTCAAGGCTGTAGAGCTGCTGGGATTGCTTAACAGTTAGTTCTTCAGATTTCTGCTTCAAAAGTAGATTTTCATGTGTGTTGTATACCTTGTCATAATCTACCAAGGCGTATGATCTCTCCTTGACGTTTTTCTGAATACACTTCACGATCTTTAAGACTTCGCTTGTTTTCACATCAGCGGTATCTGACAACATCTTGATTTCGTTCTCGATTGCAGACCTGGAATTTTTAATAGCTTCAATATAATGATGAACATCCTGCCAAATCCGATATTCTTCTTCAAACACAGCGTCCGCCAGTTTGTCACTACCTTCTCTCAAGAGGCTTTGGTAAGGATCAAAGAGGTTCTTGAACTGTTCACCAGCGGCTTCGCATGAGTTCAATAAATCTGAAGTGCTCTTTCCATAACTTTTAACATATTTGCTGATAGAGGTGAACCTCCCCTCTATATTACCCAATTCGATCAACATGAAGTCAAAATCCTCGTCTGAGGTGTATGAACCGCTTCCATACTTGATCTTCTGTTTTAAGAATTGGGGAGTTCTTTTGATGTAGTTCCACTCTATCTCCTTAGCGGTTGCCTTGAAACATGAGTCGGCAACTCTGAGTTGTTTGGAAAAGAGATATGAGATCTGGCCCAAGGAGATATCGTCGCTCATACTTATAGTAGGGTACGATTGTTCAGGTTAATTGGTGCTTGTAATTCTTGTTCAGGCTTTAGCGCTGAGTTTTCGCAGCTAAATTTCGCAGTAAGAAGCCTTAAGAAGCCGTCGTTTTCTCTATAAAGTCAATCAGGACAAATAGTTAGAGCCTACGGTGACCAACAACAGACAAGAACTTGTACTATATTTCTGTAGTGAATTGTATATAAACGTAAAAGTGGTTGTGAATAAAGTGGTTGCAACATAAAGAATTAAGGTGTGAGAAACGACAATTTGAGATTTAACTGCAAAAAAATGGTAAAACAATGAAGTGAGGTAATGATATAAGCGCCATGAGAATATACTTATGTACACTTTGTAAAGTTACCAGAGGAAAGAAATGTGTTTTCTTCATTAAATAGTTAGATCTCTCAGATTGGAGCTGCCTACAACTATTCTGTGAGTAGCTAGAGCCCGTGAGGACTACAACAAAGTATAGAAGTTGAGCTCGTCATTTTGCAGCTTCTCTTTCATAACCAACGAAGCGCAGAAATAGAAGAGAGCAGCAATGATGGACAGAATTAAAAGAAATAGTCGTACCAGAAGTGGAAGTAGCGACCCAGTGGATTGGGAGAAGAATAAGAGGTCTAAAGTGGAAAGTAGCACTTCAAACAAGGCAAATGCTGAAAAGAGCAGCTCAGAGTCTATCCAAGAGGAAAACTTTGTAACACTTCACCCACCAGCGTACTGGTGGAAGATGAGATACTCTTGAAACTAAGGAGTGATTTTGATGCCAGCACCCGAGAGTGTTTGGATTGGAAACAACTTGAAAAGTGCTACCTGTTGATAAATGAAAATTGAATAACTGTAGATATTAATAAATAATTAATAATTAAGTTTAGGAGTACAACTAAATCAATCAACCAGAATTGAAAACTAAGTGGGAAGAAGTAGAATAAGTATTAGTTCTCATGTTTGACGATTACATCGATAATATCAAGCAAATCAACAAGGAGATCGATGCAAGCATAAACGTATGTATATCTATGAAATATGCCTCCAAATAAACACAATACTAACATTAAATAGGAAAGAAAAGCATTTCAAGAAGTATACTTTAATCTTGACAAACAAAGAAACATTGCAAGGTATGTAAAACCATCAACAAATTCGTTTTATTAGGTTCCTCTCTCACTATTGAGGTTGATCGGTAAGCACTTCTGACATTTAGAATAAACAAGTGGGAATCTTGGGTCATGGTCAAGAGTTTCAAATACAGCAGATGAAATAGCAAATACAACTTTCAGCTAATGGAAGACACAGAGAATGTGACCTGTTGAAACCACCCCGTTCACAGGAACTAGAAGGGGATAAAAGCTGTTAGGCGGCTTTTGGATCGCTAAAAAAAGAGGTGGATAAAAATCGAATTTAATATCAAAGAATGGAATGTACAACACTTTGTTTTACCTACCAATGCTAGTACGACACCTCTTACGCTCTTACTTCGTTCCGTTACGAGCTAACCCAGCATTAGGATCTTGTAGATGCCTTTTCATAGCCTCGATAGGAAACCCTGAGCCTCAATATGAGGGTACGAAACATAACATCGGACACCGCTTTCTAGATCAAATAGTCAACATTTACTGGAAAGACCATCTTTTCAAGGAAGGCCCATACTACAAATCGTCCAAGTACCCCAATATTGTCCTTTTCAAGTCGAATGATTCACTTATGAACTTGCAGGGCCGTCCCATCTCAAAGCATTTCAACCAATTCAAACGAAACTCGTTGATGGTCATTCTCCATGATGAGCTACAAGTGCCAATAGGAAAGTACCAGATCCGCCAACCAACGACGAGTGCAAGAGGGCACAACGGGCTCAAGTCGATCAATAAGTACATGGCCAACAACTACTTTAAGGTAGCCATTGGAATAGGTCGTCCTGATGACAGTCGGAAAGTGGTTGATTATGTGATGACGAGATTCAAAGAGAATGAACTCGAGACGATTGACTTCGATGTTTTGCCCAAATGCGTTACTGAGCTCGAGAAGATCATAGAAGCGCATGGGAAGAAGGTTGAAAAGGATAGAGAGGAGAAGGCAAAAGAGGGAGCTCGAGATGAGGTGTAAAGGTAGTGATGGTGAAGCTGAAGTTATTGTAGTGGGAGGAGCTCATTAAATCAGCATTATCAAGAGCAGTAGATAGATAGTAGATACACATAGAGCCAGATAAGATTCTAGCGATGCTAGCTATAGCCACAACAACATGTACATAAATTCATCTACAAACATAGCACATTATGAATAAGTAGTAATGTGTGCCATGAATATCATACTAAATGTACATTCATACTGTATATCTATAGCCGTATATCTATATCATGTACCACATAACCCCTTTACTACAGAGTCCAGTATGCGTAGTTTACTTAGCTAAGTAAAAGATATACACCATACACAGCATTTAACAATAATAGTATTAGTTACTCCTTTAGCTCTGAATTAATAGTAATGCATTCCATTGATACTTTCACTACATTATAATATTTGATCGTTTTTCCATTTAGACAAATAGATGACATGACTCAGTTGCAAATACCTTGTAGTAAATCATTAACTCATGAGTCATCATTCACACTTAGATATTCAACATGTACATGTTCACATAGAGATACCCCAAATAGCTCAGTTCTTCTCTACTTGTATATTCTGTCTCCTCTCAATTACATAGACTTTGCATCCTTAAACCTAAATTAACACCGCTTTATTACCAGGCATACCATAACGCAATATGGTAGCACTCAAACCTCACTCACCCTCTGTTACACAGTCGTACTCTCAGACCTCATAGTTAGCGTTACTTTATTTCTTAGCCGTAGCGATCTTCTGGTGGATGGTGCTGTGCGATAGTGAGTATCGCTAAATGTATTGATGTTTACTTCGCTGTTTGTCTGTGACTGTACGTGATACATTTGTCGTATAGTGGTTTCTTATTGTGCTGTATTATATAGTCTTGTATAGTCTTGTATAGTGCTGTTACTAATACCATTCGTGCTATTGTTAATGTGCACTTGATTTACATTTACATCTCCATATACTACTTCCACAGTATATACTACATAGCACATATTCACGAATTCACTTGGACGGCTCAAACCACTCAAACCACTCGAACACACATCAACATGGAGTTCGTGCTCAATCTAACAGCCGAAAGATCAGTGGTCAGAGAGTCACTTAAAGGTATGTTACCGTGATAAAGAGAAGTCTACTACTCCAATGTAACTTCGGCACTTCTTACAATGACAATCGAATACACCACACTAAGACCAATACTAACATCCATCAGGAGTGATATGGACCATCTTCTTCCACAGGCTCTTTGGCCCCATCACACCGATAACCAACGAGTTCCTCAACATCACCTATCCAATGGCAGCAGACTTACCCGACTTGGACTCTCAGATAGATGACAAGATCAACCAACTCATAAGAAGGCGATTCGACAGCAATGGTAGCAGCAAGATCGCCAAAACGGGCCACATAGCGATCCAGTTCTTGGACAAGAACAAGTCCAAGTCCAAGAAGAAGAGCGGATGGTTCGCCAAAGCAGAGGACTCAGAAGAGTTGAAGGTATGGGAGATTTGGATCATAGAAGTTGAATGTCTTCCATTGGACGAGCCCCAGATCAGTACCCAAGACTCCAACAACAGCAACAGTAATAGCAGTGGAAACAGTAACAACGGTGGAAACGGCAATAGTAATAGTAGTCACACTGGTACCAACAGTAATATCAATAACAATAGCCAGAGTGCCAGCATTCAGCTCTCGATCTCCAGTTTCGAAGAGAACCTTAACAGAATTATAGACATAGCTGATAGCCATAAGAATCATATCCCACCGATCATGACATTGGAATCGTCACCTTTCCCATACGTGATACTGCTAGAGCTTCCAGAGACGATCAATGAATACAAGGGTGAGGGCAACGAAGAGGAGGAAACTTGGGGGAAGTATATCTTTAAGAAAATGTTAGATTAGATCTGGCGTCGGTGATACAATTGGTATACAATTGGTAATACAACCAATGATACAAACTATTGAGCTTATCAAACATGGGTAGCAGAAACGGCATACATTGTTTCCTATAAAATCGTCTTATTAATAGTATAAATGTGTAATATATCTACAGGTACAGAAGGAGTATTGAAGAACGACCTGAAGGACAAGAGAATGTAGTCTGAAGTTATTGAGATAGGTAATCTCATTGAAGTCTTACTCAATTGCTTAATTGGAATCTGGAAAAGCTGATCAAAAGGTCTATCGAGCAACAACGAAATATCCTACCAACGAACTTAACAATCTTGCCCCATTCAGCATGGTTCTCTCTTACGCACCACCAACACCCTCACATCTCAAAACCTTACAAGTTAGCACTCAACATACCCTCTTCTCCTCTGACCAAAATACACTCATCTTCATAAACCGACTTCTCGTACAAGCCGATTTCCTTGGCTGTGTCGATTACCTGTTGGTCATAACTTCCAGGCTGGAACCAGAGGCCCTTAATCAAGTCCTTGTAACCTGGAACCGTTTCGATGAGCTTCAAGGTCGAAGTGGTGATGTGAGGCGGTGTCAAGAACGACAAACTCAAACCATCAACTTTGGAGAGCTTGTAGATCTCCAAATCCTTACCGTCCTTGATTGCTTCCAAGATTTCAGTGACGCTGGAAATGACCGGCTGGCCCAAAATCTCGGTTTCCTTGGGGTTGATCGGGATAACAGTCAAGTCGTGGGTAACGTACCACAGCAAGATCTTGAATCCAAACTTGCTGGGGTTGTTACTGGCGCCGGCAACGGCGTATTGTCTGGAAGCGCCGAAAAACGACTTAATCTTAGGTTTCATGGACATGGCGATGGAATTTCTGGGTACTTTTAACGCGAGAGAAAGATATTCTTACCGGAGAGCAGAGAAAGAACACTTGTTAGTATACTTAGAATATTCGTTCTTCTCGTCACCACTATATTTCACTTCCTTATTAATCAGAGGGCAACTCACGCCGTGAATCCGGGGACTGGAGGTGAGTCGTAACTCGCTAATGTGCGACGGGAAAAAAGATGGAGTTTGCAATGCACGTGATGTTGATTGTAGTGACTGTGAGTATGGGTGTCTATAATGCTGCTACTGTGATTGTTAGTGCTGCTGTGATTGTTAGCGCTGCTGTGATTGTTAGCGCTGCTGTTGGTGCTACTTTTAGTAAATCTTATTTACTGCTCCTTCTAGTATCTAATGTACCCGCCTCGATGTACTCTACGACGTTCGTCCAAACGCCAACTTTGGGAGGCCAAAGCCCATCCTCTCTAACGATGAAACTGCGCTACTGGGGCTCCCAGCGTTACCTGAGCACATACTAATGCTAACTGAGATAAAGTACAGTTTAGACGGAAACTAACAAAAAATTTGTTGCGTCTTTACAGTTAGCGCAAAAAGTGAAATAATAAGCTGAGTAGTAGTTCCAGGACAAATACCCAAATAGAGCCAGAAGTCGGGTTGGAGAAGGTATCTCGCAACGAAAAGTGTCTAGTAGTTGATATTGCACCTACAAGAACCGTGTAGCCACTTTTCGGGATAATTTTTCACCCATTATGGCCAAAGAAAAGAGAACTAAGCCATGTTCTAACTGTAAGAAGTCAAAGGTCAAATGTATATATGCCAACACTCTTCCCTGCGAGAGGTGTATTCGTACGGGCCAGGGCATGAACTGCATGTTTGTTCCCAAGCTCCCTTCGTTGAAGTTGCCGCCATTCCCCAGCAACGGTGTTAATACGCATCCTCACTCACTTTCACACTCGCAAAATGCCAACGTAGATCAGCGAGTTCAGAGTCGCCCCCTTCCACCACTAAACCCTATAGGATTGGGCAATGGAAGGGGCCCCACTATACGGCCACAAGGGCCCCCATCAGACCAATTCATAATGCCGGTTTCAACGGGGATTACACCTAGCCCTCAACAACCACAGCAGCCAGCCCAAGACTCCAATAGCGATAACCAATGGAAGAGCCAGTTAGAGAACAGAATGAACACTTTCGACAATAAACTCAGTGACTTGGTGGATATACTAAGAGTAAACCAGCAGTACATGATAGACAATCAGAAAATGTACAGAAACAATAACCACCCGCCCCAAATACGGCACGAACTGCAGAACCAGCATCCTCAACAATATATTCAATCCCATCCTATTCATCAACACAGTAATAGTCATAGTCATGGCCATACTTATAGCAATACTAGCAAGCCGCAGATTCAAAGCTCGTACAATTCACTTCCTTCATCACGAGTATATACTCCAATACAACAGCATCGGGAATTTATAAACCATTCACCACAACGAGCGCTGCATCCACCGCAGAACAAAATACAGTATCCAGAACCAATTGGAACTACATCGTCATCATCGTACAAGAGAAACTCACCAGATAGTCGTAGTAGCAGCAGTGAATTGCTGTTACCAGAATTGAAGCGGTTAAAGTATTCCAAGGAGGACAGTCCGTTTCCCAAGGACTTCAGAAACGGCTTCTTAACCCAGGAACAAGCCAGGAATCTCTTCCAGTTTTTTGATGCAAACATAGCCCAGCAGCTTTTTGGCTTTGAGATCTCGAAGGTCTCTGTAGAATCGATATGGGACTCATGTCCTGTTTTGGTATGTGCCATATGTGCAATAGCATCTATTCATCATCCAGAACTCTCGTACAAATCGAAGCAGCTACAAGTATATCTTCAGGACTTATGTCAAACTCTCTTGTTCAAAGGAAAACCAGCAACAGAGGAAGATGGTTTCCACACTATTGTTGCACTTATCTTGTGTAGTTTCTGGCTTTCTGATTCACAGATGTTTACAGGAATAGCAATGCAACTAGCCAAAGAGTACCGCTTGAATAATCCATACACTAAAAATAAAGATAAGTTGAAGTTGTGGTACTTGCTTTATGTCTTGGATGGACAGCAGAGCTTGACATTTAATAGGCAGCCATTGGTGAATTCACAGGAGTACTCGTTGAAACACAGTAGAGAGATATTGTTATCTGACCAAAAGAAGATCACAAATGACACTGGAAATGGTGGTAGCTCTATTAAGATGTTATTGGCAGACAACGATGAGCCCAGTAAAACTGTTACTAGCAAGGAATCTACTTCAGAGTCTAGGTCCGAGATAGAAAAGAGGGAGAGAAAGGAGAGATTCACGGATATGAAGCTCGTTTCACAGGTGGAGTATAACCAAGCCTTGAATGAAGCTTTCCAAGGAAATGCTTGGGATCTTTTGGCACCTTCTTCATTTGGTATCCCTTCCAAGAGCAATCTAGAGTTGGACAAATGGATGGTATCTTGGACTGTTCTCTTGGCTCCTGGAAACAACGGTGCTGTTTGGTCTTCCAAGTCGACCTTGATCTATTACAACTTCGCCAAAATGCACATCAACTCATCAGCAGTAAGAAAATTGCAAGTCAACCCAAACGATACCTTCAACATGTTTCCAAAGTGGGAAGGACCCACTGTTCATGAAGCAACCAAGAGGATTGAATTCCAAGAAGATGAAAATAGTTCAAGTGATAGCGATAATGAAGAGGCATCTCCTTCAGACGACGATGAATTCATTTCGAATGAAGACATCATGTCCAAAGATGAAACTATTGTAACAGCCAATATTGCTGTGAGTGCTGCCCAAACGGTGTTGAACTTGGTTATTAATGATAATGACATTCTAGACAACCTCAAGTATGTCCCAGTCCATATCCACATTATGCTTTACTATGCAGCATTGCTCTTGATCAATCCTCCATTGCAGTCCAATAATAAGTCAGTGGAATTCAAAGAGCTGAAGTACTACCTGACTCTCTTAAACAACATCAGAGTCATCAAAACACTTCAGAAGAAGATCTATAACAACTTGCCAATTGATACCAAATTCGGCAACAGATTAATTCGAAGCTTGGACGAGATTGTGGAAGATAAACTCGCTGTGATCAAGAAGGCAATCATGGAAATGCCTGAAGATGACACGAAGAATGATCTCAGTAAGCACTTGACCAGTCTTACAGAGTCTGGAGACGCTAAAAACATATACGAAGTCTTTGAAAATGATAGCACAAGTAGTAGAGGCTCAACTCCAGGGGTTGAAAGGATTTCAGCTTGGCCTGGTTCAAACCATGGACATCCATAATATTAGAGGGATGTTCATACATAATTAATTCCGGTAAGTATAAAGGCAAAGCGGATAATAAAGGATAGAATTTAATGATATTAATTTGTAAAAGTATTGAATAAATATATATGTTATGCAATTATGGTAGTACATGAATGGTTATAGCTATATTCCATTTGGCAGACAATCATTTGATTGCGCACCTACTATGAACGGTTCATCTAATAACTCTGAAACGCTTAATCGTTCCAGTGGATCCCATACGAATATCTTTCGGAGAAAGCGTAAGAACATTTTGTTTTGCTGGGTATCCTGTGAAAATCTATTCAAGCTCAAACAGATTTCCAAAGTTTTCGAATTCATCTTGAACTGTCTTTTAACGATGGTGTTAGTGCTGTTGGAATTATGGTAATTAAACATTGACATGTTGATCTTTCCATTGATATCGAACAACCTGAATAAAAGTGTTTTCTTAATTAAACGTTCATTGATAGGTGGCTCATTTTCTCTGATACTCAAGCTCTTCTTTTGTATGGATCTTGTTAATGCATTCCTTAACCGCAAAATTGTAGCACTCTTTGGTGCCCCAAACAACTCGAGAATTAAACCTACTTGTTCCAATTCATTTTTACCAGGTAACAAGGGCATTCCGATAAACAATTCCGCTATAACACAACCTAATGACCATACATCTATCTTCTCTGAATAGTTGGCGCCCACAATGACCTCAGGGGCTCTGTAGAAGCGGGATTGGATGTAGGTATATGAGATTTCATTGTGGTAGCAAGAGGATCCAAAGTCGATAATTTTCACTAAAGGCGCATCTCCAGTTGGACTATTTGGTAACTTGATCATAATGTTCTCAGGTTTCACATCACAATGAATAATCTTGTATTTGTGCATATACTGCAACCCATTGAGTATTTGGCTGGTTATGGACTGGATGACATTTAATGAGAAGCCTCTGAACTTTGTTACTTCCAACAAGGAGTATAAGTTTAATGATAGCAACTCTGTGATAATACACATATGACTTCTGAAATTGAAATGATTATAGTACTTGAGAATATTCTCATTTAATTCCTTTTCGTTTAAGAACTTAAGCATTTTGATCTCGTTTATTGCCTGCAATGACCAGTTCAAATCGTTCTTGATAATCTTGGTAGCCACTAGATGGTTCTTGTACTTGTGATCTTTGCTTTTTATGACGTTTCCGAACGAGCCATTTCCTAGCATCGTCAATACTTCGTATCTGTAGTTGATGTGATCGCCATCCATCACAATATAGTTGCCGTTGGGATCATCAAATCCAAAGTTGTTTTGATAATTTTTGATATTGACTGCTCTATTAATTCCTTCTGGAACAAAATATATGTCCAGTTTCCTAATTATCTCTCCTCTTTCGTAAATGTTTAAATTTTCGCTTGGGATCTGCTCTGGAAGATACGCTCTGTTCTCTATTGAGTAATCCTCCGTCTTGTTATTTTCAAATAAAGATGGATCAGTCTCATCCAAAATCTCGAACAATTCATTAAAATCCCGCACTTTCATGCTAGTACTACTCATATTCTCAGCCGTCAATTCTTGTTGCTGTGCTTGCAATTGATAATTGCGCTTATGATCCAGTACTGGCCTAGATTGTACTTTTGGTCTCTCGTTGTTGTTGCTAGGATATAGTCTATTGAAGACATTATCGTGAGTGTTAAATGGTATTGGCTGCGAAGCATTCCGCACAGCCTTTTGTTTCGTAGGAGACTCTTCCACTTGAGGTCTCGTTGGTCCTCCCGGGTACTTTGTAGGAGATATATATTGAGTATTGGTAATATCCGAAGGTTGTTGCTGTAGGCTTTTTGATGATAAGGGCAAGTTCGAGGAAAGCATTCGTTTGGATCGTATGGCGTGTGACAATTGACGAGAGTACTCGAGCCTTTTCTTTGTGGCCGAGCCTGGTTGAAACGACGGACTATTGTATGGTTTTCCATAGTTGCAATTGTTGATGCCGAGGTTGTTATTCTGACCATTGCTAATGCTATTTGTAGTATTATTTGAAAGACCATTATTACCACTACTGAAGGGGTTATGCTTTTTCTGCAACGACGACGACGTTGCCCTCATAAACGAAAACTGGTATTGTTGTTTCTGGCTAGCTTTCTCGGACATCGGATAGCTGAGCAATCTTTTGTCTGCTGGAATCTTCATCGTCGACAAGGATTTGGTCTTCTCCCTTGGCATGGCCCTTGAAGGTGTGTGAGGATCAACGTCGTCTATTTCGACTGGGTCCAATGACGCTTGATTTGAATATATTGAAGTTGGTGTATGCGAAATTTCATTGACCATTTCACCGTTAAAGCTGCTGTCACTTATGTCTTCCTGTACTTCATTGTAATCATTGTTGGATGGATACAAGTGACGAGGATAGATCTTCTTTCTTCTAGGAGACAAGGACGGTGACTTGTTGAACGGGCCATCAGACGACCCTTCTGGCGAGCGGGTTGGGGATTCTGTCGAAGGTTTATTGATGCTGATCTGGGAGAACTCGTTCTCGAAAAATACTAGATTCTCTGTCATGGCCATGTGAAAGTGTGTAGTATGTATGAATAGATGTATGAATAAATGGATGTAAGAATGTACAGATTATCTATTTGAACTGCAATTAGCTGTGGTTTAATGTACCTTAATGTAGCCCAGTAGTATTTCTATTACTCCAGATAGCTGATATACTCAAAATACCTCCGTATAACTCACAACTGACTTGCTAGATGGAGTTCTGAACTGTTTGAAACTGTCTTGAACAACAATTTCACTTATAAAACCTATCTCACTACTGGTGCTACTAATCACTATGCTGAGTACTAGTCTTCGGTCTTCAGTCTTTTATCTTCACTAACTCTAACCAACAGTAAACTCTTTGCAACAATAATACCTTATACTAATACTATTATTACAAATAGGATGTTTCTATTCCTTTTATTATGATTATTCGTTTTCCCTTTTCCTACTTTTATATCGCTCTCTCGCTTAGAACCGATCTCCTCACTAAAGAACAATACAACAACTAATAACAAGAACAACAATAATTATAATACAGAAGAACTAACGCCTTCAACACTAACAGAGTAACAGCTGGCGCCTAACACTGACAGTGGCCTGAGAACCAGCAAAAGACCAAGCACAAACCCGTAAACTTCCAATGGCTTCTTGCACTTTGCTGCCAAACTGGAAAGTGACAAAAGAAATCCAGAATGAAACAGAAACGGCTGTTGACGAATTGGGCCGCGCACGACGCGTCAAAAGTACATAGACATCGCGGCACGGGCCTTTCAATGAATGCCCAAAATGAGGAAATTTGGAGTGCTGAGGTTTTGGTGATGAATGGGTATCATGGAAGATAAGGTAATAGTGCTGGTGTGGGTGGTTTAGCTGCCGAGAAAGATAAATTGACCCCGTAATGAGCGTCATAACAATCCCCTCGACTTACTCCAAGAGAGATATTCTCCTTCTAGCACAAATTCTCCATTCTCATGGCGTTCTCGACTCCGACAGGCTTCAGAAAGCCGCCGATTCACGAATTCAGACCATCCTTGCTGAATGGAAGAACCACAAGGTAGTGAGACTTGAAAACACCCATATCAAGGTCAACACACGTTTACAGCTCCAGGAACTCTACGCAAATCTCCTCAAGTCGTATGAAGTGAAGGATACGACGGAGTTGGCCAATTTAGCTTACTATTCGCGATTAGAGGACTTGGAGAAGTCGTTGCAAGAATACAAGCAGGAGTTCCAGCAGACATTGAAAGAGAGTTGAATGACAGGAGCGTCCAAGAAAAGGGATGAGAGCAAGCCTCAGGTATACTAAGTGGATAATGTTCTGAAGAGATCACCGTTTGATGGATTTTGATTTTTCAATTTGTTGGAATGGCAGGCTACAGAATAAATTGCTCATTTTCACCACCGATACATTCACAATCATCTCCAATTTAATCAGAGGCTATAACTTGAATCTGTAGAGGAAATCTACCAGTTTAATTGATTGCATTGAATATACCTAGAGCAGTACGATGTTATTTAGTACCAAATACTGCGGTATGGGCGCAGATCCAGCAATCCGCGGCACGGATGCAAAGACCTACTCAGTCTGCATACAAAGAATGTCATATTTATGGACAATTCCTGACTCAGCATCAGACAGCAGGCGATTACGTAATATCTTTTCAACCGAGATCTTCAACCTCGGAATGCATGTGATAAAATGCGGAGCGCGCTACAGAGAAGCATCAGCGTCAGTGTTGGTGGGGAGTACTCTACTAGAGAGTACCACTTATGGATGCGATGCAACCTTACTAGTACGTAGTATGTCGTAAGTGATGAGCGTTATGCGATCTTCGTAATATATAGCAGTAGTTTGGATTACAGGCCATTGACTACATATATATGATATACCATAGAACACCATATACTTGAATAGTGGAAACTATAGAACTGTACAAGAAGAAAATATCAGCTTTTTGCAAACCTATTTGCAAGTCAGTCTGGGGAAAGGTGACGCAAAGAACTCAGTACAGTTCTATTCAAACACTCTATAGCTTAGGCGGAGTTTTTGATATATCTCTTTTTAATAGAGAGAGTTTTGTTCCGAGAGTTTGTTCGTCAGTGCTAAGACTTCTTTTGTTTTTCTTAGTCTTTATTGCTAGCAGTTTATTTAGGGCACTCTGTAAGTCATCTTTCCGAGAAAACGTATACATTATACATTATACTACTGCTTCCATCGGCACTACTGGAAAAGTACTCGCTGCGCTGATCTAAAATATCTGTATATATCTCTGGATATACATTTTCTTAGATATATTACAGAGTGGCACTCGGTTTCTTTCCTACTATATTGTCTACATCACACTGAACTTCTTCCATTCCTGAATCTAGTTGATCTTCGCATTTGATCTTTAGGATAGGCTAGTTATTCGTAATTCGTTCGTCGTTCTTCTTCTTCTTCGTCTTTACCCCATATTTGAAGCCTTTGTGTTCGAGTTTGCTTAATTTCCACCGACCTGCTTCGACGACGTTGTCATAGAGTTCATACGAGCCAGCGCATCCTATATATTTATAGATATTACATACTTCGTTTACACCCTTTTATTCTATTCCCCACAACATCACATCACCAACTCACCATGACTGTCAAATCGTCGGCAAACTCTGCCCTCAAGACAGACTCCTTCGCCATGTCGGTGTTCAACATGTACAAGTCGAACCGTTCGTTGTTGCTAAACGCTTCGTACATCATCTTGATCACAGCAGGCTTCTCCAGAGCCACAAACACCGGCGAGAAGAGAGAGTTGGACTTATCCAAGGACAAGAAGAAGTTGAAGGAAGACCATCCAAAGCTCACCAGAGAATCGTTCAAGAGATTGATGAAGGCCAGTATGCCTTCAATTACAGATTCCTCGGTGTTGTATCTCGTTTCCCACACTATCCTATTGGTGTTCAGAGCCATTATCACCATTAAAGTCGCTTCGTTAGATGGTCAGCTTGTGGGTGCTTTGGTTGCCAAGAAGTTGAAGAGATTCTCCCAGTTGTTGTTGGTATGGATGGCTATTGGAGTCCCAGCATCCGTAGTTAATGCCTTGTTGAACTGGACCAAACTGAAGTTAAGCAACACCATCAGAATCAACCTCAACAACAAGATCATGGACGATTATTTGCCCGACAACCTCGATCCTAACTACTATGCCTTGATCCACTTGTCTGGTAACAAGATCAAGGATCCAAACCAGAGAATCACCACCGATATCTCGAGATTGAGTTACGCCTTGAGTAGTTTGCCGGGCCAGCTTTTGAAGCCCACTTTGGACTTGTTATTGTGTGCACAGCAATTGAGTAAGAGCGGTGTTGGTAACGGAGAAGGAACCTTGGCTCTTGGTATGCTTGCCCATTTCTCCACCATGGTTTTGAGGTTATTCTCACCACCTTTCGCCAAGTTGGCTGCCGAAAGAGCCAATTTAGAGGGTCAATTGAGATCGTCTCACTCCAAGATTGTTGGCAACAGCGAGGAAATTGCCTTCTTGCGTGGTCACAACCGTGAATTGGACTACATAGACTACTGCTACTATACTTTGGAACGGTTCCTCAAAAATGAAATCTGGAAGAAGGGTATACACGAAATTGCTCAAACTTTCATTGTGAAGTATTTCTGGGGTGCAGCTGGTTTAGTGTTGTGTTCTGCTCCTATCTTCATCAATAAGTATCTTGGCGAAGATCCTGATGCCGACCACGCTGGTGCTTTTATCACCAATAGAAGATTGTTGATGAGTGCTTCTGATTCGTTGGACAGATTAATCTATTCGAGAAGATACTTATTGCAGATTGTTGGTCATGCCACAAGAGTGTCGGACTTCCAAGATACCTTGTACGAATTGAAGAACAAGAAGACCTCAACTAAGAATATCACATTGAGCAATGACAAGATTGCATTTGAAAATGTTAGATTGTTAACTCCAGCAGATGTCACATTAATTGAATGCTTGAATTTCACAATTAACAGCGGCGACCATTTGTTAATTGCAGGTCCAAACGGTTCTGGTAAATCGTCCTTATTCAGGATGCTTGGTGGATTATGGCCGTGTAGAGAAGGTAACATTTCTATTCCTAACTCAGAGAACATGTTCTACTTACCACAAAGAGCTTACTTGTGCCAGGGTACCTTGAAAGAGCAAATCATCTACCCAAATGACTTAGAACAATTTGCTGCCAGTAAAAAGACGGATGACGATTTGAAGGATATTCTAAAGATCTTGAAATTGGATGAGTTCCTGGATAGCTTGGATTTGATCAAGAACTGGGACGAAGAGCTCTCTATTGGTGCCCAACAAAGACTTGCAATGGCTAGACTTTATTACCATCAACCTAAATTTGCTGTTTTGGATGAGTGCACCTCAGCTGTTTCTCCAGATATGGAGCAATTCATGTATAAGCATGCACAGGGGTTGGGAATCACTGTGTTATCGGTGGCTCATAGACCAGCCTTATGGCACTTCCACAGATACTTGTTGAAGTTTGACGGAAAGGGAAATTACTACTTCGGAAAGCTTGACGCGGACAAGAGATTGAAGTTCGAGCAAGAAAGATTATTATTGGACAAGACCTTGAGAGACGTACCTAACTTGCAAGAGAGATTATCGGAATTGAAGAAGGTTTCCACGGCTCAACACAAGAGGATTGACCATGTATAGATACGTACTGGGATATACTATATAAAGTTATAGTTACGAATTTGATGAGCTTACGTATTTGAGATTAAGTTAGCCAATGAAACCGTAAGCGTTTAATGTAGATCAGAACCCCACATTGAAATTCGCTCTTCGGCGTATTGATTTAAGACATTTGCACCTAGCTCGTCAGCAGAGTGATTCAGAAAGAACTGATGGATGCAAATCGTGATTATTTCGCAGCCACTATCAATAGATTATTTGATACGGCGAAGAGGGGCCAATAGCTAGCCATCGATACTGGCAATACTCCTATATTCAACTACTCTCAGCCAACTGTAAGACATCTAAGAAGGTCCACAGTTCAAAAGACAACAACCATTTGCACTAATACAATATTCCGTTGAAGAAAATCATTACTGTAGTACTACAACTGCGTACATCTTTTCTCCTGCGACCTTCTCCAAAGGCTCACACAGTAAATTTTGTTAATATTTTTGGCCGCAAAAAAGCTCTTTATCAAATAACCGCCTAACACTGTTCATCATGCCAACGAGGATAGAGCCGTCTATTTGCTTAGATGTTCAAGGGGTTCTTTCCTAAGCTTAACAACAGCGAGCAAGAGGAATCCCCTCCCATCGAAGCTACCCCTCTAGTTAGCGCTTTGTCGGATTCTTCTGACTCTGATGAAGGCTCTGAGGAGCACATAGTCCTTAGTGAAAGACCGAATTTGAGAGTTGACGAAGCGTTTTCCATTCCAATTAAAGTCGACCGAATCGAAGCTGCAAATAACTACTTAATTGCTCCAGATGATAGTTTTGACCCATTTTCGCCAAACCAACTCAAGAAAAGCAAGAGCTTAACGTTCAACCTCAAGAAGAAGCCTAGTATCGGGTTCTTGACAAAGAAAAAGTCAGTACAGTTTAATCTCGTAGAGCGGGATGAAGATGGCTTGGTATCTCAGATAAACGATGAGGATAGAAGTGCTTCCATCTCAGACGAGTCCTTAGAAGTTAAGCCTGCCTTGACATCTTCTTCTGTTTATTCCTCACACAACGGAGATCCGATTGGAGAGTTCATTCACCACAAGACGCTAAAGGAATACAGACTGTACGAAAACGAGTTCCAGGGAGCATTCACATCGGATTTGAAAGATAATGCAAGTGAACAAGATCCTCCTCCAAGCAAAGAAGTCGAGATCCCAGGGGAAGATTCATCTTGTCCTAAAGAAACCGCTGACCAAGTTAGAATTGAAAACTTACCACTAGAGCACACGGAGGACATAGAAGTCGAAGAAGACAACGACGATGTGTTGGAATCTTTGCAAATGCTTGCCAATATAGCTGGTAGGAATGACATCACGGTCACCTATTCTAACAACTATGAACTAGCCAACGTCATCTATTCTTTGGGTAAGATGTTAGATAGCAAATTGAACAAGTTCACTTCAGATGCAGAAGCTTTCTCTAAAGACATGCTAAATGTTGAAGAGGAGTATGTCAGCAGGTGTGAAATGCTAAATGATGAAGTAGCAAAGCTAGCGGTTGAGAATCAAGGAAGAGGTGGGGTAAACACTCAGTTGGAATCTGATATCATACACTTAGAGGAGATATTGGCTCAATCCAAAGATGATTGTAGCCGGCTAGTAGAATGCATCAACGAAAGAGATTCAATAGTCCTGTTGATTCAAAGTAAAGGATACCACCTCAACTCCAACCCCAATGCTTCATTGAAAGATCTTGTGAAAGATCTTATAAGTCAAGAGGAAAGTTCGAGAACAGAGCTCGAAAGATTGAGACGTAGTAATGAAAATGACGGAAATATTCAAAGTAGAGGTAAAATCAAAGACTTGGAAGATGAACTTCAAGCCACGAAAAGCATTTTGAATGACTTCACCAAAGACAGAGATAAGCAGAGAAAGAGAGTATTTGAACTAGAACTAGAGAGAGAACAGGGAGAGTTCATAGAAAGAGATTATACTATTCCCTTTGAAAGAAAGGTGCAAGAAATTAAAGAAAAGGATCTGGAAATCGAGCTGCTAAAAACTAAGATTGTGGCTGCGAAAACAGACGTTGCTTCATGGAGAAGCTTCTCTAAGCATCAGTCTCAGCACATTCAGAATTTGAGCAATCTACTCATTAAAGCGGAAGATAACTTCAAAGAAGCGGGCAAACAATTAGCTGGAATAGTTAATATGAGCAATGTGGCAGAGAAGGACGAGAAGCGCAAAGATAAAGAACAGGAAATGATAAAGAAAATGGAAGAGTTGTCACAACAAAATCAACGACTTCAAGAGCGAGCTTTACTGCACAAACTGTCAATTGAAGACTGGAAAGTAGAAGTTGAATGCATAATAAAGGAGAAACAGAAGATAGAAAGGCAGTTGGTCTCAAAATCAAAGAATCAGGACTTGCTAATTTTAGCTCTAAAGACATCCAAAGGAAGACTCCGCAATGCAAAATCAGAAAGAGAGTCCTTACAGAGACGTTGCGACGACTTAGAATACTCCTATGACATACTATATGACACAACTAACCAAATATTGAAGGATTGTTTCGAGAGTTTGGCGCCACTTTTATATGATGACTCAATTCAATACTTCTCCAGGTTATACAAGCTATTTATCAACAGGAGAATCTTTTACAATAATGAAATTGTTATTGTCGAAAAGTTGTGTCGTTTCCTTACGAGATCTGTTGATGATCTTGCAACTCAGTTCAGAACCAATGAAGATATACTAGAGAGAGAAATACAAGACAAGATAACGAGCAACCAAAAGATGATAGAAGAGATCAGAAAGATCTTTTAATAGTCTATTTGATAGTTGCAATGCAATTTGCTATTTAGACTAGGTATATATGTAACTATTAATTACGAGCTATCTCTCCTTTACTAAGAATAACACGTTTCCACAAAATTACCACCCTGCAATAATCCAGTTAGCACTCCAGGTAAAACTTCAACCTGCAATGGTTCAAAAGGAAAGCTTTCACCATCAACGGATATATAATGGTTGTGCGCAGAAAGCTCAGGAACCAATCTGTATGATAAAATCTTAGCATGATGAACTTTCTCATTATGTACATGAAGACCCTTGTCAAGTGACATAAGGATTGAAGTAGTCTCCAATACTGAAGTATTTGTATCCGTAAGAATCATGTCCATGTAGCCATCATTTGGAAGAGCAGCTGGAAAGAACTGCACATCGTTGGAGATATATGGCATCTTTCCAACATAAAGAATATTAATGTTTTTAGCAATGGAATCCTCGATTCTTACCCATGAAGCTGGTGGGCTTTGGTCCAACTGTGGACCTTTAATTTGTAAGTTGGCCTCTGTCAATGTAGGCAATTTCACATAATCTTCTTCTTCTGAACCAGACCCTAGATTTGACTCACTCGAACTCACCTTTCGGTGATGGGTCTCGAAGTGGGCAGAGATCTCTTGCTTTGACTTTGTGAGAAAGTCCACATATAACTGACAGGGATACTTACTTCTGTTTATGACTCTTTGGGCAACTCCCAAATCAAACCGCATAGGTCCCAACCATCTGAGATGCTCTGTTCCAATATCTGCATCGGCAATTATTCCATAGCATTGGGTTAAAAATGATAATTTAGTGGTTGCATTGTGACCAACGCCCTGTGTTACGGCCATAAGATCAAGTTTAGTCCGCATAGCTTTGAGCATGTGGACGGTGGCCAAGCCAGCGTCATTGCTACCGTGTGTACTCAAAGAAAGCGCATTTCCGGATCCACACGGAAGCTGAGTAATAGCTATCTTGTTAAAAGCTTCTACTCCTTTATCGGGTCTCTGGTAGAATCCGTTTATGATCTCGTGGGGAATTCCGTCACCGGAACAACACGCTATGATATCATATTTGGAAATGTCCAAATCTCTCGCTATTTCGACTCCATGTTCATGGTAATTCGTTTCCTGGTATGTTATTTTGGCCTTAGCTGCTCTCAATATTGGCTTTACGTCGGAGTTGTATCTTTTGACAGCCTTTCCTTGTCCTCCATGAGGATTTATCACTACTAAAACCGACGGCTCAATTATATGGTTTTTATACGATTTCGAGAGAATGTAGTTGGCTAGTTCCTGAGTCGAAGATATGTTCGGCTGATAGTTCAGGATCTGGATGTGCAAGGTGGTTGGTTTAACCGAGTGCTTACCGTAGGCTTTGGCGTAAGTCACTTCCAACTCGTTCTGTGCCTCACCGGTTTCGTCGGTAACAGGTTCTACCCAAAGGATGTTTTTATAGGGGATATGCGACTTGCTTTCACCGCTGTCTAGCGATGGTTTGGTGCTGATACAGTAGGATAGAAACCCTCCTTGATGTTCGGCTTTGGCAGCTTCTACGACTTGCAGCGCGATTCTGATTCCCAAGTCGTCTAGCGACGCCAGAATTCCGTCCATGTTGTGGTATAGGAGTCTTTCCGACGAGATGTTGATGTCCTGGCCCAAGTTGTACATTTAGTGGAATTGGAGATATGTATATTCTACAAGTGGGGCTCACAAGCAGATAACTGTGAACTGTGAAGAAGAGAGTCACCGAGCGAGCCGTAAAATGCAATCTATGCTAAGTATAATGTATTGGGACCGCTACATAAGGCGGGCGAAGTTCCGCGGTGTTTTAGGGAGGAGTAGCTTTTTCTAGCGAGAGATGGAGAGACCCAGGGGGCTATTTGCTACACACTTAGGGACAGGGATAGCGAGAGACAGGACAAGATCAGCGCGTAGCGGATATAATTAGATTGCTCGAGAGTGAAAATATTGGGGTGTTTTCCGTGTATTTGTTTGTTTGTTTGTTTGTTATTAGCACTGGTCCTGAAAGAAAAGAAAGGCTTAGTACAGAGAATTTGATATATTATATATGTACGACAGTTTAACGAGGAGCTAACCAACAGATGAAAATTGGAATTGTTTCCTGTCAATTAAGGCATTATTGGAGAAGCCTGTTCTACTAGTAAATCCCGAAAATGTTGGTGACATCGCTTGATTAGGCCCATGCGTGTGACGATAAAATCTCACTAGAACTGCTTCGGCCTTCATCCCACTAAAACGCACTAAATCACAGAAAAATCGAGTTCTTTTCGATTCGTCGCGGCACTTCCCGCTAAAATGGTGCGAAAGACGCGAGAGCATCGTTAAGGCTGTTAGCTGTGCCTTAATGCGTATAGTGTACTACACGGTATACTATTTAACCTATTGGACATTGAAATTAGGTGGAAGTATTCAAACATTGGTACAAGTATTAAATGAAGATACAATTTCAACTCAACTACTATACTAAACGCAACAAAGGTGATTTCAGATAGCAACCACCGAACAACATCACCTACTAATTAATGAAAAACTCTCGTCTCATATTAACGCACCAGGCTCAAGATCACTACCTCGACCACGCAACCACTCAACCACCAAAAAAGACTCATATTTCACCGGACACTCAGATTCTCACAATCCAGATCCTCTCCGATTGCTAGATCTTCTCTGCTATATACATGCACTCCATGGTCACCACCATTGTCTGACAACATCACACTCCATCTTACCAGAAGCATTCATGCAGGCAGAGGGTAATGAAATATAGCCTGGCTACTACTTTGAATGACTGGCGCCGTATCTGTAGTTGGGAGCCATATGTTTATTGAGTTCAGAGGAAAGAAGGATACAGTGTAAATTTAAGGAATAGGCACAGCATAAAGCTCACATTGTTGTATCACTGTATTCAATTGACCAGCTATTAATACTTATCAATACTACACCACAAATACCGGAAGCCATAGAGTTATAGAGGCATCTCTTTCACAAGACCAACCTGAAAGATCCACAATGCCTATCACTGGTGTCCTCAAACGAAAGCTCATCCAAGTCGCCATGACTAAAGCTAAGGAGATGTACAACAACCACAACAATCCACAATCACACGGTACAGCTGCAGCTCCTAACAATAGTGGGAACTCTTTCCCTGGCGGCCACCAACCAAATGATCAGCAATATCAACACGATCCACTGTACGACCCACATTACCAGAATAACCAGAATGACCACCACGACCAACAGTACCAGCAAAATCAACAAGATCACCACAACCATCCACTTACCTTACAACTATACACTCATAACATAAGAAACGATACCAAGAACCCAACTGATAACGAAAGACCATGGTCAATCAGAAAGCAGCATGTCATTGGTTGTATCAACTACTGTAGTGGCTATCTACCTACTTTGGTCGGACTACAAGAAGTCAAGAAGAACCAATTGGATGATATCCAAGCAGGTCTAGGCCCAGAATGGAAGTATTTCGGTATAGGAAGAGATGATGGCATAACTAAAGGTGAGTTTGCTCCCGTCTTCTATAAGGATTCTGAGTGGGAGTTCCTCTCTGGAAGAACATACTGGCTAAGCGAAACTCCAGATGTACCAAGCAAGGGTTGGGATGCAGCCTTACCTAGAATCGTAACCGTAGTGACATTAAAACATAGACAGCTGGGTACTGTGGTTACCTTTATGAATACCCACTATGACCACAGAGGTAAACTAGCAAGAGAAAACTCATCAAAGCAAATCCTCAATTTGATGGTGGCAACACCTTGGGCCAGCTTCTTGGTTGGTGATTTTAACAGTGAGCCCAACCATGAAGCATATAAAACACTCGCCGCTGGTGGATTAGTAGATGCTGGCACAATTGCGGTAGAGAAAGGTGGATTCCAATACACCTTCTCTGGGTTCACGAAAGGTAAAAAGGAATCTAGCATTGATTTTATTTGGTTGCAACATGGTATTCATGTTATGAGGCATGAGGTGATGAACCACGAATTCGATGGCTACTACTTCAGTGATCATCGTCCGGTAACGGCAATCGTTCAGGTTTGAGAAATAGTCACTATTAGAGAGAATCGATGACTCTCCCGCCGATCTACAAGTACACAATTATTTTGTTCTTACATTAATATATGCGTATTTAGTTGTCCTATTTCACCATAGGCACCTTAGGCTCACTGCATCTGGTTTTCCGATTAGAGTTTGCTTAATCATCCTCCAACTCTTTCAAATCCTCCTCACTCAAAGTAAAAGCTTCTGGAACAGGGGCCTCCGTAGTGTTCAATTGTCTGACAGTCTTTATAATTTCTACTTCTTCTTCTGGTCTAGTATCCTCTAATACAATGACACCACTTGCACCTCTAAATTTCCTCACAGGCACAAATCTTTCATCTTCTTTTATAAATGACACATAGTTAGATTGAATAGGTAAGACTCTTGAGAGGTTATTGATCTTGAATGGAGTTTTCGAATAACGAATAGGAGCTGGCTCACTGCTCTTGGGCTCTTTAGTTTCCTTAGTCTCATCTTTTTCCGTGGAATTCTCCTTTTCACTCTTCTCCTTATCGGACGCCTTTTCGACAGCCTTTTCTGGCTCCTCATCGACTTCAATTTTGTCTTCGTCCTTGACCTTGCTACTCTCACCATCCAGCTTCTTGGAGAGCTTCTTCTTTGCTCTAGTCTTTGCTCTAGCAGTAGTAGATAACACAGCAGTGGCAATCTTATCTGGCTGCTTTTCTTTTGTCTCCTCTACCTTTGGTGGATACTGGAATAATTCTGGCTTAGCATGACAGTTCAATTCAAACTTTGGTGCCTTCAAGTCGCCTCTGACTCCGATAATAGATGTAGGAGCAAATGATAACGACAAAAAGTGCGCCAATGGGAACCAGTACCAAGACTGAGCAAAAACAGTTAATCCAACAATGGCCTTTATATTCAAGGTGTTCGTCTGAGCATTCTCCAAGTGGATAGTTACGTTTCTACCACCAGCATCAATAATACCTTGGGCCAAAGTGGCACCAAATTTGGCTAAAGCATCTTCGTGTTTGTTCTTCACAGTGTCTGCGTACTGCTTAGTGAAGTCCTTAACCTTAGGGTATGCAAATTCATTCTGCTGGATCAAGATCATGGCACTTGCCATTAATGCACCTTGTCTCACGAAGTCTACAGGATCCTTAGTTAAAGGCTCCAACACTTCAATTGCTGGAGAGTATGCTCTACCGGCACAAGAAATACCAAGTGCCAAAGCAGTACCATAACGCACATGAGGGTTATGAGATTGAGACAAGAGTTCAACAATTTGTGGTGCTGCAGTGTAATCTCTAATCAAGAGGAAACCCAAACCCATTACTGCTGCTCTTCTAACATCATCAGATGGATCTGAAACAGCATAATGGAGAAGCTTTTTGATTGCTCCGTTGTTACCAGTTCCAGCATATGCTAAGGAGATAGTAAATGCACCACCGTACCTCAAAATAGATGACTCCTGTTCCATGAGCTTATCGATGACTGAGTCCGCCTTGCCTTCACGACCGTAGTTTAAAAGGGCAATACCGATTGCTAATCCTCTGATAATGTTCTCATGCTGGGTCTCTTGAGCGTAGGTAAGCATGTCGTTGATTGCTGCCTCGTTTCCAGAGCCCAACATCACCAAACCCATTGCCAAACCAGCAGCCTGTCCGGAAACAGCAGAATCTGAGTATAACACAACTTTGAGGGACTCATAGAGAGATTCACTTCTAGAAGCCATACCCGCGACACCAGCACCCAATGCGGCACCGTGAAGCATGACATCGGTGTCATTACTTCCAGCTGAGTTTCCGTGTTCGTCGATGTACAGTTTAAGATAGTCTACAATCTCTCTTCCATGACCTGCGTATATAAGACCCAATGCAAAGAGAGAACCTCCCTTAGTGTGTGGAGCACCTGAAGAGCCAGGGAGGTAAGGCTTTAATATGTTTCTTCCCTGGGATAAATTACCTTTGTGGATAACTCCGAGGGCTGCTGTAGCTGAGAACTTGGACCAGTTAGTTGCTCTACCGAGCCATTCAAGGTTCTTACGGAAGAACGAATCATCAGTTGTTCCTGCGTGCATGAATGCATTAGCAAAAGTGACAGCAGAATGGAAAATAGAAGAACGGCCTTCAAGTAGGTTCTTAGTTCTGTTAAGGATCGAGATATCAGTGTTGTTATTGGTGTAGAGGAAAGTCAGATCAAGATCCGATGATGGAATTCCAGAAAGAATTAAAAGAATTTTCTTTATAATCGTAGAGGGTGAATCAGTACCAGAATGAGTGGTACCATTTACACCATCTAAATAAGCACTGTCTTTACTCAAGTCAGTTAAATCATCAATCACAGTATCCAATAATTGTTGAGGTGCAGTGTTGACCAAGTCGAAGGAGGCTTGGTAAGCAACCAATGCTTCTTTTTTGGTAACTAACTCTTTGAATAATTCAGTCGCCAAGGAGGCGTCGTTCAATTGAACAATGATTTTCACAATGGTGAAGAAATCTTGACTTTTCAAGCTTAGGAGCAATGTTATCAAGGAGTTCAAGACCTTAGTTCTAAATTGAGTGTTGTTAATGACGGTATTCGAACAAACAAGTACGTAGTTGATCAATGCCAACGCATTTTCCTCGTTTTCTTTGATTTGTTGGCCCAAAATGGCTTCTACAATATCCAAACGGTAACTTTCGAGAGAGATACCCAAAGCCAATCTCAACTCGTTGGCTTTAATACACTTCTCCAACATTTTCTCGAAAATGGCGGTGAGCCTTGGATCAATTATCACGCTACTGTCCAAGAACTTCTTCTGTGACAGCAGGTTGTAAAGGTTGATACATTGACTGACGATGGTTTCTATATATTGAGACTGCTCCTCGATATTGAATTCGTCGCCGGCGTACAAAGAGTATCTTACCGACGCTTCGAAGTCGCCCAAGTTGTAGTACACTTTGGAGATCACAAGGGCAGCCAACGAGCGCTTTTCAAAAGACGAATCCTCGAAGAGCTCTTCCAAATCGGTGATTGAGTTGGCAATTTCAGCCCAGAGTTGGTCGACGACATCATTAAGCGACGTGAGGGCGTAGGCCTTAAGGCTGGTGTCTTCCTCGCCGAGAAGGGCGAGATATGGGGCAGCGGACACGAGAGTCATGGTCTCTGTGATGAAGACGCAGCGGTATATTAATAGTCGAGAACTAGACTACAGTAAAATCTAGTCTTTCTGGTGTCTTGGTGGATGATTAAACGGTATTTTCACCGTGGTAATGGACGATAAAGCTAACGTAAAGACTCCAACTGAACAAAGTACGGCGTCAAATGAGTGAACGGGTACCTATAATACAACGATTTACAACCAACGAAACAGTGATGCAAACAACGACACAATAAATCCTATATTCTCAATCAAAAAGCTCTGACTAAATATACGGGCAAACTTATATCTTCGTGTTGTATCCAAGTGATGGTTCTTCTTCAATGGCACACTACTCTATCACTATTACTAACACTGGCACTTCCTCCAACAAACACTTAGACGCTCACTCCATTAACAGATCGATTGAGTTGCCACCAAACGACGGAGGTAGTGTGCAGGAGTGGATATCGAGGTGTATGTTACCCGGATATGGTGGGTATTGGTGGACATCAGGCTGGTGGTTTTTGGTAGGTAGAATGGACGAGAAGACTTTTGAGGGGTCTGAGGTATTGTAATGTGAGTTCAGGTGCTGAGCACAGTTTGAATAAATTTGGGAGTGAAATGGCACTTATTGGGCAATCCAGTTGTGCTCTGTGTTCACTCATCATTACGCTCATAGTTAAGCAGGAACTCTCACACAACATGTAAACAGTGTTTTCCATTTCAAGTGAAAAATCGACAAATATGGTAGCACAGAAGAACAGCGCTACCACACGAATCTAGGAGTTACTAAGAAGGAAATCGCCAATTTATGGCTGTAAAAGACCAGCTCTGTGAAGAAGAGTAACATTATAGAATTGACAAGTAGTGTAAAGGAATATGGGATTGTATTTGTAACGTTGTTGGGGCTTAAGGCACTCCAGGGAATATGTACATTGACATACAATTGGAGTTCCGTATATTTCTGTCGCTTCGATGTAGAAATCAGATCCAGTTCCGGTTTTACTATTCGAGGCAATTACATCAGAGCTATAACTAGAACTAGAAGGTGTTAAGGTTGTTAATTGTCGACAAGAAGGAAGACTCGAATCATTATTTTGCTTGCTTGCTACTTGTCCTTCCCCAGATGGGACCTAATATTTACTCAAGATTGAATTAGTTGTGAAGTGTTATACTCGTTGAATATCACTCTCCTATTGCTCTACACCACCATTGAATGAACGATATTAATTAGGGAAGCGTATAAGGCAGTATATGAAAGTATATATGGTTTAATTTATACAGGAACAAGAATCGAAGGCATACCGAGGTATTTAGCTTTCGTTTAAACAACAAACGAAAGCTGATTAGGGTTTGGTCAACAAGAACTTGAGCGATATAGTGAGAGCAGCACTCCTGATGGTACAGCCACTAAAAGACACGCAATATTGGTATGCTTAGTACAACAAACGAGTAGCGATCTTGTATGGAGTCTGCTCCAATTGCTCGTACAAAGACTTAATGTCAGTGAGATCCACATCGGAGATATCAGCCATCAAGTAGGCAACATCTCCTCTAGAGTCAGTGTATTGCTTCTCAATGTTATGGTTGGACAAAATGTTGTTGACGGTCTTCAACACACCTGGAACGTTTTGATGGATGTACAACACTCTGACGGTGTTTTGAGCATCCAAGTCCAAGGCTCTCAAGGAGACTTCTGGGAAGTTGACGGCTCCGGAAGAGTTACCTTCGTTTACGTACTTGGTCAAAGCAGAAGCCACTTCAACACCAATAGCAGATTGGGCTTCCTCGGTAGAACCACCGATATGTGGAGACAAGATGACGTTTCTCAATGAGCACAAGTCGGAGGCCCAGTTGTTCAAGCTGTTGACGAATAAGTCTTCACCGTTCTTGGCTGGCTCGTGTGGATACACATCCAATGCAGCACCAGCGATTTTACCAGCCTTCATAGCTTGGACCAAAGCTGGAATATCCACAACAGTTCCTCTAGAAGCGTTGATGACGTAAGAACCATCCTTCATGGCTGCGAATTGTGGACCACTTAACAAGTTCTTGGTTTCAGATGTCTCTGGAACGTGACAAGAGACGAAGTCAGCACGGGACAATAATTCGTCCAAAGAGTCGACTTGCTTGGAGTTACCCAAGGACATGATCATCAAGATATCGTAGTAGATGACATTCATACCCATAGCTTCAGCCAAGACTGACAACTGGGAACCGATGTGACCGTAACCGATGATACCTAAGGTCTTTCCTCTGATTTCCCAACACTTGGCTGAAACCTTGTTCCAGGTACCAGTGTGCATTTCAATAGAACGGTCACCTAATTGTCTGGCTAAGGTGATGATTTCAGCAATGACCAACTCAGCAACAGATCTGGAGTTGGAGAAAGGAGAGTTGAATACAGCAATACCAGACTTGGCAGCGAATTCTAAGTCGACTTGGTTGGTACCAATACAGAAACAACCGATGACAACCAAGTTTCTAGCGTGTTGTAACACATTTTGGGTCAACTTAGTCTTAGATCTGATACCGATGGCGTGAACGTCCTTGATCTTTTCAATCAACTCGTCTTCTGGCAAAGATGTCTTGTAGAACTCGACTTGGTAACCTTGGTTCTTGAAGATGCTGATGGCAGTGACGTTAACGTTCTCCAAAAGCAAGATCTTGATGTCTCCGGTGGAGAAAGGCTTCAAAGCCTTAGTTGGCTTCTTGCTGAATTGCATATACTGGGACAAGTATGATTGAGTTGGGGAAGTTGAAACCGCATTGGAAGGGGAACCAGAGAGGTTCAACGCTTGTTGGAAGCTTTGGGCTATTTGCTGTGGAGAAGACATGACTATATGGGAATTGTGATTGCGAATGGGAAGTAGTACTAACGAGTTTGGAATACCTGTTTCTATTACTTATAACACGTATTCTGAACCTGTTTTATGGTTTATCAGCACTTTCAATGACAAAAGAGAAGATCTGCCAAGTTAAGGACATCTGTGAAATTTTATATTGATTTAGGGTACATCGAATTTTTCAGTATGAGTAATTTCGCAGAACCGACCGGTGGCCGTTACGGAGGCATTATGTATGGGCTACACGTGACTTATACTAATACCCAGCGAATCCGCAAACGCTACGTATACGAAAAATTTTCAACATAACGTGGTTTAGGGGTATCCTGTATGCTGGGGATATTGCTGGGGGATTGGTTATGACTAATAGTGGGTAGTTTACCATGTGTGGGAGGCAAGAGGTAAGACACAAGTGATGAAAGACTGAGAACAAAAGCCTGGGTTGAATGGTTGAGTATAATTCATGATCCGGGGTATCGTTGATAGAGTTGCAGTAGATAAGTACGATAGATCCTCAGAAGCTGACTCTGAACCAAATGTTGACTCCGGAATTGAATCATCTGGATGAAAAAATTAATCATCCAAGAGGAAGACTTCACGTGATGTCATACTATTACTCAGAATACATTAATAATGACATAAGCATATGATTGGACTATAAATTGGTTGTTGCAATAGAACAAGGATTGTTTCTTGAAAACTAGACGAATGGGTATTATTATTTTCTTTTTTTGCTCGCAGAGGACTTCGCCGTTCACTTTTGTAGGATCTAGTGACGTCAAATTCGAAATATGTCAGTCTGAGGAATGTTTCATTCACTCATTCAGAAACAATTCTCGTCTTCACTTATTATGGAGAATTGCTGGATTCAGGGGATCCTAATCTCATGGCATTGTTCTCACACTTCTTTGCATCAACTGATTGCTGCAGCCCTTCCGCTTGTATATTTCAATAAGGTTTTTACACTTGGCCCTGCCATCATCGACCAAAGGCATAATTTCCAAGTAAACTCTAAACATTCGAGATAAATCTGTTTTGCCCGATTGGTAGAAGTAATAGGAGCACTGGAAATTGGCTGCTGGCAGTGCTTGCTCTACGGCCGTTGTGAGTTTAGCACCAGCATAAATTCGCCACATAAGGGGTTATTTGGACGTGCATGTGCTCCCTGAGGCTCGTGGTAAATTTCGTAATAAAGCTTTGCAAATAACCTTTCGTCAATTGCTCCGCTTATTGTGGGCCAGCGCCGTTGTGTATGCGTTTGGATGCAAATACCACGATTCGTGAGATAACAGAATCCATTTACCTGTGATAACTACCGTCGTTGAGCATTCCCCTTGCGTGCGCACCTTGTACATCTCTCTTTGCTGCATTGCACCGAACCAGGCATTGTGCCAAACTGAACCCAGAATTAACCCCAACTAAGTCATTGGCACAAATGCCATGTACCCTGAAACCTCATGCCCATATTGGCTAACAGATAATGACCCATGCCGCAGCACGATCTCTGTCGTCTAACTCTAAAGTGACGCGCGCGGTTGCACGTTACTGCCAAGTTAGACGAGTTGCCAGTGTGTTTATGTTTTGGGAATGGCAGCAGAAAAAATACGAGGCGACGTACATGCTGATAAAATAACAGTGAGATCCAAGCACCTAGCGCTAGGGAGAAGGGAGAGGGAGAGTGAGGCCATAGTATGGTAGTCAGCAGAGGTGCTGTCGTAGTAGTGTAGTATGCTTCGCCAGGAGACTGCATTGGGTGTACGGAAGTGTAGAGCAGCAGAATAGAGTAACAATAACAGAGTATAGCCAGCATTTCTTCCTCTACCATGACCGCCCAGTGCACGAATAGAGCAGATCATTGAAAAATACGAAAGCAATACAAAAAAATTACTACTCCAGTAACACAACCCAATCGGTACAGCAGCGGTTTTTCTCTCCTAATTGTGCTAACACTACGAGAATTAGCGTATCGCTAATTGACGGCTGTTTAGTTAACCTAGGTACGAATTTTTTTTCATTTAGAAGAAATTTCCTGTTCTGCTTGATTTGCTTGGTGCATAATTTGACATTCTTGTTTTGAGCATTTCTATTTTCAGTATTCCGTTACTGTCTAATCTTGTGAATCTTAATATTCTTCTTCTTGAATTCTTTCTTTCTTTTTGCTTCGGTTGTTCTGGACCATCTAAAATTCCCTGATTCTTTATCACCCACAAGAACAGCTAGCCGCCAAGCTGTATACTTTTCTTATTTGACCTACTGCTTCAAACATCGCTGTTACTTATAAGTGGCTCCAGCATTCCACAGAAGTGAATATCCCACCAGTCATCGGTGGATCTGTCAAGTTACCATACATTCCACAGCGCTTAGAAATCACAATACATCCAAGAAGTCGCTTATTCTCCATTCCGACCCCAACTCACCATCCCCTGAATCGGTTACCCTCGTCAGAAGACCACAACAACATCCCTATCTATCTGAGCCATATCGTTAGCCGCCAGCGTGGTCATTGTACTTCATTACTTTGACACACACAATACAGCGGACATCACAAGTAAATGAACATTCCATTAATATCATAACACCACTATTACAATATACTACATACTACAAAATCAATGTCGTTCTCCAGTAAGTCCTTAGACGACTCATTCTCCAGCAATGATCTGTTTGATAACAATGAAACTCAGCGGCAAGCATCACCATTCAACTACCTTTCCCCGGCTACAGCAAACGCAACAGCACATCTTTCACTCACCAAGATCCCTACTGCCCATAATAACATCAAGGTCATTTGTAGGTTCAGACCTCCCATGGATTGGGAGACCTCTGCTCATGGCAAAAGTATAGCCACATTCCCTAATGACCAGAGCGTCTCATTACAATCCAAGGAGCTTGCTACGCTTTTCACTTTTGATAGAGTGTTTGGCCCATACTCCACACAAGCAGATATATACCAATTTTCCATCTCAGAGACTGTAGACGACCTTTTGAATGGTTACAATGGAACCATATTGGCATACGGCCAGACAGGAGGTGGTAAGTCCTATACAATGATGGGTAGCAATAAAAGAGAAGAACACATGGGTATAACGCCGCGGATCTCTCAGGAGATTTTCAATAGAATCGCCAATGGCTCCACAGATATAGAGTACACTGTAGGAGTGTCATACTTTGAGATTCATATGGAACAAATTAGAGATTTGATAGAAGTTGCCAATAATGATGATCCTAACCATAAGTTTTCTATCCACGAAGACAAGTTGAATGGAGTGCATGTCAAAGGGTTGGCACAAGCTTTCGTATCATCTGTTGACGATCTTCTCGATATATTAAACGAAGGGTTGAAGTACAGAACTACTAGTAGTACCCTACTGAATTCTGAGAGTTCTAGGTCCCATGCCATTGTCCAAATAAACTTGTCTCAAAAACACTCACGGACGGATGTCACGAAGAAGTCAAGACTTTTCCTCGTAGACTTGGCAGGTTCTGAAAAGGTAGACAAGACAGGAGCACAAGGTCAAACGTTAGAAGAGGCAAAGAAGATCAATAGCTCTCTATCAGCTCTTGGAAATGTAATTAATGCATTGACAGATGGAAAGTCGACCCATATCCCATACAGAGACTCCAAACTAACTAGAATCCTTCAAGAGTCACTTGGAGGAAATCTGAGAACATCATTAATCATTAATTGCTCACCTTCCTCTGTCAATGAAGCAGAAACGCTCTCTACTCTTCGTTTTGGAACTCGTGCAAAGAACATCAAGAATGTAGCACATGTAAATACCGAATTATCCACAACTGCGCTCAAACAGAAGATAGCTCTGTTAGAAAAGATCAATGATAATAACCTGTCATATATCAGGCAGTTGGAAGCAGAGTTAGCAGAATGGAGAGCAGGAGAGAAGCCACAATATACACCAAAACCACCTACGGCTGTCGGACGTTTAAGTATAATGACACCTAGGACACCTACTAAAGACTTCAGCAGTCGTCTACCAGTACCTACTGCTTCCACTCCTTCAAAAGCAAACTCCTTGCTTCATGATGAATTAGCAAGGAAGGATAAGAAGTTGGAAGATTTGGAGAATACTATTTTGGGAATGAAGATGAAGAATTTACGGAATTCGCACACAGAGGAGTCAAAATTGTTCTCATTGGAAAACTCATTGCATAATATCGGCAACAAACTTAATGATGTAGAACTCATCAACATAAACCTCAGAAAACATCTCTTGATTAGTGAGAAGATCATCGAGTCTCGTGATATGAAGATCAACAAGTTGAAGCTGGCATTGAAGGAGCAACAGCTCTTGATATCTAGAGAGACATTGGGATTCCGCAACAAGTTGGGTGACATACAGGTTAGACTTGAACAACTAAACAAACAGAAACAAGAGGAATTGAACATCAGAAGAGAGACATTGTCATGGGAGAAAGAAAAGGAAAGATTACAATTCACGCCGCTGTTGTACAGAAAGTCATTGGACAACCCAGTGCTTGAAACTGAAACAGTGGAGCATCCAATAGAAGAGATTAGAGACCTGGTAGTTTCTGGTAATGACAGCACCTCTGAGACACTTGCTGAAGCGGAGAAAGAAAACAACCACGGAGGATTTTCCATAAATCTGTCCAAGAGTTTGCAATGGCCCGACAGCCCTACTGAGAGAGTTCGCAGTTTGAAAACTATCTCAATTGCTGGTCTGGATATTACTTCTCAGAGCAGCGTTCTTAATTTCCACCAAGAGTACGTGTCTATTAATGAATTTTTAAAAGAGAGTAGAAGAAGATCCAACATGATACAGAATACAATAGATGAGGTTGAGACTTCCGAGACATCTGGGATGTTTCACGATGTATCTTCCAAATCACCAAAGGGAGGCCTTAATCTTCGCATAGTCAAACCGTTACGTGGTGGAGGTATACCTAATCCGATCCACTTGTTCCATTAATAAAGGAGGCATAATGGAGGTAATCATGCATTAGTGCTATAATACTGTAATAAATAGAGTAATGCCATAGATGTTTTGATAAAAATCAACGAATTTCATGAAATCAATAATAGTGTAGGCGATTAGAATTTTGACAATTTCAGGGTTCCAACAAGGTAGAGACCACCATCTATAGGCAAGCTTATACCATTTATATAATTAGATTGTTGACAGCACAACCATAAGACTGCATTCTGGATGTCTTCTTTACGGCCGTATCTTCTCTTTGGATTGTCGTTAACTAAGGTGTCAGTTTTCTCTTCCACTAAGTACTTCGACATTTTGGTAGGGAAAATACCTGGAGCAATTATGTTTACGTTAACATTCTGGGGACCCAATTGTGTTGCAAGGTTCTTACCTAGATGGGAAACGGCCGCCTTAGAAGCTAAATACCCATAAGTTCCTCCAAAATCAGTTGCAATAGAAGCTGCAACAGACGAAGTTATGATAACTCTGGAGGGATCTTCTTTTGTACCGGCTTTTACTAACAATGGATGGAACAATTGAATGCTTTGAAAAACTGCAGTGACATTAAGATCCAATACCTTTCTAACGGCTCCAATTGGATGCTTGAGGAGGGTTTCACCATAAGCAGCACCAGCGTTGGAAATCAAAATATCCAATTTGTCGATCTTCGTAGCTACTTCTTTGTAGAACTTTTCAAATGCTTTATCGTCGGCAATGTTACAAGCCAAGGATATAATATTTACCTTTTTGCCGTTTTCTTTAGCCAACTGGTCTAACTCAGCCTTAGCTTTGTCACAAGCGTCTTGCTTTCTAGAGGTGATAATGACAGTAGAGGCACCATTGAGAACGAAACTTTCGGCAATGTAGTATCCAATGCCTCGGGAACCTCCAGTGATCAAAGCGATTTTTCCGTTGATGTTAATGTCGACCATTTTAAGCGTTTAATATGCTTTCGATGTTTATTACGGCTTGACAAAAGAAGCTTTAACTTTCAATAGATAGGAATCTCCAAATGATAGCTTCACATGCTGCTTCAACTGAAAGTCCGTTGTCGTGCATACAGAAGTTCCACTTATATACCTTGTTGAGTTATTTTGGCTACAATCCGTTTGCAGTGGCTGGAATAGGTTGATTGACAACCGGAGCTACCTTATATTTGCTATTGCTTCATTCCAGTAACTTGCGATTTGGCAAATGACAAGGTTGTAATAGTAAGAGGTACTTATAAAATGACCAAAGTACTGCTATAGCGAAACATGGGGTAATCTAAGCATGCATATAGTGGTGTTGTTAACGAAGAAGGCTGCGAAAAGTATAGTATGCATGAGTCATTTGGCAGATAGTGGTGGTTCATTGGTGATGGCATTTTTGATATTAAGATAGTACTATGATCGTCAACTTATTCTGGACGGTTGAAATTTATTGTAGAGATACGCTTTCAAATGAAATTAGCCCCAATTGCAAATCTGTTGGCATAGGCCAGTTTGGCAACCAAACGTATTTGGGCAAGGGTATCCCGGAACTACCCCATAAAAAAAAGGCTCATGCGATGTTGAGTGTCTAACTCTTTCCTTATCATCAGCTCTTAGGGCATTGGGGTAATACCGAGAATAATTTAGACTCCTGAGAATATCAGAACCTAAGGAACGTCAAACGCCTATTTCCGAAACAGTGTGTTAAGGATCCTTAGAATCAATAGGACATACCGGAATTTAACGCCCGCAGGACTTTTTTCAGCTGGAAGAATTCCATTGTTCTTATCATTATTGCTTTATCAACTAAATATTTAAGTTCCTTTTCTCTTTCAATTGAAATAACAAACAAACCACTAATACCATCACAGGTCTAAACAAGTAGCATAAGTGGCCCTTAGAGCAAGGCTATTTAGTTGTTGAATAGTTAACAATCTTGAACTCCATTTCCGTATGTCATTTACAGAATCAATTGAATTAACGAGGACGCCTGAGGTTGTGGATTCTGTTGTGTCTTTACCTACAATAGCGATACTTGAAGTTGAGGAGTATGCTACACCTCTAGTGGATGAAGGAAACTTTCCTGACGGGGGCCACAAGGCTTATATGGTTGTTCTTGGCTCTTTTCTAGGCTTAATAGTAAATCTTGGAATTATCAATGCTATAGGTGCAGTGCAAGCTTACGTTTCTACACATCAATTGGCCATGGTAAAAGCTTCTACGGTCTCATGGATTTTCTCTATTTATCTTGCTTTAGCGTATGTATTGGGTATAGTGGTGGGTCCAATTTTTGATCGAAAGGGACCATTGGGGCTCATGATTGCATCCACAATCTTTATATTTGTAGGATTAATGGCATCAGCAAATAGCACCGAAGTGTATCAGTTTATTCTTAGTTTTATTTCATTGGGAATTGGAAATGGTATTGGAATGACACCTTTAATTGGTGTCATCAGTCACTGGTTCCTTAAAAAAAGAGGAAATTGCATCGGCTTAGCCATGAGTGGTGGATCTGTGGGGGGATTGATCTTCCCTTTGATGTTGAGACACTCCTACTCAAAGTTTGGCTATGCATGGGCAATGAGGATATTTGCGTTCACTTGTTTATTTTGTATGGTCATTTCAACTATTCTTGTAAAGGGGAGGCTATCACAAGATTCAACAGAACTGGTCGAGCGGCCATTATCTGAGCACGAGGAAGACGAGGGCTCCAAAAGGCGGAACTTCATTAGAAGGCTTAGTTTTCTTAGTATATTTTCGTTATCCGACTATAAGTACTTATACCTTATTGCAGGGGCATTCTTCTGTGAAGTATCATTGGTAATCCTTCTTACATACTTTGCAACATATGCCATCGCACATGGTGTGTCTGAGTCTACGTCGCTTTTACTATTAACTGCATGGAACGGAGCTGGCATTGCAGGAAGATGGGTCCCGAGCTATTTTTCTGATGAATATGGTCGCTTCAATATGAATATATTGATGCTTTTTATATTTAACTTGAGTATTCTTGTCATTTGGTTACCTTTCGGAGGAAATGTTAAAGTCCTTTTCACATTTGCTGCATTAGGCGGTTTCTGCCAAGGAGCAATATCTAGTCTTCTTCCGGCATGTTTGTCCCAAATTACACCGGCCAATGAAATTGGGTCAAAGTATGGGTTATTGAATACCATCACCAGTATTGGAAACCTCTTCGGCATTCCACTTGCTAGTGTAGTTATCAATGACGGAAGCATCCACAACTATCAGAACTTTGTTGTATTAGTGGGATGCCTTTCAATGGCAGGCTTGGGTTTCTGGTTTATGAGTAGATACACTATTGTTGGATTGCGTTTCAATGTCAGGGTATGAGTCAGAATGGGTGCAAAAAATGCGGCGTAAGGTACCAGGTCATTCTCCATACCATTTTGTATATGAGTTTAAATAAAGCAATAAGAGACTATTCTTGAATCTCAATGTACCTTTGAAAACTTATTCTATCGGATTGGGCTTGCTTCTCTCTTCTAGTCTTCTCTTATGCAATCGTACCTTCGTAACACCCATTCCATCAACAATTCGCAGAAAATAGTTCCGCGTGCGCTGATAACGGAATTTTGAAGTATGGAGAAAAAAATGAAGATGATGTTGTCGGTGATATTGTTCCGTTACAACTCCTACTTCTTCCTTTGCTACTTCTTTAAGGCACAGTTGTTAGATGTGTTCGAGTAGTAAATGGTATATATAGTGGAGTTAAAGTCTCTTTTAGTTTTTATCTATAGTGAGAGCAATTATAAATTATGTCGTCTACGGAGTCAATAGAGGTGACCAGAGTTCGTAGAGACGTAGAGTCGATCTCTCTTCGGTCCTTCACTCCATCAACTGTTGATGTATCACCACAACTCATTTCTGAATACGGGCAAAATAACAATGATAACGAAGAAAGAGAAGAATACTATCCAGATGGTGGTTGGAAAGCATATTCAGTGGTCTTAGGCTCGTTCCTTGGGCTGATAGTCAATCTAGGTATCATCAACTCCATCGGAGCAGTTCAAGCTTATGTATCCACACATCAATTGGCGATGGTAAGTGCTTCTTCCATCTCCTGGATTTTCTCTATTTATTTGGCTTTGGCCTACGCTTTGGGAATGGTTGCAGGGCCCATCTTCGACCGAAGAGGTCCGTTGGAACTCTTGATTGCTTCCACAGTTTTTATATTCGTGGGTTTAATGGCATCGGCAAATAGTACAAAAGTGTACCACTTCATATTGAGTTTTATTGCCCTAGGAATTGGGAATGGTATTGGAATGAACCCATTGATTGGTGTAATTAGCCATTGGTTCAACAAGAAGAGAGGAAATTGTACTGGTATAGCCACAAGCGGAGGTTCCGTGGGAGGATTATTCTTTCCTCTAATGTTGAGACACACATATGCCAAGTACGGTTATACATGGGCAATGAGAATATTTGCATTCACATGTCTCGGATGCATGGTTTTGTCTATTCTATTAGTGAGAGGAAGATTCACTAAAGATGCAAAGAACAAAAGCTCTCCAGCAGAATCGGACGCCGTGGAAGTAGAAAGAACGAAATGGGGCAAGATTTCTAAAAAGTTAAACTTACATAGACTCTTCACTAGGGAAAACTCCAAGTATTTATTGCTAATCGGAGGAGCTTTCTTTGGTGAATTATCGTTGGTTTTACTTATTACTTACTTTGCAACTTATGCCATGGCACAAGGTGTATCTGAGTCCACATCACTCTTATTGTTGACAGTATGGAACGGAACTGGGATTCTTGGTAGGTTGATTCCAGGATATCTATCCGATATCTACGGCCATTTCAACATCAATATTATTATGCTTACCACATACACGTTGAGTATATTTGTTATGTGGTTACCTTTTGGTGATAGCCAGAAAGTACTATTCGCATTTGCAGCCATCGGCGGATACTGTCTGGGATCTATTTTGAGTTTGCTCCCAGCTTGTTTGTCGCAGATTACAAAAGTGAATGAGATCGGTATAAAATATGGAATACTCAATACTGTTTTGAGTACTGGTAACTTGTTCGGTATTCCGTTGGCGAGTGTAGTCATTAGTAGCGGAAGTATACGCAATTACGATCACTTCGTCGTTTTTGTTGGTTGTCTAGCATTGGTGGGAACATTTCTTTGGTGTACAAGCAGATACATGATTGTTGGAGCACGCCTTAACGTGAAGGTATGAGAAAGACTAAATACGAAAGTTGTTCCATTTTGTAAGATGTATAATAGCTTAGTCTACTGAAATTTTATAAGATAACAGTAGTTACTGATATAATATAAAACTAGTGCTTTGATGAACGTTTCCTACAGAATTCTGGCAAAGAAGTTAAGTAACTACTAAGTCACTGAACAAATGGATATAATAAATGCATAAAGCTCTGGAAATCAAACACAATTGGATCATAATAGTGCTCTTACAGGAGAAAAAGCGTTTAACATGTTTTATTGCAAAAAAAGATAAACGTTTCATTTCTGTCAGATTCCTTCAATCAGTGAAAACTTGATTATAATTAAACTGACAGGCGCAAGCGACCAGACATAAATATATTATCTAGTGCAAAGTACGAGACACTTGTTCTCTCCACGTTATCCTGACCACAAAGATAAAAAGTGTCTGACCGTATATGCGGACGTAGTTCCCGATTCGTGGAGATGCGGAATCAGATCCAACGTTATCGATGACAAATTGCGGGACGCTCCGCACGGTAGGAAGGCACAAAACGGCAAAACAAGGCCCTTGGTCTGATAAGTAATTTGATAAACACTGCTTATCGGACAAGTCCAAGACTTAGACCACGGGAGAGCCCTAGAATGGAACTTGTTATTAAATAAGCGAAAATGTCTTCAAACATACGATGATGTATTACTATAATTTGGGGCAAGGCTAAACTACTACTAGTTGAGTATTGTTGGTAAAATCAAACTCAACACAAGTATTATATCAATAGCTTAGACTATTAAGCGATATAGTTCGAATACACACGATGGAAATCACCAAGACAGCTTCTTTACCAAGCGAAAAAAATATCGACCCGCTTCACAACAGCAAGTACGACTTTGCAAGAGACCTAATCGGGTATGGCGAGAAGTCATTTGACCCCAAATGGCCTAATGGCAAGAAAGTTGCAGTTTCCTTCGTGTTAAATTACGAAGAAGGTGGTGAAAGATCATTGCAGTTGGGTGATGACACTCATGAGTTCACGTTATCTACACCCTCAAAGGGATTGAAGGTTCCTTACAGGTGCTTGGACATTGAAAGTGAATACGACTACGGTGCAAGAGTGGGAGTTTGGAGAATATTCAGATTGTTCAAAAAGTACAATTATACTTTGACTGGTTATGTTGTTGGAAAGGCAGCCGAGAGAAACCCCGATGTTATCAATGCATTTCTTAGGGACGGACACGAGATTGCCTCTCATGCTTATCGTTGGATACCCCATGCCGAGTTAACTCCAGAAGTTGAAAAGTCCTACATTATCCACCAACTTGAAACCATAAAGAAGTTGACTGGAGAATATCCACAGGGATGGTACTATGGTAGATTATCTCCTCATTCTATGGGATTGGTTGTTGAAGCGTACAAAGAGCTCGGTGTCCCTCTTTCATACATCAGTGACTACTACGGTGATGATGTTCCTCGGTGGATTGATGTACCAGCAGAAAAGGACTTACCTACTGAAGAAAAAAAGGGTTTAGTATTGGTTCCTTATTCATACGACTGTAATGATTTCAGATTCTTGAATCCGAACGGTTTCAGATCAACTCAAGCATTCCTAGAGCACCTAATCAACGCTTTTACGACATTGTACGAAGAAGCAGATGAAATGGGATGTAAGATGATGACTGTCGGCCTCCACTGTCGTATTGTTGGAAAACCTGGTTACTTCCAAGCATTGAAGAAGTTTATTGAACATATCAATCAATTCCCTGATGTTTGGGTTTGCCGTAGGAAAGACATTGCAAATCATTTCCGTGAAAATTTTCCATATTCTCCAAACTAGGTATGGAAGTCTGTATAGCATTGGTTATGTATTGAATAGATTATGTATTATAAATTACTGATATATCTTTAGTTCACTTATTTACTTATAGGATGTCATTTGGCTTATCATATCCTGCTTGATTTGATCCCAAAAGCTATCGTCAAAGGTAAAGTTAAACGCCTTGTTGTTTGCAGTGTCTCGCAAAGAAGAGCTTTCAATATTAAAGGATTGAGGAGCAGTAGCAGTGATGGGTGTATTATGAGTACTGCCGATACCTGGACTGGTTTTTCCTGTTTCTACTATCTCTACCAAATTTTCAAACAATTCCGAATGTGACCTGGCATCTGGTAACCTTTCAGCAAACACAAATAGTAAGCTTGAACAAGCTCTAATATCATTCTGGATATTGGAAAATGAGGCCTTCCCTTGGTGCCAAAGATAAAACACCAAAGTCACACCTGCCAAGAAGACAGTATTCAAAGCATATAGACTGTATCCCAAAAACGATTCTCGAAAGAGAACTTTATAAGCTCTACATATACCTCCAGCGGCAGCACAACATTCTCTCAAAGCTTGATTTCTTTCAAGTCCAGGAAGTGAATCCGAGGTTAGTTTAGGGAGCATCAACATTAACCTAGCCCGATGGTATAATAATAAAAAGTATTCAAAGCTTTCAGTTCCTTTGAGTGCATCGTCAAGATCCAGTCTTGTAGGTATCTTCTTAGCCCACTCTTCAATCGAATTAAACAAACCATCGAAAGTCTGAGGAAATATTGAATTCTTCCGCACTGAATAAAAGTAGTTGAATATATCCCCTTCTATTTGTCTTACTTTGCAAGTCTCTATTAACGACGTCAATGTTGAAACGGGCTGCTTCATTTCAGGATTTCTCTCTTGTTCCATTTGCAATGTACATAAATCGGATTTGTACTGAAATGCATTGGGATCCTGAGGGTCATCTAGGCTCAACGGTAAAGGAATATCAATAGCATTGTCAGGAATCGAAAATGGCCGACCCATCGCTAGGGATAATAGCCTATCAAAGTTATATGACGACCAAAATAGCCTTTTGCAAAATTCATAATTCACGGCATTTTCAACAGTGATGTTTTGTTTTCTGTGTAGACCCATCAGAATAATCTTCCTCATAGCCAAGCCTGAAAGATCCCAGCTGGATACATTAAATTTCACATCATGAGTTCTACCCACATAGAGTGCAAGAAGTAGACAGGCTTGTATTTGTTGAATAGGTTTGAGAGCAGCCATTTGAAGATGGTCTAGGCTTTGTGATAGATATAGTGATGGAGGGGGGTATATAGTAACTCGCCTCAACTCCTTGCATTTGCAGCCATTTGCAACAACGGCGTAATATAAGAACGATTCCCATGCATTTCTCTGTTTAGTATCTTTGGCGATAACGTTGGTCTCAAAATCATGCTTATTAACGAAGTAATGTCTGTTAAAAGACATTGAAAAGTAAGTGTCTATAAAATCATCTTCCACTTCTTGGGGAATATCAGGAAATTGAAGAGACTTCAAGTCTATTTCGCGTAGCGACGATTCAGATTCTACACTCTCACCTAGGATAGTCTTCCTTAGAGCTTTTACCATAGATATGAATGCTCCTGGTCCTATATAATTCAGAGGCTCTATGGGTTGGTATATTAGAGAGAGTAAAGCAGTGTTCAATTTATTCTTGTCTGATTGTAGATAGTCTTCTCTTTTGGTCTCCAACTGTGAACACCTTGTTTTCATAGTGTCCAACTCTGCGTGTAATTCTGATAGTTTTCCTTCGAGGTTTCTAACATATCTTTCGTACTGAGCAACGGATCGATTTCCTATCAGATTGTCATAGGTGCAGTTATCTTTTGCATTCATGCAATTCAGACATACTGTATTTCCATCGCATTTTCTCTTCTTCAATTTGCATCTGTTGCATGCAACTGCAATTCTCGTTCTCTTCCGAGGGACATCATCACCTTCTCTGTGGCTATCTATTATGGTAGCTCGATCCATCAGTAAATGGTATACCAGTTAGCCGTTTCCGGTTTTTGCAACTACAATGGCCTGCGGAAAATGAGGTGGAACATTCCCACTTTAAGTAATGGGAAAATTCCGCATCTAACAGTGATTAGACACAAGACAAAAAAGAGACTTTTTAGTTCTTATCTACAAAGTCTGCAGGGTGGTGCATATCTGTCAGACAGTTTCCAGGCAATTGGATACGACAGACATCCTTATCCAAGAAGCTGATAGGTCTGCTTCTACATTACGTGTTGCTGTTGAATTGCCAGTTGGCCTGAAGCATGTGGAATATACAATTATTTCCTGTTTTCTTATTTATTTTATTAAGCTAAGTCAAATAATAAATGGGTAATCAATGTAGCCGCGCTCACTGAGATGGTTATAGAACGTTGATCTATTGTATTTGGTAAGAAGCTTTGAGTTAGAAAGTCTGTACACTAGATCTGGATTGCTGATGAAATACCTTCCAAAGGCTAAAGCATCTATCCCAGTATCTTCCAAGATACCCTTGAAGTTTTCAGAGTTCCACCCACCAGCTGAGATCACTGGAGTTGTAGGTAAACATTTTTTCAATGGAGGAATGCTACTTTTGACCATGGTAGCCGATAATGAAGAAGTCTTCGTCTGGTCCTTTTCCAAACCACCGTTACTTTCAGAACGGGCTTCAATAATATGAACATAGCTTAGTTTTCTTTTCTCTAACTCTTGGCACACATACATGAAATGGGTCAAAGGGTCACTATCGTTGGCATCTTGAAAATTATCCCATGGTGAAATTCTAACGCCAACTTTAGTACTGCCGATGGTCGAACAAACAGCATCAATGACATCAAGAACAAACCGAGATCTGTTTTGAATACTCCCACCATATTTATCTGACCTCGTATTGATGTTGTCCTCGAGGAATTGATCGAGCAAGTAGCCGTTAGCCCCGTGGAGCTCTATCCCATCAAACCCTGCTTCCATTGCATTTTTGCTACTTCTACAGAAATCATCGATAACCTTTCTCATGTCTTCCTCTGTCATTTCTCTAGGTATTTCAAATTCCAAATTGGCTTCTTCATAATTCAAGGGTGAACCACTTAACTTAGTTGCAGAACTAGAAACGGGTGTTTCGCCGTTGTTGAACTTCGACAATGACGATCTCCCACAATGGTTGAGTTGAACATAAATAAATCCGCCCTTTTTGTGAACTGCAGACGTTACAAGTTTCCAACTTTCAATTGATTCAGGTGTATCAATTCTAGGGCTATCAGGATGAAGTCCTGCCGTTGGCGATATTGTAGTTCCTTCAGTAAGCAACAATCCACCTTTTGTAGCTCGTTGTGAGTAATACTCTTCCATCAATGGTCCTGGAATATGGTTTTCTGCACGGTATCTAGTTAATGGTGCCATCACTACTCTGTGGCACAACTCAATCTCACCGAGTCTAAGGGGCGTGAATAATTTATCAGTTGACATAATCCTTCCCAGTATCGAACTCTTTGATATCCTTATCATCACTAGTTGATCCCTCGTACTCGTACCTCAACTATATATATCTTCTCTCCATATACGGATGCGGAAGGCTTCCGCACCGAAGCCGTTATTTTCCTGTTTTCACGGAGATCTTATCTAGACGCGGAAACTTTCCATTTGTTGCGGCAACAAATCCGACATTAACTGGAGTAGTTTATCAACGGTGATTCTATCACCCTATGCCCAGATACAGAAATAGTCAAGATAAGATGCCATGACGCATTGTTTCTTCGAAACGTCTAGCATTGTTGCGAATCTGGTATATATAGTTTGACAGCTCTGTACTTAGGCTTGAAGATATTAGCTCGTAGAGAGGTCCCAAGTGCAATTTCCCACACAGCAAATCCTACTTGCAAAAAATAGTAGATCATGGAGCTGTTAAGAAAATTCGACCAATGGGTCTCGGTAAGGAACACAGGTGAAGAAAGAGGCGACGATCAATTGAGGAGTAACGAGGATTTAGATCCCACTCCAGCAGATCGTAGAAGTTGGAAGTTGTACAATTACATTCTAATTTGGTTACAATCAGCGTTCAACGTGAACGAATGGAATACTGGTGCTAGTTTAATGCAGACCTCGGGTCTCCCCCATGGACAAACTATTGGAGCAGCTATTTTTTCAATTTTTGTTGCTTGTGGTTTCACCGTTGCTAATGCAAGAGCGGGCTCTTCATATCATATCGGTTATCCAGCTCTCGCTAGGGCTACTTTTGGTGTCTATGGTGGATACTTCTTTGTATTTGTAAGAGCTTTTGTTGCTATTATTTGGTTCAGTGTTCAAACGTACTATGGTTCTATGTGCTTAGATGTGGCCCTTAGATGTATGTTTGGACACAAATGGTACGACATAAAAAACTCGTTACCTGCTAGTGCTCAAGTAGAAACTAGAATTCTAGTGGCCTTCTTCTTGTTTTGGTTGATTCAGTTTCCTTTGATGCTCGTACATCCAAGATCGATCAGACACTTTTTCACAGTTAAATCCTTTGTGTTGCCTATTGCAACGATTGGAATGTTAATTTTCTGTGTTAAAAAGGGACATGGGCCAGGCAGTTACGATTTGGGGTTGCCTCAAGTAACCTCTTCAGCAGACATCGGTTGGGGTTGGATGGGTATCATGAACTCGATATTTGGAACAATTTCACCAATGATAATTAACCAACCTGATGTCGCTCGATATGCTAAGAAGCCTAGTGATACTGTTTTTCCTCAAGCTATTGGATTTCTTCTGGCTAAGATCATGATTTTAGTCGTCGGTATGGTTGCTACTGCTTCTATTTACAGAGCTTATGGGGTTGTTTACTGGAACATGTGGGACTTGATGAATGCTATCCTTGATCATTCTTGGAATGCTGGAGCCAGGACTGGTATCTTCTTTGTCGCCGTTTCTTTTGGTATTGGAACTGCTGGTACCAATATTTTCGGTAACTCAATTCCGTTTGCTTGTGACATATCTGGCTTGCTTCCAAAATACTTCACTATTGTCAGAGGACAGATTTTCGTTGCCGTACTTGCTTGGGCCATCGTTCCTTGGAAATTCTTAAGCGATGCAGCAAAGTTCCTTACGTTTTTGGGAAGTTACTCTATATTTGTGGGACCAATACTTGGCTGTATGTTGGCAGACTACTACTTTGTCCGTAGAGGAAACTTGCATGTTCCCTCATTGTACACAAAGAATAAGTCTGGAGCTTATCACTATATGTTTGGCTGGAACTTATGGGGCGTTTTTTCTTGGGCTGCTGCTGCTACTCTTGCAATCCCAGGCTTATACAGGGCTTACTACCCTACTTCACTTACCTTAAGTGCTTCCAGAATGTACCAAATGGGATACATTATGACAACTGTTAGCTGTATGGTATTTTACTATTTATTGAGTTTAATTTTCAAACCTAAGATCTACCCAGACTCTCATAGTGAGGCCTCAACTACCTGGGAATACATGAAGTCTACTGATGGTTTCTTTGAGGACGACACTCCAATCGGACGTGTGGGCTACTATGGCGACGTTGAGGTATTCAATGCTGACAAACTTGAGTCATCTGTTGATCCTAGCGTTGTATCTAAGGAAGACAAGCTCATTGAAAAGATTAGTGTTGTTTGAACCTTTTTTAATATTTATCTTCTGATTTTGCTTAATTAACTATTTCTCTCCAATTTTACAATATAAGTAATAACTTAACAATTAATATTGACAATTTGTGTAACAAGAAAGAGTGAATAGGCCGTTCACAAAACCTCTTGCTACAGCGTAGTATTGATATGAGTATACAAAGCAGCTAAAGCGACTCTATCTGTATCATGTTAAAATATTAGTGTATGTTCAGTTGATCTATATATTTCTATGTAAGCTTTTCTTCAATAACGACAATTGTGTCATTAGATTTTGAATCTTCCTTTTCCTCCTTTTCTGTATTTTCACTCTCTTCATCACTATTCGTGGAAACTTTGCTTTCCACATCTGGAATCTTATTATCCTTGGTTAAAATGGACAAAAGCAAAGTGATGCCCGAAAATGCAATTAATATGTAGAGAACAGTTTGATAACTTTTCAAATAAGCATCAAATACAAGTTTTCTGGTGTCTCCAACTAACCCACTCATAAATGCAGGGTTAGAGATCACGGATGCAGTAATATCTGATGGAACAACATCCTTCAACTTCAGTTTAAGTGACGAGTTAAATGCTATTCCACTAATTACGAGTCCAACCGAACCACCGAAACATCTGAAGAAGTTCCTTAGCCCTGTAACGACCGCCCTGTCTGAGGAATGCGAGTTGGCCAATAATGCTAGTAATGTAGGCTGGAATGTAAACCCAATACCACAGCCCTGAATTATGTTAGTACCAACAATTAGACCAATAGAGCTTTCACTATTGTACAAAAGCTTCAATCCCGTTCCCAAAGTCCATAAAATTCCGCCAGCCCATAAGCATTGCACGTATCTTCCTGTTCTACTATTGATTTGCCCCACTACAATTCCAAAAATGCTGCTTGTACAAGTAGCGGGTAATTGGATTACTCCAGCAAGTAATGGATGCCATCCTCTATAATTCTGAAGGTATAAAGGGAGATAGTAAATATCAACAAAGTAAGCCAAACCCATAGAAAAGCACATCAAGAACAAGAAGCATCTTTGTAGATTTGTGAAGAGCCTTAATGGAACGAGGGGTATTTCAGCATAGAATCTTTCGACAGCAAGAAATATCACGAAACAGATGGCACTAATTACGATAAGTACAATAAATATTGTAGACCTCCATGCCCAAGATTGACCCCCACCAGAAAGGGCTACCAAGAACAACACTGAGAATATCATGCTGGATCCAAAACCGAGCCAATCAATAAGTTTTAGTTTATTGGTGAAAGAGCCTTCTACCGGCTTTAGTGGAACAAAGAAAACAACCAATAAAGCACAAACCAAGCACACTGGACAACTGATCCAAAAGGCCCACCTCCATGAAGCATTTTCTGATAACAATCCTCCAATAAAGGGCCCTATACCGTTACCAGCCGAGGTAGCGGCAGCTACGATTCCGAAGTACTTACCTCTTTGTCTAGGAGTAAGCAAATCAGAAAAAGTTATCATCACCAAACTATTCACTCCTCCACCACCAATTCCCGATATGCCTCTAAAAATGAAGAGCATAGTTGCGGACTTCGCAAATCCACAACCCAAGTCTCCAACGAGCAAGCATAGCAATGTGAAAAGGAATACCTGTTTCCTTCCAAAGATATCAGAAAAACGGCCATATAACAATTGAAAATTGGTATTAGCTATCAAATAGGAAGTGCTTGTCCAACTGTTAATTAGAAATGCTTGGTGGAGGTCTTTTGATATTGACGGTATAGCTGTAGATACTGCTGTCTGATCGAAGAAAGAAACAAAGAGTGAGGCTGTTAAACATGACAAGGTTACTAATAGTTTTTTCTTTCCAAGAGTCTGAGACTGATCGGTTAGTATCTGGGTTTCCATAATTGTTCTTTGTAACTCTAAATAAGAGTTTTGCTAACTTATTAGCTTGCCCAGAGAGAAACTTCGAATTATAAATATCACACGTAAAAAACAAGATGGAAGGGACAATCGGCTTTAATCACTTCAGCTATATTACCATATAGGACCAACCGATAGCTTATTTCGGAGACAGTTCATGAATCTCCGGTCATGGCTACTACCCGCGTAATCTAGAAGACCGACTGGTCGTAGAGGCTGCAATATTAGGCCCTATGATTGTGCGGAATTTATGGCTGCGGAAAGAATATCCATCCGGCCTACACAGTGCTTATCATACACCGGAAGGAGCCGCAACATTATCCAATTGCGGAACGACTTCCGCTCTAGATCCTCGAGCATATAGTGTCTGAATATAGCCAAACGGCATTAGATCTGTGCATGTGTTGACAGACATATATTGTGACAATCTGTAAAGTTTGATATACAGTATAAGATACTTATGTACAATGTTTTGTGTCGTATTAAAAAAACAGTATATTAACAAGGAAATTGTTCTTCAAATCAACTCACTGTTGACTTGTAGCGTTTCTACTATTCAAAGCATTATATAACCGAAGTAGCTTATACTCGTACTAATATTCACGTTAAAGATGTCAGTCGTTTCTCTCGAGATTTCAAGGTAAGTATACTTTTGTGCCGAAAATATCCAGTATTGGGTGATACTAACTATAAAACATAGTGATAATTCAATAACTCGCAATGATTTACAGAAGCAATTGAATAAGTTGGGCGTTTCCTTAAGAAAGGAAGAGGAACACGACTACTATACTTTATTGGCTGCTATGGACAAGAGTGTCAAGAAGATTATGGAAATGGACGATTACCATCAACCGACAGATTTGACGAGATTTCCAAGAAAGAACGTGCACCAAGCGGTTGGCAGCGAAAACCCCAACAATGCTTGGGCTTTCAAAGTTGACATCGAAGATACCAAGCCAGCATTATCAAAGTCTAGACCTCTTGAAGGACGCACAATTTGCTTTAAGGACTGTATTGAGATTGCAGGTGTTCCACAGATCGGTGGAACTGACTGCTTCGAGCCATGGACTCCAGAAGCTGATGCTACAGTGGTCAGGCGCGTCTTGGAAGCTGGTGCAAAAGTGGTGGGCTTAGCTACATGCGAGAACCTCTGTTCTTCGACATCGAGTAGCACTTCCAGTATAGGAGATGTCCCAAACCCATACGGTAAAACACACTCAGCTGGTGGAAGTAGCTCCGGTTGTGGCTACTTGGTCGGTTCCGGCGAAGTCGAGCTTGCCATAGGTGCGGATCAAGGTGGAAGTATCAGAGTTCCAAGTTGTCAATGCGGTATAGTTGGCTTAAAACCAACTTTCGGTCTTGTGCCATACACTGGTATTGGAAGTTTAGAATTCAATAACGACCATGCTGGGCCGATGACGAAAACGGTCTTGGATAATGCCCTTGTACTTTCTGTTATTGCAGGGGTCGACGGATATGATGATAGGCAGATGGGCGTTCCACTTCATGAAAATGTACCTGACTACGTAAAGTTACTTAAAGAAAGCTCTGTTAAAGGAATGAAAATAGGCATCTTGAAGGAATCTTTAGACGTTCCTGCCATGTCTGCTGCCATGAAAAAAAAGTTCTTAGAACTGGCAGAGCTATGGAAGTCGCTAGGGGCCGAAGTAGTTGAGATCTCTATTCCTTATCATGAAGTTGCCCCAGAAATTTGGATGACTGGCCAGAGAGTTGCTGGCTGTGTCAGAAAGTTGGGTATTCAAGGTGGTAGAAGAGTGCTCCAATCTAGCAAATACTATGATCATGTCTACCCTTGGACCCAAGATTCGTTTGACAAGGCACCCCCAAATATCAAAAATGGTCTCATCAACGGATTGTATTTGATTGAAAATTATCCTGGATTATATGTCAAGACTATTAACCTAAGTTTCAAAGCAAGAGCTGAGTATGACAAAGCTTTAGATACAGTTGACGTATTAATTACTCCAACTGTTCCCTTCCCTGCTCCCCGTCACGGGGACAGAAATGCCTTACCAATTGAAAGAATTAAAAATACAGTTGGTTTGAATGCCAACACAGGAATTTTCGACATAACGGGACACCCTGCTTTGTCTTTACCAATTGGTTTCTTACCTTCCGAGGAAGACCCTGACATGCAATTTCCGGTGGGCATTCAGATTGTTGGAAAGCATTTCACTGAAGAAAAACTTTACACTGCTGCATATGCCTGGGAACAAGCGTTCAACTGGAAGGATTTGTAGATCTCAGATTTTCAGCTGCTATACATATAAATGATTATGTAAAGTGCATTTTCTAAGCTTAACTCACAGAGTTCACTAAGCGACATAGTTGTTCTAGTCGCTATTTCAGGCGACAGTTACGCAACAATAAGGCGACTAAAAGAAGCCAAGAAAAATTGCAAATCACAGAATTATTCCCGTTGATTTAGGAAACTACTACGTTGCATAAAAATGTTGAAAAAATATTTCATTATAATGTTCTCATCTAGTTCTAAAATGGAATTAATTAATACTAAAGGACGAGTAAAAACTAGCTCATACCTTTTCTTGAGCAACTTTTCCTCTTGCGTAGTTATTGGAAACTGAGAGTAAGTGTAACCTTTGCATGGACACTTCATCCTCGCTTGAGTAATCACCAACGGAGACTTTTCTTGGATTCCTGGATGCGAATATCCTGTCCATTTCCTCTAAAGACTTACCTCTAGTTTCAACGAAGAAGAAGTACACGATCATGAATTCAAAAATATCCCAAAAGACATAGAAAACATAAAACCAGTATCCAATATTCTTCATAGCTTCTGGAGATGCAAACTGATTTATGAACAGGGCAACTCCCGCAGTTACGTTGAGTACAACCATGGAACGTGATCTCAAAACGTTGGATGAAATTTCAGCTGGGTAAATAGGTTGCATTGGCGTGAATGCAAATGAAAACATAATTCCAAATAGGTAGATAAATGCGAGTGCACTTCTAGAAGCAGCAGCAGCTTGTGTAGCTTGATATCTTGCCGTTGAAACTGCCAAGCCGGTGAGACAGAGAGAGCTAGCTAATGTAGAAAACATGAACATCTTTCTTCTACCGACCTTTTCATGAGCAAACGAGCCTATCACGGACGATACCCACGAGACTATAGAGTAGATTGCATTCATCAATACATTTGTAGTCGTTGAAGTCATTCCGATGTTTGTTAACATCGTTGGCAAGTAGTATGAGCATACATTATTACCACTGAACTGACCAAAAAATGCCATGGCAATAACAAGTAAAGAACGATATGTGTTCCTATCCTGGAAGATTGGGCGCATGTCTAAAATCCTAAAAGAAGTAGCAAGCTTGTTGTCTCTGAACGAGTTTTCAATTTGAGCCATCTCATATGCAAGTAGAGGATGGCTCTCATCACCGTTACAGTGAAATTTAGCAATCACTTCTCTTCCCTGTTCTTCTTTTCCAACTCCAACCAACCATCTAGGGCTCTCTGGAATGAACCACCCCAAGACTCCGACTATTCCTGGGAAGAGCGCTTGCATACCAAGTGGAATTCTAAAACTCCTCTCGGTTCCCCCATGATGTATATTAGAACCGTAGCTAGTGAAAGCTGCCAAAATTGAACCAACATACCACAAGGTATTGTAACAGCCCGCAACAATCGATCTATTATTTGAATTAGCAATTTCAGTGACATATAACGAAGCTGCTGTATTAGCTAAGGTTGTAAAGAAACTAAGGAAAAACCTGCCAGCAATTAAAGTCTCTTTGTTTTGCGCAACACTTGTGATAATGGCACCAACAACTGTTCCCCAACAACCAATCAATATCATTTTCTTTCTTCCCCATAAATCAATGAGCGGACAAAAGAAAGCAGCACAAATTTGGCCAACATTGTAAATAGAGAAGACCAAGCCAGTAGCTGTAGAAGAGTTCACGTCCAATTGGAAACGTTCTAGATAATCCTCTTGGGTATAGATACTAGACATCAATGAACCATCAAACCCAGTGTTTGTGCTAACAAAATACACGATGAAACATGACAACAACAATGGTATCATGGGTTTACTTAACAATGGAAATCCCTCAACATGCTGCACGGTATCTGAGCTGATGTTGGGGTCCTCATTCGTTTGAGTAGAAGCAACAGCAAGTTTGGTATCTTTGTCACTCGAAATAGTCATCTTTAGTTATTATGAGTCTTTCTGACAATGAGCATAGAAGACTGAATTGTCAAATTACATTCTTACGTCACCTTTATATTCTGTAATTTTGATCCGAGGTGAACCAACAATTTGGGAAAGAACAATACGCCTCGGCAGCAATTATAAGAATAATAGTTCACGTAAACGCACTAGAGTTTCTTCCCCACATCTTATTGTCAACCTCTAATTATATGATCATTGCCAACCTTGATATCGAGATCTTATCCCAATAAGGCTTGAAACCTGATTCTAATTTCCATTTCTGCCTAGAGCTGCAAAAAAGCTGCCGATTATTTTGACGCGCGGTTATGCAACATGGTCCGTGAATTTCACAAAGAGATTTACAAATTCCGCACCATTCGTACTTGGTATTAATATTGTAGCAACTAATTGAGACGTCAAGACTTTTCTCATGCTTGGAGGCAACTGTGAAGACTGTGCAGTTAATGAGGCACATCTTCTTATGCATTAACCAATTGGAGATTACCCGTAACCGGAGGTAGAAGAAGCCCTGAAGTTACTTGTCCCCACAATTTCTGGATCGGGTGCGTTTGCGTTTGCGTTGCGTTTCCGAAATGAGCATAATAAAGTGGGGGTTGCATGGTAAAGTTCTATCTTTCTAAGCTTCAAACTATATTTTATTTCTTGGTTTTGGTGGAGGATGAAAAAGATGGCAACGTTCCATTGTTTCTAATCCGTTCGTGAAGATTTTCGTTAGCTATGTTGGGATGAGTAAGAAACCCCAGGAAATTGATGAGGGCTATAACTGGTTAAGTCTTGTTCGCTGGGTATTTATGTGAAGCAGTTCAGCACAGAAGCCATGGGGTGACCTTAATTATGATTGGAAATTATATTTATATATCGATTGGTTCTTCACTTTAAATTAAGAAATACCATTCAGATACCAGGCTATCTAGTGGCAAATCTAAAGGCTATGACATTTTACAACAAAAAATCGTTGGCCAGTGTCCTCTCGGACCCAAAGATTGTACAAGAGAACCGCTTGGAAACAAGATCTTACTATCTACCAGAAACTACCCTTTCCTTAAATGGTACATGGGACTTTGCTTATAGCGAGAGCCCCCTTGTTGCTCCCTTACCGAATGAAGAAGGTGTAAACTACGGAAAAATTGATGTTCCTGGCCATTGGCAATTACAGGGCCATGGTCATCCGCACTACACGAATGTTGTCTACCCATTCGTAGTTGACCCGCCACACCCGCCGTCCAAGAATCCTACGGGAACCTATCGTAGAAAGTTCAAGGTTCCAGAAGGTTGGAAAAAAGAAGACTATGAATTTCGTTTAAGATTCGAAGGTGTCGATAACTCGTACCATGTATTCCTTAACGGACGCTTGATTGGTTATAGCGAAGGAAGTAGGAATGCAGCAGAATTCGATATCACCAGTTCAGTCGACTCGCAAGGTGAGAACGAACTCATGGTGAGGGTTTACCAGTGGTCAAGCTCTTCATATATCGAAGATCAAGATCAATGGTGGTTAAGTGGTATCTTCAGAGATGTATACATTCTTGGCTTTAACACTGCTGGTTATGTTAAAGATTTTGAGGTACAAACCACATTTGATGAAAGCTATGAAAACTCTCAATTGGAGGTTACTATCGACTTAAACAAGCTGGCCAATTGTTCAATTGAATTGAAAGATGCGGAGGGAGTACCAGTCTGCAATGAGAATATCGACAAAGGAGATTTGAAGACCAAGCTTACTCTTGGAGTAACGAAGCCGTCAAAATGGACAGCGGAATCTCCCTGTCTTTATCAATTACTGATTGATGTTAAAGATGACAATGGCACGGTCACAAACACGGTTCTCCAAGATGTCGGATTCAGGGTTGTTGAAATTAAGGATGGTTTGATTTCTGTCAATGGTCGTTCTCTATTATTCAGAGGAGTTAACAGACATGACCATCATCCCAAATTCGGAAGGGCAGTTCCCTTAGAATTCATTGAACAAGACTTGTTGTTAATGAAGCGCCACAACATTAATGCGATTAGAACATCTCACTATCCTAACCATCCTAAGTTTTACGAGCTAACCAACAGATTGGGATTATGGGTTTTAGATGAAGCAGATTTGGAGTGTCATGGGTTTTTCGAAGCTGTTCGAAGACCAATTGGATATAGTGATGATGTTGAGTACGATGAGAAAAAGTTGGCTGGTTTCAGAGTCGCAAGCCAATTCACTTCCGATAACAAGGTATGGGAGACAGCATATGTCGATAGAGCCCATCAATTAGTAGTGAGAGATCGTAACCAGCCTTCTGTTGTGATGTGGTCATTGGGAAACGAAGCCTTTCTTGGAAAGAACCACAAACAAATGGCAGACACTATACGGTCATTAGACTCACAGAAAAGACCTATTCATTACGAAGGTGACTTGGATGCAGAAGTTGCCGACGTTTACAGTAGAATGTACTCATCTTTGGGTGTTGTCCTGCTGTTTGCTGGGAAAGATAAACCGTTTATAATGTGTGAATACGCCCATGCCATGGGTAACGGACCAGGCTTATTGAGGCAGTACCAAGAGCTTTTCTACAAACATGCCAACTTGCAAGGTGGTTTTGTCTGGGAATGGGCCAACCATGGACTTGAGGTTATTGATGAAAATGGCCATAAGGTCTTCTTCTACGGTGGCGATTTTAATGACTCCCCCAACGATGGTGTTTTCATCATGGACGGCCTCGTTGATTCGCAACATCTTCCTACGCCTGGTTTGCTTGAGTACAAGAAGGTAATTGAGCCAATTATAGTGGAATTTCAAGAAGACCAAATCACTATCACAAATTCATTTGACTTCGCTGATTTGAGTAACTTTGATTCGTCCTATGAGGTGATTGAGTATTCGAGTTTGGAAAAGAAAGTCTTGGAAAGTGGACATTTAAATATCCCTGATATCCAGTCAAAGGAAAGCAAAACTATCCATTTTCCTTCGATCAAAAAGTCATGGAATATAGAAGCTACGATTTACATTAATGTGGAATTTAGAGTCAAGGATGCAACAAATAGTTTACCATCTGGACATTTAGTTGCATGGGGGCAATATGAGATTCAGAAAGGAAGTCAAATAAAAAAAAGAGAGACCGATGTAGTGGAACGTAAAATGGTGACATTTTCTAATAATGAATCAGATTCCCTTTTAGAAGTTGAATTCAAGAACTCCAAACTCAAATTCGATAAAATTCAAGGAAAAATATTGTACTGGGGTAGTCCAGATCAATCCTTGTGTATTACTGAAGACCTTGGAGATTTGGACAGTTTGACGTTCTGGCGTCCTAGCATCAATAATGACACCCCAACCGACGAGCCATACTGGAAGCAATTTGGGTTGGATGATATGAGAAGAAACATTAGGGATATAACCATTGAATATAAGGGAGAGCAAACTGTGAATATTAAGGTCGAATCTTTTATCGGACCTCCTGTCCTTGCCTGGGGATTTAAGACTTTACAAGTCTACGAAATTATTGATCAACAAATTAAAATATTCACTACATTAGAACCAAAGGGATTTAAAAGCGAATTTGTTCCCAAGACAATCCCAAGGGTGGGGTACGAATTCAACTTGTCGAAGGTTAAATCTGGCAAAGTTCAATGGTTTGGAAGAGGCCCAGGAGAAAGTTATGCCGACAAAAAGGAATCCCAGAAGTTTGATATCCATCTGCACAAGTTTGGAAACTTAGATTATAACTACGAGTATCCGCAAGAGAACGGTAATCATGAAGATACTGAATGGTTGACGGTTAAACTGTCGACTTGCTCCAAAAAGATGTTGATTCATTCTCCAAATAAATTCGGGTTTAAAATATCAGATCAGCATAACTTGCAAGAAGCAAAACACCCTACTGACATAGACCATGGGGATATGTATATGAGATTGGACTATAAACAACATGGTGTGGGAACAGGAGCTTGTGGCCCTGGGGTGTTACCAGAATATCAATTCAAACTAAATGGTGCAATCAAATTTGACTTTGTTTTAGAAATCTTACCATAGTTTTCTCTTTCGAATCAAAAATATCATTTTGTATAGCTCTATTTCAAAGCAAGATTTTATCCCTATTTTTTTATTTTAAAATGTAGGAATGTTCTAAGTGTTTTGAGAAGGTTGTTTAAATACTACAATCATCTTCACATACTGCAATGGATATATAATATTACATGAAAATCTATATGAAAATAGAAGAGGAATTAAAATTTTATACTGTGAGCTTTAGTCCTATTTCTAAAGTATTACTATGCCTTCATAATTAGGCATCTTCATCTTCATCACATACGGTCGTGTACAAAACAACGAGTTCCAATATGGCAGTGGAGCCATTGTCCAAGACGGTGGTCTTAGTTTCAGTTACAGTCGAATAAGAACCCGATGGAACTGAGAAAGGAACCTCAGAAACGTTTGGAGCCTCAGAAACAGTAGATTCAGAAGCAGAAGTAACCGTGGTAGCTATGGCATTAGTAGACTCCACTGATGACACTGGGTCACTGCTTGCTGCTTCGGACTCTGCGGAGGAGGTGCTAGAGCTGGTTGAAGCAGAGGTACCATCTACAGAAGATGCGGTTATCGAAGAAGATGACACAGCGTCAGTGGTTGAAGCGACGGAAGAAGCTTCAGTGGCTGAAGACTCGGAAGACGAAATCTCAGTAGACGAAACTTCAGTTGATGAAGCGTTAGCTGAGGAGGCATCAGTAGAAGAGGCAACAGAAGAAGCATCGGCGGTCACACTGGAAGTAGCATCGGCGGAAGAAGTTTCAACAGAAGAAGAAGACTCAGAAGAAGAAGCTTCGGTGGAAGAAGTTTCACTTGAAGAAGTTTCACTTGAAGAAGCTTCAGTAGAAGAAGCTTCGGTGGAAGAAGTTTCACTTGATGAAGTTTCACTTGAAGAAGCATCAGTAGAAGAAGCCTCAGTGGAAGAAGCCTCAGTGGAAGAAGCCTCAGTGGAAGAAGCCTCGATGGAAGAAGCCTCAGTGGAAGAAGAAACTTCGCTGGAGGAAGCTTCAGCGGAGGAAGAATCTTGGCTAGACGAGGACTCAGTCGAAGTTGATTCTGTAGAGGAAGAAGCCTCAGTCGAAGATGTCTCGGTAGAAGATGTCTCAGTAGAAGAAGCTTCAGCAGAGGAAGTTTCATCAGAACTGGATGGTGACTCAGATGGTTCAGCAAGCGCAGCTGCAACCAAAACAGTACTCCCAGTAATCGTTTCCGTGGTCAAGGCACCATCGGTGGAGTAGATGTATTCTGTCTCGAATATCTTCTCTACCAACCCTACTGTTGTGGTGACCGTAACTGTTGGTGTAGTTGTGACTGTCGTGGTGGAATCATAGCTAGTGGTATCGTCATTGGGGGTGGCCGCACTTGATGCACCTATCAAAGAGAGTAAAATGAGTGTAAATAAGTTGGTTAACTTTGACATGGTGATCGGGCAGATTATGAAAAACGAAGTCCCGCTAATATGATAGGGTAAATGAGATTATGTTTGATTATGCAAATGAAAGCATTCCAAAGCAAAACGTAATTTTGGAATTTAGTCCCAATTATATATCCCTTTCCTAGGATTCCATCAAAATAATTTTCTTGCAGCTATTGTAAGATCCTCGTAAAGATATTGTTTTCTGCTGGGTAAGAGCAGACAGCCAGCCCACGGATTGTTATTGGTGCATCGAAATATGTCATAGAGGGTGGCAGCAAACTAATTAAGCTTCTGCTTTCCCTTATACATGAACTATTTATTGTTCAGGTCGTATAATTAACAATCAACATGTCTATACACTATTGTGAAGGCTGGTTGTATGCGCATTGATGTTGCATTGCGTTTCGCAGCTAACATATTTTTTAGCCAGCAGCCTGCACAGGTGCTTCTCTACTTGTTCCAATTTCCTAGTAGGGAGTTTTTGTGGTGCATATAACCAAGCTAGTATACGGATTTGGATATTAAGAGAGAGTACATCAGCAATCCTCTCTTTTTTAGTCTAGGGTAACATGAGTTTGCCAAGGTGCTATTTCATACTTAGCCACCGGGGGCTAAGTGTGCCCGGGACAACTTGCCGTTGCATTGTTTTAGGCCATGTTGGGCAAGATCTTCACGCCATCGCACTGCGGAGTCCTTCGGTGATTCCTAATAATTCCCATTTAGACCTACTTATGTATATCTAAATCAAGATGAATAAGTGGTGGCGCGCCTTCGACAAACTTGCGGGTTGTAGTTGAGTTTTGTCTATCAATGGGGTGATGTGTTCTCCATTGTAGTGATCTTCTGGAATCATTCTACAACACTCTAACAATGTAATTATAGTACAATGTGCATTAATTATGCCATTTACATATATAATATGGAAGACTATAATGGTACACCAAGACTCTGCTGATCACTTCTGTGATATCAACAGACCGGATCCGGGACTCTTGGTAGTATTCCTTTGCCTTGGGGCTCACTTCTGGCTATCGCTCCTTTTGAGATGAGGAAGCATGTCTACCCCCAAGTAAATTTCTATACACCAATTTTTTGTGTCTATATTCTATAGGTTGTGCATTCAAATCAACCACTAAACAGAATCTTTTCTCGATTAGAGGCTGGTTGTGTACCGCTATTAGTATATGCATGGTGTGTTTTAATATCAAGAAACCGTGCATTCCATACTAGCTATCAAAAGATGGTTTTGATCCTTGACGTCGTACAGTTCGCCTGGCTGAATTTAGTAATAATCATGTAAGGATTATACCGTTCATTTCCCCAAAGTTGGGCATTTTATACCGAAGTTAACTTTTATTATTTAACATTCGATTGGTGTTTACTACAGTAGTCTATCTGTACTGTTACTCTTTTGTATCCGGAGTAGTTCTTTTCTTGATGTCCTCGATGCTGTCGACCAATCTGGGAAATTCATTGCCCAATTTGTTACCTAGCACATCTCTCAATTTTGCAAAACCGTGCATCTTGCCCTTCAACCTGGCATTGCTTTTAGCCGTCACTTCTATGAATTCTCTTGTGTAAATGTCAGGATTTCTTCCATCCTCAATATATGATATCACGTCGACGGGGATGGGGTACTGGTGGGTAAATGGGCTGGATGTCAAGCCAGAGAGCTGACTTATCACCTGATTCGTCTTGTGGGTCAATGCGGTGTGTGATTGAGCTGTACCCTGGTTGTCGTGGACAAGGACTCCCAACTCTATGAACGACTCGATCAACGCCAGGACTTGTTCGGCTGTCGCTATCAACGCTTCGTTCTCCGGCTTCGGTTCTATACTGGAGGTAGTCATAATAGTGTGAGACAGAATGTAAGAAAGATCGAAATTCTTGTGTAGAAGATATACAGATATCTATATAATACGATTACGGGTATTTACAGCTAATTATTCTTCCTATTCCTCCTATTCCTATGTCTCCACAACAATAACCACAACTTAAAAACAACAGTATACCTATCTAACCAATACAACTAAACCGCAACGGCCTGAACCTCAACTCACTCAAATCCACCATTTCTTTTGTTTCCTGCTGCGACATGCGACATCGACATGTTCGTCCGCAACTTTTGCTTGCGCATAGCACATACCTGTGCGCGACTTTTTTAGGCAGAAATCGGCAATCCACTGTCTGTCCAGATTTCGCACCTCCTGCAGAAAAAACCAGGATTTTGGAACATACTCGAAAATGGAGCACCGAATAAGATTCTGGTATTCGGTAGTAGGCCGTTAGTAAAGTCAAATTGACAGGCTATCCTCAAACGATTCTGAGTAGTAGATCCGTATTCTGGATACCAAAGAATCCCCCACAACTCCATGTCTTTATTCGTGAGTTTTCGCTACGATAAACAAAAGTATCGTGAAATAGAAGCTTCGCGGCCTCCCTCTTCTCAAATTGTTCAGTTCTCTCAAGAGGAAGAGTTTAACAGCTATATCACAATGGACTCCACGCCGTCTAAAATCGTCAGGTTGCAGTACCAGCACCGGAACGGATTTGATTCTCCTCCTATCCAGTCTTCGCCAGTCAGAAGTTCCGTTTATCGTAGCCGAAATAGGGCTATCACCCCTCCCACAGATGTTGCAACTTCTGAGTTCGCCAGCGACTCCAATACCATTGGAGTGACCCGAGCAGAAATTGCCCAGAGTTTCCACCAGGACTCGAGCCGGCTTCCGAGCTATTCGAACTCGAACTCGGGACTCAGTTCTCATGCTTCGCCTTCTAGCCAACTTGGGTCATCGCCCGATGGCACTTATACGGTCGAGCCGTATGTATACCCTGCGAAACTGTACCAGGAAGCACTCAAATCCATACATGAATACCTGCAAAAATATGTGTCTACACCCCGGTCAGAGGATGGCACAATCTCAGTAATACATAACCAACAGGTCGAACAAGAGTGGTACGGAGATTTGAAGGTGATAGCAGACCGTCTTCACCTTTTACGAGAAGCCCATAGAGCCGTCCAGCTAATCAAAAAGAGGAAGATTTCAGGAAAATTCGACATAGGAAGCTCGTTACCGTTAGACCTGTCTAACAACCCTACGACCACGAACAGTCCGTTGAACTCGACTCCGTTTGGACTGGACGATGAGGACCAAGTCCAGGAGAATGACAACTTGCTGCAACAAGAGGAAGACGACAGCAGTAGCAATAGTGCCACCGATAGTACAATACCTATGGGTAGACGGACTCCTCGCAAAAGGGTGCAATTTCAGGTTTAGGCTTGGGAGTATAATATAGCATGCGGTTTATAGCCAGATAGTCATAATTAAATCGTTAGGATACGATTTGAATGAGAGAACCATAAGATTAACCATAGTGTAGAATATTAGTAGGAGATTATGGAGTATGTGAATTCATATGTATTGGGATGTCTTGGGGCATAATATTAAACATATTGTTTTACCGGCCCTAGTTTGACTATTACATTATGGGGGTTATAATAGTGAGTAACAAATATGGAAGCAGAAAAAGTCCTACTCTATTTAAAAACAGTGTTGTATCCTATGTTAGACACTGGACGATAGCGACCTTTTGTTGAAGAGAGTGTTCCAAAAGAAAGGAAAGAACCGTAGTTTCTGTTCCACTCTTGAATTTCGTGTTTAAATATCTAGTTGTAGAAGTTATGCAACCACTTCCATATTTACAGTCTCTTTGGTCTTGAGTTCTGCATTACAAAGTAGAACACTACAAAGACATACATTAAAATTGGTACGAGGGGCATTCCCAGTATTACTATGAAGAAGTGTGAAAGAATTTTCTTTTTGGTCTTTTCACATCTATTCCAACTCCATACCTACTCTACTCCCAATCTGCACACCATCCATCGTGCACCATGTCTTTTCCTGCCATCACCACTATCCATGTCTTCACCTGCCATCACCACCATCCACGTCTTCACCAGCCATCCATTACCCGACATCAAAGTTGCAAATCAACGACATTGGCGACATTTTCATACATGTTCAGTTCACCACCTGCACACAGCACACCCTTCATATCAACGTCAAGCAATAGCAATGTTAACTATGATAAACCAACAGTCATCTAGACATTTCTTGCCAAATCCATCCCATACTCGGGTCTCCTAATAGTATGGATCTCACACTGAAATCACTATCTGATCTCTTTCACAGCTATGTTAATATGCCCGTAATGACTATGCCATGCGATCACCGCGACATTGCTGCAACCGCTGCAAAACCAGCGACATCCAAGATAGACCATACAAGAAACACCATATATACATACAACATACATGCAAAACAAGACACACAGCAAGAAACTCCCTAATAGACATAGTTACATACATAAACACATCCTTTAATACCTTTACCAACCAACTTACAGAAATAATAGCATCCAACAGACACCACATACGACATTATCCACATGACATTATCCACACGACATATCCTCCATTCAACTCTCCTGCACACTATCTCCTCGAAATCAAGGTAACAATTTCCACTGTTAACATTGACTCAAAACAGCTGACATTCATAGAAACCTATATTTAATATTTTGCATAATCACCAGGAGGTGAGAATAAAGTAGTTTCTACTACCAGATCCATTAAATTCATGAATAAATACATTTACTAACTAAAAGGAATGAGATGTTACAACAACTAAATCCAAGACATTCACGGCCATCTACTAAGCACTCACTCACGCATATACGACTTATATTATACACACTACGGTACTGGCACTGCAACAGCAACTGCAACTGCAGCTGACACTCTCTTGCACCCATTAAGACACTCTCCACCACCCATCAAGACACTCTTTAAGACATTCATTTAGTGAGTACACCACTTACTCAGTGGACACCACTCGCCCACTCACTCACTTACTTACTCAGTGAAACACCACTGTACCACCCACTAAGACACTCTCTTGCACCCATTCGCCCAATCACTCGACCACCCACTACTGCGACATACCAACACGACATTATTCATCCTCCATTTCCCCTCCTGCACACTGCACCCTCGATATCAAGTTATCAATTCCACTGTTAACGGTAATTACTATGACTATCAGTGTGTTCTTCTCCTTCTCCTTCTCTCCAGTCAGCTTCCCTGTTCCCCGGCACACAATGAAGCCTGTAGTCTCCACCGGAAATGCGTACTGCTGTACCATCTTGTCGTCGTTCGCCATCGTGATCTTGTCGGTGATCGGGCTCTTGTTCAAAACCGGCCACGAGTCGATGATGGGGTCGATCAACGACCCAGAAGACGGCGAAGCCGTCGCCAAGACGGTGTTCGGAGCGGTGTTTGTGTACCTCGCGTTCCTTGTGTTCTGCGGGTTGCAGATCGTGTTGATCAAAAGACAGGATAGAATCCAGTTGTGAGGCAATTAAGACGGTACTCGTAGAGTCAATTAGTTAAATTGGCTTGCGATAAGAGTCGACATCGACATTGGTTGAAGATAGTTAAAATCTGGTGAGTGGTATGTGACAAGCCTGCTGGTTTGCATGGTTTTCATCGGATTCGCTGCTTATAGGCTTCCGGACTCATTAGCTTATTGGCTTACTGTGTCTATCTTGTAAACAACGATCACATTACGAAGAACATAAATAGTGGGAATGCCACTAAATCACGGAAATCTATAAGTAATGGCATAGCTATATCAGTTTCATGATAGCTATATCAAATTTCATTATACTGTCATCAATAACCCATTGGATTTCCATTTCAATTTAATTTCATTTCTACTTTGCAATGCTGAGGAATGGATAGCCCGAGTCAGACCAGACTTGGCTACAACTCCGAAGCAGCATCTTTTGTTACATCTTTTTAGTCATAGAAACGTTTGAATAAACAAGTAATACTTGTGATACTTTTGAGAGGGCGTAATGGGATAGATCTGTAGTAAGTGTAATTTAGATGATAAAGACTGTATTTTTTAAAGAGAAACGGAGACAATTGGAGCTCTAGAGCATATAGCATATGGTAGTTCTTGTAGTCCTCTATTTTCTGTTGTTCTTCATATCATCTTCATATCATCTTCATATCATCTTCTCTCCTTCTCTCCTTCTCTTCTAATAGTCTGCTTTTCTCTTCCTACAGTGTCATTCATCCAATAAATAAATATATTCTTAAGTTATGTTAAAATAGTATAGTCAACGACATGAGTCTCCAATGGATTAGAATACCGACTTGAAAGTGGAACTCGTCATAATCTGTTACTCCCCTCCTTTACAACTTGGCGACGGCGTCCTTTCCTCCCTTCCATTGGATTCCTCCAGACCAATCACAGAGATCAAACACCAACTGTCTCAACTCCTCCAATTCCTCAAGCGAAACTCCCAAGTTATGGGCACCCCTCAAATGGCCCTTCAATTGTGGGTTCACATCCTGTGGGATCAAACTGGCCACGATACACATAGACGACTCTCTGCTGGAGAGAATGTCCGTGAAACTCAACAACGGAGAGTAGACATTCTGGTACGCCCATATCCACAAGTCTGGGTAGGCGTTGTACATCTGTCTTTTGACACGAGTGTTGACCTTATTGGTGTAGATCTGGTTCCAGAACTCCGAGCCTCGAGTCAAGTCACTTTGAATCTGCTTGGCATTGATTGAACTTGGAGAAATGGGTCCGTCTATGGTCTCAGTGGTGAGCGAGTTGTTGTCATCTTCGAACCTTGTTCCCGTAGCGTCTTCACCAGCGATCTGAGATGACGAAAGATGTCCAGGGTACACTACAGACTTTCTCTCAGGCAAACTCGATGGCCTGATGCCTGTAGGAGTGACGGTTTTCAACACCATCAAGGCGTTGATCGCCTTTGGCAAGCCTGCCAACGCACTGCTCTTCAAGATCACTTCTCTGAACTTGGCAGCGATGCTGGCCTGCGAGCTATGGATATCCTCGGTTCTCGAGAACTTGTACTTAAGCGGCAACTTATCGTGGTAAGTGTAAGGTATCAACACATCTGGAAGGTTCACACCAACAGCAGTGAACTCCATGAACTTCTGCGACGAGGAGATCGAGTCTTGGGCCAACCGGAGCAAGTAGGGGTCGGTGAGAAGCGACTGCTCGGTGGAGAACTCCAAGAGCTGCTGTCTCAAGGCGAAGTGGAAGATCTTGGGGATCTCTTGGGGTTGGTTGATCACGGTCAAGCAAGCACAGGCCACGAGGAACCACAGGTTGTGGAGCGTCGGGTAGTTGTAGGCGAGCTTGACCAAGCGGTCGGCGGTGAGCAATGACATGGGGATGGTAGTCTTGATGAAAAGTCAATGAAAAGTTAACAAACGTGTACGTCGATGGCAATGAACAGTCAATGAACAGTCAATGAACAGTCAAGCACAAGTCGATGGTGATGTCAATAGCGTTGTATGGACAGTCAATGAAAAGTTAATGACAAGCCAATGGTGATTTCAATGGCGTGGTAATGACGATTTTCAGAAGTTAACAGTAGTCGATGAAAGCTAATGAACAGGTACCGAGGAGTTAACAAGTAGTTACCAAGAAGGTAATGAATAATTAATAACAAGATAACAGAAGTCAATGAATGATCACTGACAAGTTATGAAAAGTCAAAGGTGATAATAAGAACAACGGTAATGTCAATGTCAATGTCAATAGTAATGTCAATATTTTACCTCAACGACGAAGTATAACACTACTTAACGATGTGAAGACGTAATGGGCAGTCTAGGCACGAAACGGCAATACAGAAGTACTGATCTGATAGGCTCTTGGTTGGAGGCTCTTTCTATATCAATAATGGACAAACGTTGGACAAATCTTGGACAAATCTTGGACAAGCTATCACTATCAACACTAACAATTAATGGAACAACGAAAGCAAAGAACAGGAATAGGAACAGGAACAGTAACAGGAAGGAATACGAATAACTGTAAAGGCTTGAACTTCCAGACGATGATATGGATACGTTGAATACAATAACACAACAATATCGAACACTCGGATGAATATGATATCGCTTCTTCTATCTAACTTCAATCTCTTCTCGAAACACACCAGCTATGAATGTAGTAAAGCTATAATGTGGTAAAGCTATAATGTGGTAAAGCTATAATGTGGTAAAGCTATAATGTGGTAAAGCTATAATGTAGTAAAGCTCTCTTGTAGTAATGCTACAATGCTACAACACTCACTACAACAACTTGTAAAGAACAACTCTTATAAAGAACAATAACGAATAACAAAGTTTCTATGGAGAATCAGTTTATACGCCGGTCTTCACTGTCAGGAAATAGTATACAGAGAAGAGTAGCCAAGATTATACAGAGACACAACAAAGCTAACACAAGAATAAGAACTTCAAGATCTACACCTCTACAACCTCTACAACCTCTACATCATATCTACCTTACCTTACATCTAGCCTACAAGTGATACCCACTACCACCATCTCTTCCCTTCCCTTCTCATCGCTATGGCCGTAGTGTCCTGTTAGCAGAAGGGGTGGAAAATCCCGTCTGACGACCGGTGGAAGGGTTTCTGCTCGGCCGCTGGCTGCTGATATTTTCCACCGATGAAACCCGCGGAAATCTGGGGTTTCCGAGTGGGGGGCTCCAGTGAGGTCACGTGACGTCAAACCGGGGAATGCGTGTGTGGAAAGATTATGTGCAGGTCGTGTATATCGTGAGCCTCGGGTGTGAGTTGTGGAATGGTAGTTGCAAATGGATGCAAAAAAGTGTGGATCTGGGGGCAATGGTGGGACAGGAGGTTGCAGTGTTTAAAGTCGAATATATGTGGTTTGTGGAATGGTAGTGGCTTGAAAGTCAAACGATGACATTCCTCAAGAGGTGAAAAAGTTGATAGAGAAGCTTTGCCATGCCAAAATTCTTGAGTTCCTGCGGAGCTGGTGATGGGTGCAATTGTGAACTCAAAGTATATGTCGTAATACAACTAGTAATTGCACGGAGATGAGCTGTGGCCAATTCATTAGAATACGAATTTAACTATTATGTAGTCGCTTCCGAACTGCTTGAAGGATAATTCGTAGAAAATTGGCAAGAAATGAACTATAAACATACAACATGTGAATTTAAACGAATACATTAACATAGATAGACATATACAACACTATAAAAAAAGTCACAACCAAGTAGCTAAGCGTTAGCTCTGATGATTTGCTTAATTGCATCGACGACAGCAACTTCTAATGAAAGTGGCTCATATTCTAACAACTTTTTAGACTTGGCATCATCGACTTTTGAAACAAGAATCTCGGTATCGTCAGGGTTCCCCACAGGTAACCTCTCACGAAGTTCTGGGAAATTTTTTCTAATGATGTTCAAGATCTTCTGGCCACTGAAGTTTTCACTGTAAGTAATAATTCTCTGTTCTTTGGCTTCATCCTTCTCAAATGCAATTATATGCGCCCTTGCAACATCTCTCACATCAACAAACTGACCGAAATGTCCTGGAATTTCGTCATCCTTCTTCAATTTGTAAACACCACCCACAATCTCAGCAGTTAAGTTCAACTCTCCCTTTGCATCAGCATCCTGCGCTTGAGGACCAAAAACATAGACAGGGTTGACCGTAGAAAGAGTGAAAGCAGGCTTGTTGGACTTAACATAGTCCCAAGCAGCCTTCTCTGCCAATGTCTTCGATGCAAAGTACGCACTTAAGGGGTTTGACTTACCTTCTTCGTAAGTGATTGGACTGAAGATATCCTCAGTAGCTTCAAACGTCGGGTCATTGATTTGTTCTGGAGTAACTATGGCAACTAAAGAACTAGTTAAGACAACACGCTTGATGTGAGGAGCAAACTTTCCAATAGACTCCAAGACATATTTGGTACCATTGATAGCAGGAATTAAAACGTCTTTCTCGTTGTCTTCTGCTGAGAAAGTAGCTGGTGAGGCAGTGTGCAAAAAGACAGTAACTTCGGGGTGTTTCTTCACAGCTTCGTCGAAAGCACCTTGCTTCTCTAACACTGGAATAACTTCGTATTGAAAGTGTGTGCCGTAGACCTTCTTCAATTTTTCACCCTTATCAGAAGATCTGACAGATCCCACAACCTTGTAGTTCTTGGAAATAAGAAGAGTAATGATTTGTTGAGCAACGAAACCGGTTGCGCCTGAAACAAAAACGGAGGTAGTCATGTTATTGAAATTTATTATATGATACTTGAGAGTGTAATTAACTTGAATGAGTAAGCTGATGATACAAAAAAATTATAGATTTGATTTAATGATTCCATCCCACTTCTTATATACTCGGGCAACTCAATTGCTGCCACCACAGCAGATTTCAAGTCAACAGTATCCTTTAGTCTCCTCTCAAGCCACATAACACCCTCTGCAGCGTTCGTGCTAACATTTGCAGCTATTCGGAAGTATGTCAGCCATGCGTTACCTCGCATTGCTTACCTCGCATGGCTTACCTCACATTCCACGGAAAACGTCCCAATGAGGACACCCCCGTCCCAGGTGCATATACTTCATTGGATTTATAATCAGGTACTCACTACCAATTGACCAAGTTACCTATGTCCCCCTTTTAGTACGGTTGGAACTACATACCAAGGAGGGTTATCTCCATGCCACAAAACGGTTTCGGCTTGGGCTGCTTTTGAGATATCAAGGCGTACAAACGGTACTGCAAAAAATAAAACCTTAAATCCTTAACCGGTCTGGCTTATGTTTAAGAGAACTGTGGAGTAGTATCTGTCAGCTTTAACCGTTCACCACAGGTTATGTGATTCACCCCTATTTTGCAGAGGTTCTGGCACTTCACTGCAGAATGGTAACGGATTGGATCCCATTTGTCATATTTTTTGCACCCTCTTGCGTCCAAAAACGGTTTGTAATCATGGGTGATTCACACTGATTGCATGAAATATGGGAGTGAGTAGACGGTAACTATCTTAATCCAGTGAAAAGATGGCGTAGTTTCCATTTTAATGTTTCTAGTGATGTCACGGTTGGACTGCTGTTGTCTGGAAGGATTTTATTGGCTTCATAGAGAGAAGGACAACTTGAAAAACTTGGTCAGCAAATGAATGCAAAGCTAAAGTATCTCTGTCGGAGTTTTGGCAGCCGTTGCAATATTTTTTTGCATCCTAACGGTGACAATGGATTTCTGAATTTAATGGCTTTGAGGACCGTATTGAATGATATTCTAATTACATGAAGGTGTATAGTTTAATTACATGATCTTGGCGGGGAATTTTATTAAAATTGGCTTTGAATATAATTCCTATGACTGTTTTATTTTGCTCTATATTTAGTCCATTTTATGTATCACTTGCCGGTCTCCTCTTTCCAATTGACAGTAATTAGCTGTCGTTCTCATATCATACATTATTCGCCAAAAATAGTATGTGTTTGTGTTCCATATTATTGGAAGACTATTCCTTATTCTCCTTTCCCAGTCGTATACTCGAGCGTATCCAACTACGACTTATGTTATCTTTCATCCTCTTCCCCTGCTCATTCGTCCAAGGTCCCATGGCCCAGAAATGCAGCAAGCTACTAAAAGCAGGAGCAATCCTAGAATTCAATAACCTGAATGGAATATCCTCTTGAACCGAAACCTCTCGTGTCAGAGACTCTGTCAATAAGGTACTCGCTAATTTACGAATGGACTCATTTTTCTCTATCAACTCATCAATTTTAGCATTGGCTGCGTCAATGGCACTTTGAACCAGCTTTTCAACTGTTTTGAAAGCAGACAAGGAATCAGCACCTACTTTAGGTTCCCACGGTCTCATAGTCTTGTCAATTGGAACCCATCTATTAGTGTTTCTCCATCCTTCTGAACCTACCATTTCCGTTATTCTCAGAACTGCTCTTTTAAAAGCAAACTTCTCGTCATCCCCAGTAAAAGCTCGCAAATTCTTGAAGTCCACAGTCTGAGGCTCTACCTGAATTGGTCCCTTCCCTGTTATTGCGGTTTTCACACTTTTCGTAAATTCGTTAAATGACTCCATATTATTTTGATCATACGAAGCCACGTTAGGACGATAAGGATTGGAAGCTGCAATCGCCGTCTTGGCAAACATTTCTTCATCTTGAACCTCCAATCTATTTGCATTGCCTTCATCCATCTTCTCAAGTATTTTCTTGATTTCTGGTTTCAAGTTATCCAGAGCATCAGGAAAGAACAAATAGTCCACTTCTACTTCACTTCTCATAAAGAATTGACATTTGGCTTCATACAAAGCATCCAAAAACGAGATAAACCTTCTAGCCTCATTTTTCATCTTCGTAGTCATAATGGGAACGTTATCCAATATGACTGTATTGTAGCGAGATGCCAAAGTGATATAGTCAGATGAAGAATACAAACCTTGACAGATATACTCATAATCCAAATAGCAAACGGTATCATCGTTGAAGGTCATCGGAATATGGGTTGTTCTATTGTAAACTGTGATATAAGATGGTTTACCTCCCAATGACTCCAACAGCATATCTGAAGTTACCTCAGGAGAATCTTCACTGTATCCCAAAGCCTTAGTCTTAATCAATTTCAACCATGCTTTATCATTATTAGGGTTATTCAGTTTCACAACTAAATTAGGATCGGTAGATGCCTCGGATGCAAATGCAAGTCTATAATCCTTTGTAGATCTCATATCTACTGATACACATCTTGCACTCAATATGCCGACAAAGCTCTTAAACTTCTTCTTGTGGAATTCATTCGAGTAAAGCTCTTCCGGTAACTTATTTGAAGTAGCTACCAAGACACCACCTAGCTTGAAGTAATATGTAAATAAGATCTTGATAATGTTAGCTGCAGCGATATCTGGCAACATGAACTCATCCAACATAAGAACTGTGTTCTTCTTAATCATCTTCTGTGCTATTTCAAAAAGGACAAACTCATTCTCCATTGTATACTTCAGCACTCTTTGTCCGTTAGGCAAAGTTGAAGTAAACAATCTCTCATTCTGAATTCTATGCATCTCGTTAAACACCCATAGGATAAAGTTATTATAATGCCACCTCATCTTGGACTTATGAGGCAACGATGCAGCAAATATATCCATTAACATAGATTTTCCACATCCAACTTCTCCATTGATTATCAACCCATGAGGAGAAGCAAAGTTATAAAGTTCATCTTCATCAGTTATGAATCTGACTATTTCCTTCTTCTCTACTTCTGGATCTTTCTTGAAGAGGTTCTGGAACGCTCTCAACTTAGCCAATGAGCCAGAACCTTCATTGGCCAAAGAAGCAGCTTGCTTCAACTCTATCTTACGAAGAAGAAGACTGATTTTGATCAGAAGTTCCTCTGGAGGAGAGTACTCCAAGACACGATGATATAATTTCTGGAATTCTTTCATCGTTCTAAGTTGCAACTCGTCTTTTTGCAACAACCCATTCAGAACGTAATTCTGATAAAGAATAAACGGGTCTGTGATAGCGACTCCGGTGATAGAACCGTCACTTTCATGCTCCCTTTTATAATTACTTCCAACAGGTAGTCTTCCTTCAACCCCACAAGGCCCCGAAGAAAAGACTACTGTTGAGTACCATTTCTGACGAGTATTCAGAACTGTTCTTGCCTTCACTAGAAGTCCATAGCAAGTAGAACGCATACCCAAGACTGACTATAAACCACCAAGATAAAACAATCCAAACTTCACCAAACTACAAAGTAAAAGTCCAAATACTAAACTAGACACGTCTACGCGTGTTTACAACCAATATATAATGTCCAAGACCGAAAACTGTCTTCTTATCTCGTCTTCCAAATAACCGTTTAACTTAAAGTTATCTGAAAAATCGGTAATTCCGTATTCCGGGGATGGAAATGTACTGCGTCATGGATGTATGGCCCGATTCGGATATATAAATGTATGCAATTGATTAGATTGATTATAAAAATCTTGGAGATGCCGTATTCATGTATATGTATATTGCATCTGGTGATGGCAAATGGGGTTTACGAGGTTTAGCTTCTTTTTGGCTTTTTTATAAGTTATTCTATTAATGCCTTACATATATCAAATTGAGGTGTATGCTTAGAAGAATATGTAAGTATGAAGATCATTAGGGTTTCGTCTCGGGAGAAGCGTTTTTACTATTGGCATTGCTGCTGGTACTGCCAGCCACATTACTGTTACTATTATTGGCAAGATTCAACTTCATTTGCGCAAATTTCCGGTCCAACGAGTTGGACAAGCCGTTCATCTCCTCGTCTGAACGGCCATACAACTCGGACCACCATTTGACATCAGCAAAGTTGAAAAATATGACCCCATCATCGGGTTGCTCTCCTCCGTTGTAACTCTTGTTGGCAAACTCCGTTGGGCGCGAATTGAAATAGTCCCATGCGGAGACCGTCGACTCTGGTGCTCGGTTGACTATCTTTAATTCTCGCTCCGTGTCGCATAAGAATGAGCCATATTGACACGAATAATAATGGTAGAATAAACGCTTCAAGAACCTGCTATTAAATTCGAATTTAGTTGGATGCTGGCGGTGTATCTGATACACACAATCAAGGAATTGATGGAAAATTGGTGACTTTTCGCTACTTCCATTGTACACTGAGCTGTTTGGAACATATTTCCCGTTTTCACCGTTTTCTGTTTCCGAGTTGAGTGGAGAGTATGGACTTGTTGTTGCCGTGTTCTTGATATGATTTGCAGCTCGCTGCAAAAACGAAGCAACACTCTTCCCTGAAATAGCATTGGACGTTGGTGTTACTTCAAGAATTTCTGAATTCTCCAGAGATGCTTCTGACAGGTACCCCTTAGATGGTTCCAGTGATGGTGTCAGCGTCTGCTTGGGTTCCTTTTTAATAATGGCACCTATACAACCACCGTGGTCTCCCCTAGTCGCAAATTTAAATCCAAAGCTGACCCATTCTTTCTCTATAAGTACCATGAATCCCTTCATGGTTCTATAATATGGATCAAGGCATAGCTGCAGCAACGCAGAAACCTGTGACGTTCTATCCCAACCATCCGAGCAATGGATAACCACATTGGTGTTGTTCAAGTGAATTGATTTGGAAATTCGATCTACCGATTGCAAGATGATAGACAAACGGTGCAACCATTGAGTTTTAGTCAATAATTGCTGTAACAAAGGATAAGAGCTTTGAGCTTTCTGCGCATTCGAGGATACCGGGAACCTGTCCAAGTCGTTGAGAATGGCGTTCAACTTGTTTAATGATTCTCTCATCACATGGATATTATCGATATTACAGAATATCTTATTGACTTGTCTCAATGTGACTGGTTCAACAGGACTTTCGGGGTCGGTTATGTCATTGTTGCTATTATTGGAAGACGACTTCGGTGCCTTTCCTCTGTAGTTGTCTATATTCTCCGTTCCTGCCCCCAAAGCATGCTGTGCCATCGCGTTTGTGATCGGTCTTAGGTCGACCAAGAGGTTTCTCTGAGGTTGGCTCTGAAACTCGTTATCCTCTGGCAATGTATCCGATCTCTCTCTTTGCTGACTACGGAATATCTCTCCTATCAATTTCTCATCCTGAATTGATCTGTTCTGTAGATTAAGACCAACCAATGGCTGAGAACAACGAGCAATGACATTGCCATTGACTCCTCCACGATGCTTATATACAATTGCTGGAATTCTCTGCTTCGATCTGAACTTTCCTGCGTGTTTCAATACATTGTCCGAGATTGTGCTAGGCACCACGAGAAGATTTGGATACGAAGGACAAAACCTATAGTCTTCATTGACTTTCGTTATCCGCCAGTATTCTTCATCCTCGGTTAGCAATCCCTGTCTTTTGTACTCTTCCACCGGATCGTAAATGTCCCAACCCTTTAACTCCAACTTCTGTTCAAGGTAATTGGGTCTGTAGTCGTACGCATACATCGATCGTATGTCATTTTCTGTTCTAGACACTGTTATCAACGAGCTGAGTTTGGCAAATACCTCAGTACAAACCAAATCGTTGACAAAGTCAAACGAGTAATAAGTGAAGTCTTTGCACTGAAGACGAATATGCGAAGCCGTATAGTGGTCATAGTCATCGTCATGAGAATGATTCAATTGACTCTGTTGATTCTGCTGGTTTTGCAGCGATTGTGGCGGCGGTGATTTTTCTACGTAGTCTTTCGAGCCACCATTAGAGCCCGAACTGGCGATAATCGAGTTACTGGTATTGCTGTTGTAGATCCACGAAGATCCACGAGACTTGGAGATACGGTCAATCACTGGGTAGGCGATCCAGATTTCTCTTGTCACTGGAGCCGGCGGAGGAGCAGCAGTGCTATTACTTGAGCCCGCTGCGGTGCCGCTGGTGTTATTACCCGTCGATGTCGCCGTGTTTGCAATGAAGCTGAACACCAAATGGTACTGCGACAAGTGAACCGAACCAGTGATACAGTAGCCACGACGGTTAAGGATGACGTCTTTGACGGAGAAGATTTTCTGCGGTTCCATGTCTGTCTGGTGAGATGGCGGAGTGGACCAAGCACAGAACAGACGACCGAAAGGATAGAGCGAGAAGAGGAGAAGAGGAGAAGAAGAGGAAAGAGAGAAGACAAGAGAAGACAGTTACGGTTACTGTTAAACATCGATTATACACAATTGGAATGGAGAGATTAGGAATAGTGCTGCGGTACGGGTGTGTTGGTGGTGCAGGAGGAGATAATGTTAGGGGGTAATTGGGGGTGGTAGAACAGAGTCAGAGAGAGGATGTAAAGGATGATGGAGGTGGATTGGAGGAGGTGGAATATGGGCGCTTCTTTGAATTATGAGGTATTAATGGTGATTGGCATATATGAGTGAAAAGAATTAGGTCGCTACGGAAATATCTACACCCACAAGCCCTTGGCCATCAAGCCTTTCATTGAGAAATGTGCTAAATGATTGCAAAAAAAGAAGAAATAATACGGTGCTACTTTAAGGTTATAATTATAAGATGATAACACTTTTTCTTTATTTATTAGCCATAAAAGCTAATTCTTATAGTATTTAACGTGGTGACGGAAGGCCCACCCATTCTACAATTCAGATCCACAATAAACTCCAATATTAATGGCTCATGCTCTTTATCCTACATATCTATCTTCTCATATTACAAATCCTCGAACCTCTTGATACCATGTTCATGCTTCTGCATGTTCCTGAGCTGCTTCGTGCTTAGCTTCTTCTCGGCAATCTTCTGTTTCTTCTTCTCGGGCTCCGGTTCCTCTTCTTCAGCAGGCTTCAGCTTCTTCGTAAGCTTGTTAATATCGATAGTCTTTTTCCTAGTGTTGGACGGCTTGACAACTGCTGGCACGTTTCTCTTCGATCTGTTGGCAAGTGGATGCGAAGCAAGCTTGGGAGTTTCCTTAACGTCTTCTTCTTCTTCTTCTTCTTCTTCTTCGCCTTGCTCTTCATTTTCCTGTTCCTCATCACTGTCATCTTCGGCCTTCTCCTCCTCGTCATCCTCCTCGTCATCTATCTCACCGTCAACACTCTCAGCCCCAGATTCGGCGGCTGCAACGTCTATATCTGAATCAGAAATATCGTCCCATTGATCGCTTCCAGACCCACTATTAGAGCCTGAATCAGAATCGCTATCGGAATCGTCATCATCACTGTCTAACGATTCGTCTTCTGCATCATTTTCCTGGTTAGACCAGATCTTCAAACTGTCCATACCAGCACTTATAAGTCTATAGTCGTAGTCAATTTCCAAAAGCCCAACCTCATCTATACCTCCATTTCTACCATTGGAATGGACTCTGGTCTCGGCCACCCTACCCCTTTTGTAGTTGACTCTATGCAACAAGCCCTCACTGTCTCCACACCAAACAGAAGCTGCCAACTCATCATCATCAGCATTCATTGTTGGAATGATAGCATCGATTGACGCACTCTTATTGACCTTTATACGAGTTAACTGGTCCATTAAGCTGTTCTTGGAGTTTTTCCAAATGGTAACAATTCCCTCTCCATGTGCCACCAAAACAGTATCGTTCTTTCCTTCTGTCGCCTGGTCCGTAGCAAAGCACATCGAGAGCAATTCGTCATCTTGGTTATCTGACTGGGTGATTATACCCTTACGAATGTCTATATGCGATAAAGTAGTTGAACCCAATGTTAAATAGTGGTAAGCAGACACAGAGGGCATTGCTAATATGTGATTAATGGCATCGTCATGTGCTTGAGATACCTTGTACTTCAACTTGTTCTCATTCAAGTTCTTGCTGTCGTAGATGAGAACATGGCCATTTTCCGTACCAGCAAGAAGGAATGAATGTGTGCTAGAATGACAAAGTTTGGTAATACTATCAACTGGGTTTGGAAAGGAATCTGAAACAGTAACCTTACCTATCACTTTTCCTGTTTCTGTGCTAGCCTTCTTGATTATATGGTCTGTTCCTACGGTATAGATGCTTTCCCCAACGGAATGTTCAAGCGGTTCAAAAATAGCATGACGACACGAACCCTTATGTCTCTTCGTTTTCCAGTTGGTCACAACACCACTATCTGCAGCAACGTCCTTGTGGTCCTTTATGATACTCCACCAGGTCTTTTTCAGCTGAGAGATGGACTTGTTGACATGACTGACTTTTCCACTTTTAAAGGCTTCTTTTTCCAAAAGCGAAATCTCCTCTCTGTTGGCGCTTTGGCGCTCTTCTAAATCCTCGGCGTCGTAGGTGTTACAGTAAACATGACCCGTTACAAGCCCAGATAACAAGATGGGTTTCGTGGGATGAGCTGCGACTGTGAATAATGGATCTGAATAGTTCACCTCTAGAATAGGCGAGACGTTTGACTCCAAGAGACGAGCTGCATTGACAGAATTGGACTTTCTCTTACCCATTGTACGACTATGTAGCTACGAACTATAACTATAGATATATATATACAACACTATATCTTTACCCTAAAGCACTAGTCTTTTAAATTTCACTCTTCTCATCTTCGCCTAAATAAATTTACGATGAGCTGTGAGATGCGCGTCGAGGCTACCAATGCGCTACCCCACGTATTGAGGGTGGAGATATTAGTGTAGAAGTAGATGTATACGAGCAGAGGTACGTAATGGGTTTGAAGGTATGAATGTAAAGGGTATAAATGTATGAAAATAAAATGGATAATTTGAAAGGTAAATGTAAATATCTAAAAACCTCTTGCAGTTTGAACTCAGATTGTACATGAAGTATAAATGTACAAAATACAAATTAATCTGCAATATCTTTCACTTCCACTATTGGGTTATTTATACAATGCGAAATTAGCCCTCTCATATAATAATATAATTCACTTACATTAGTGTCTATTTAGAATTAAAAGTATGTTTGAGAATGAAACAAAAACGAAAGGTATATTAAATAATTCACAAGACTACTCCACTTAAAAAATGTCACCACTGTCACTTAACTTGCGCTCTTTTCTCAATTGCCAGTACTCTCCCTTGAACTCCCAGAAGGCATCGCCAGTAACTGGATGCTCCTTCTTGACGAACCAGTTTGGAACGTATGTTATGTTGGCGTCATCTCTCTCCTTTCTGGCGATTCTCTGTTTAACCTCCACTCTGTGCTTCTCATCGGAGGCCTCATCATAACGACCATTTTCCATGGCACTTTGATCGGGTCTGAGTCTGGTATCAGTAGGAGCTAACCATGGCTTCAAATTTTCATCAAGACCATTGAGGGTGATAGCGAACGTGGTCAAATTGAAAGGAACGGTCTTTCTAGGTGCAGATTGCCAAACCAAGAACTTGTTACCACTGAAGGGATCGTTTGAGAAGTTAACATTTGGCTCTTCCAACAAAGAGTTACGTCTGTTGGTGTTGTTGTCTAATGGAGCAGTATCCAAAATTTTCTTTGCAAAAATCTTTGAACTCCAGCGCCCACCCATGGCCCATTGTGCTTTACCATTTCTGTCCAAGGCTTGTCCAGAAAGTTGGTAAGCAGACGAGGCTCTCCATCCTCTCTGCTTTAAGTCTACAGTAATAGTGTCTCCAGTAGTGTGGTTCGTGACCTCCATCAAACCGAAATTGTCAACGGTTGGGTTACCAATCATGATACCCACAACCGATGTGTTAACCTTCTTCCAACTGTACAACTCTTCAGTTACGTGATGGTTATTAGAATCAATCACACCATGATCTGGACGAATAGCACAGAACATCTTACCCAAATGCTTGAAATCGAACGACCTTCCTCTGAACTTGGAGTCCACAGCATTCTCTCCGTAGTAGTCCCATTTAGGTGACTCAGCACTACAGGCACTAATTGGAGGATGGTGACTAACCTGCTCAACAATCAATCTATAGTTCTGGTCTGGACGGCAGTATTCGAAAGTTTCACCAAGCAATGGATTGAATGGTTTAGCAATTCTATTAATAGTGGAAGCATATTCAGATGCAGCAAAAGCAGCAACATAGATCAAACGTAAAGTAGAGTCTTTATAGGTTGCTGCTGTATCAAGTAAGTTACAATACTCAATATCTTCTGCTAATCTCTGCAACAAAGAAGTAGGTTCATTAAAGGAGACAGGCAACGTCATTCTAGTCATATCCTTACCTATCATGGACTTCAAGATACCCCATAATCCAACCTTTGGTCTGTTATCTTCATCCATCGCCAACTTCGTTCTTGGAGGATTTTCATATCCGAGGAAAGAGCCTTCTGATGCAATTTTCTTTGCTACAACGCCTTGAACCTCATTGAGGTTTGTGGCCCCAATCTCAGAAACAGGCTCCTTTTCAGAAACAGGTGGCTTTTCAGAAACAGGTTCTGCTGCTACAGCTGTTGATTCTGAACGATCATCTCCGGCGACTTCTTTGCCTTCTGCTTCTTCAGGAACTTCATTGTCGCCACCAACTACAGGAATAGCTTTCTCGGTTAGAGGAGCCGCTATTTCCTTCTCTTCTACTTCTGCTGGGGCAACCTGTTCCCCTTCCTCTTCTTCGTCTTCCTCAAACTCATCCGCGTCAAAGAACTCGTCCTCTGAGTCATCATGTAAAATCTCTCCTAGTATTTGATGTGGATCAGGAATTGGCGTCAACTGTGGCTTCGTAGGTTCTTCAAAGTAATCTTGGGCATTACTTTCTTTAGAGACACCTTCTTCGCCCGTACTCAAACCTATGATACCTGTGGCTCCCAATTCCTTTGTAGCACCAGGGGTTACATTGCCTGATTTCAGAATAGGACCTACAGCGCCGCTACTGAAGTACTTCTTGAGTTGTTTCTTCTGGCCCTCAAATTCCGCCAACTTTGCTTCACGTTGGCGAATCTCTTCTTCCAATTGATGGATGGAACTCTCCCACAACTTGTTGATTTCAAGTTGTCTATCAAGTTTCTTTCCAACTTTGGCATCCCGCACCTGAACAATGTTGATATACTTAGTAAAGAGCTCTTGTATAGTTCTCAAGGTAGTCAATCCAACTTGTGCAACTTCATTGGCGCTATTAGAAATTTGTTGGGAGGCAACGTCCTTGGCATCAGCAGATTCAAGTGTAGATCCTGTAGAGCTAGTAGCTGCAACAGCTTGCGTGAAAAGATCCAACAACGACGAAATTTCAAGCTGAAGCGATCTTCTAACAGTGCATACTTGTTCACCCAATGGTCCAGAAACATGGTCCGCAGTAGGAGTTATGTTGCCTTCAGTGGAAGATTCATTTTCACTACCGTACTCGGCGCCTTCGATATCACGTATGTCGAAGTCAAAGTTATCAGCGTCTGAGTCGGCATAACTATACTGGTCCTCGCTACTGAATCTATTTTGGCTATCCAGACGAGGGCTTAGTCCGTTCAAAAGCTTGCTCTCCTTGATTTTGCCCAAGTTATGCTGCTTCTTAAAGGTACTAGACCTACTAGCTGATTGCAATGATTCATCAAAGCTTTCATTAATGGAACTCTGAGAACCAGTCGATGCCTGACTGCTGGTTCTATTGTGTTTATGCTTTCTACCTGGGAGACGTAAGTGTCGTCTTTTCTTCTCTGTTTGTGAAGTCTGAGTCTGTTGGTCTTCCGATGGCCTGCTCAAAGAAGCTTGCTCCCCTCCACTTTCGTGGTGGATCTGATCTTCCTGAATCGAAGTCCTGGTTCTTCTCTTGATGTTATCCTTGGCAATTGTAATAGAGTTCTGGAGTGTCCATACCCAACGATTAGTTTCAATTGGGTGGTTGGCTTTCAAGTGCCACCTTATTCCATTCTTACCTATTATTTCAAACTTTAACTTCTCAGACGAGTCCAAGTGAAGAGTGGCATATCCCAAATTCAAAGAGCCTCTGCAAGCATTGTAAGTATCATCCTGATTAGTATAGTAGGAAAGAATTCCGTTAGCATCCAATACGAAGTATCTCAACTTGTATCCGGAAGCAAAATTGGTCCATTTACGCAAATAACCCTTGTAAGTTGGAGCGCTTCCTGTTCTAATCGCATTGCTTGTATTGATCACTGGGTCCATAATATTTTGCTCTTTCGATGCTACTTTAATGATCTTCTTGAGTTGGTCATTTTTATTTTGAATCAAGTCCGCGGGAAGCTTTCCTCTCTTGTCTCTCTTGAATGGGTCACCACCATGCTTCAAGATCCAATCACACATCTCAACATCATCCTTCTTAATGAATTCATGCAAAACAGTATTACCAGTATCTGGGTCGGCGCCATTGATATCAAGTAATTCGGATGCTCTTGGGTTGAGAACCAAAAGCTTTTCTAAACTGTCGAAGTCACGGTTGCTGAAGTTTTGGCGCAAGAGACCTGCCACCTTCTCCACGAATTTGGCTCGTTCAAATTGCATCAACTGGGCGATATTCAAGTCCTTGCACATTTCCACGGGTTGTTGTTTCTTCAAGTTCACAATCGTATCGTTAATATCAGGAAGCGACAAGAGGTACTTCACCACTTCGATTCTGGACGACACCGCAGCCAAATGCAATGGAGTGTTTCCATCTGGATCCTGAGAGTTGATGTCGATATCATACTTCTCTGCGTTGGTGACCAAATACTGGATAACAGAAAGCGGGGCTACTTGGACCGCATAGTGGAGAATGGTCTCCTTCAACTGAATGAGATCCGTTGTCAGGGTCGTAGCCTTCGTGGCAGTTAGTTCTTGGATGATGGTATCAACCTTGGCGGTGTCACCGCTACGGAGAGCATCGAGAAGTTTAAGACGCAAAAGCGAAGCGTTGAGCTGAGCCGAGGAAGACATTGCTGTTACCGCCGGTCAACTAAAAGGTATTAAGTGCACAGTAACACAGTAGCACAAATTCACAATTGCACAATAATAACAAACAGATTCAACATCAAACTACGCTATTGTGCTTGCTGTCAGATTAGATTCGGATTCTTGGCAATCTAATCACTTTTCTTCCCAAGTTTTGCCTAGTCTATACGAATTGTTGGGTACTGTTTCGAATCACAGGCTTCACTATACCACAAGTAATTGTGCTTTCTCCGAGTCAATTGAACGGGAAAAACTCTCCAAACTGAACTGTCGCCGTTTAACTTGCCAGGAAATTCAATCGATTAACAAAAAGCAACGGTTCTACCCTTAGTTATTCTAAGCAAAGAAGCAAAGAAGCGTTTGTTGTAAAGATTTACGTTTTTCCCGTTTTGAAAATCGAAGTGATCTTAGGCATATCCGGGGGTGGTAGTTGTGGAATTGGCACGTGACTACAGAAGGCGATGCAAACACCCGGAAATGGGAGCATCGGCTAGAGATGGAACACCGCAGTACTGTACCGTCAGTATTATTACGCTTGCCGCAAGCCCCTTTACCGATAGGAGTGTTGCTGTTGGGCTAGCACAATGAGTCGGTGCATGCAGCAAGTGTGGAGTGGAGTAATAGGAGGAAGGAGGGAGTAGGAAGAGGAGTTTCGGAAGAGTTGGAGCTGCAGAAATGGAGAAGTTTTGGGGTTTGGTGATTGCAGTTTGGTTGTACTTTTACTGGTGCTCACTATACCGTTTGTGAGGGGATGCAAAAGCCATGGAACAGTTGCCAAAAAAGGACGAAAAGCTTGGCTTTTGCAATCCTTTTGATGAAATCGTGGTTTGCCACTTTGGAGTATCGTTTCGGCCCCCTTAACTCGGCCAGCACTTTCTGAAGCCTCTTTGGCATTGCTTCTTACCCCCTAAGTGATCCCAGCAGGGCACGGCCAAATGCTATGACGTCACCGGCACCAGCGAGTCCCGAACAGTGTAAATTAGCACTACGGATTTAATTACAAAAGGAGCAATAATTGAGCTTTTAAGTCATTTTGCATGTGGCACCACATTTCTTTACCATTCTAGCTGGTTCCTGTCATCTCTACAATGTCACCGGCCGCTACTATTGCCACACCAGCTGTCCCAACCTGACGAAGATATTAATCACGTGACCGAACACACTTAAAATCTACTTGATGAATGTCGCATTTAGACAAGAACTCGAAAACTTGACGACATACGACATCATATCAAATTTGAAGATGTCTATGGATATCTATATGTTACTACACTTTCAGCAAGAAAAGATTAAAGTATAGGGTGCTCAATGGTGGAATCTAAGAAGCGACCAGAAGAAGAAAGAGGGGCAGATACTGAAAATGTCAAAAAAGCTAAACTTGATTTGAAAAATCTCAAGCCGTCTCAGACTCTCTATGTGAAGAATCTAAATGACCAGATCCACCCTAAGATTATCAAGCATAACCTCTATTTGTTGTTCTCAACATACGGAGACATCATAGATATCAGTAATAAGAAGCGAGGACAAGCACATATTGTGTTTAATTCGGTGCAAAATGCCAGTTTGGCACTTAAATGCTTACAGGCAGAAGACTTCTTTGATAAAGAGTTGGTGATAAACTATTCTATCAACGAGTCTGACATTATAGCCCGATTGAAGAGAAGGTCCGAGGAGGAGAATCAGAGTAATCAATAATGTAATCTTTAATATTGTAATATTTTAAAGAGCTAGATCAATTGCTTTTCAGTATTTGAAGCTTCTAAGAGTGTCAAGGCATTTATCTCTGGATATTCATTTCGTTTCCTCATGCTTGACGAATGTCATTCTTATGGCCAAATACCGGATACAGAGGAGTACCTCTCCGTGAACTGTGCTGAGTTAATACCCACACTGCTGCCAACTCCAACATACAAAGATTACTCATTCCATTAGACAAGCTCATTTCTATCACTCCACTAGTTATAGCATTTCATTTCTTTAACATTGCATTATCATAATAATCATTTCATATCATTTCATATAGCTCTATATAGCTTCATATAACGTTATATATACATGTACATAAACATCATTCATCTGACATTCAATGCATTTTCCAATCCATTAACAACACAATCAGGAACGCCTATACCTGATCCAAACGAAGTTCCTCCAAGTGACATCTTAGAGTCTATTTTTTTCAAAATCTCGTTCACCTTCTTCTTGTTCTCCCCATAACCAACGTTGTACTGCGGTATACAATTTTCATAAAGATTATAAGATATCAAAATATCTTTAGGTCCTAATGAAGGAAGACTCTTATCTGAAATCGTAGCTTCATCTCTAATGACCAAGTTGAAATCATCCAACTTCAACTTTAGGACTTGAGCTAGAATATTTTTCACAATCTTAATATTTCTAGCATTGGATGGAATCTGGAATTCATTATAGTAATGTCCACCTATCATTAAGGTGATCTTGGTATACTCTGCACTTGTATCTTCTCCAGGATTCGAATTAAGATACTTAGCATGCTTTTCAACATCAGAGTCAAATATGACTCCCAATAAAGCATTGGGATTACTGTCAATTTTCTTGGTGAATTTTGGAGACAAGAATCCAAAGCCTTGTATACCTTTTGGAATGAGACAGCCACTCTTAGAGTAAGCGTTGACTAAAAATATGCTAGCAAATTCGAGACTATTCAAGGCAGATTTAAATTCAATTAAAGCAGCCACTTCCGTGGGAAGTGCAGCAGCTAGTGCTCTCGAAGCAATAGTCGAATTTATATGATCATACTGTACCGGTTCAGCAATGGAATTCGATTTGTCACCTGTTGTCACCAAAATCGTTCCCTGAACAGGGTCTATTTGCGTGATATGAGAGTCGAAGATCATATTAAAATTAGGCGACTTCTTCAACTCTTCATATATCGCTTGCGGTAACTGTTGTAAACCTCCTTGCAATTTTATCATTGGAAACTGTTTGAGTTGCTTCGAAAGAGCCAGAAGATCAGCGCCTGGTGATATGAGCTGTTCGTATTCCAATAATGATTCTGGCAAGTCTGACTTCTCTGCAACACTTCCGGATCCTTGTGTTTCTGTCTTCTTCTTTTTACTAGTCCATATCCTGCTCAACATACCCCTTATTATGGATCCACTCTTGGTCTCAGTTTCTTTGAGGCCAGGCAAGATAGTATTCACACTTAATTTGGCAGTGTCTCCAGCATATATTCCATGGATAACAGCACTCAAGACTTTATCTGTAAGAATAGTGTTTCCGAATCTTCTTGTGAAGAAGTCTTCAATTGATTCGTCCTTTCCATCTTTTGCACTCTTTCTGAAGGGTTCTCTTAATAGACCGAGAATCAATTCAGCATTGAAGATACCACTTTTAGACAAGAATGATGAGAATGTTTTTAATCCATCTGGTACTTGAACGAGCTCATTGCTCTGATTCAAAAGATACTTTTTATTGGCTGGAGAATCCTTAGGTATTACCTGGATGACGTTTTCCTTCTTCAATGCCTTTAATGTGTCTACTATGAGCAATGTTCCACTGCTCACTCCACGAAGAGTACGTGGTCCTTTTTCAAATAGAATATCACTGTCTTGTGAATGCAAGGTCTGTGAATGTATAGCACCACCTACGCGGTCGCTTTTCTCGAAAAGGTCGATTTTGATATCAGGGCGAAGCTTTGAAAGGAAATAGGCAAACGAAAGTCCCGATATTCCTCCTCCAATGACAGCTACTTTGCCGTTTTTTGGTACTCGTGTAAGAGACATTATATATGACAGTTCCTGTTCTTTTAATTGGATGATACTGATTCTCTTGTGTTAAGTGTCTTCTGTCTAGAATTGCATTCTCTTTCCGCCCTGTTTCTGATGATATGACCAACTACAATCGTTTCCTCAGTATTAGTCTTCAATCGAATTCAATTTTTATATCTAATCAATTGACAGGATAAACAGTAGCTTAAAGAACCACTTCCTACTAGATGTATATTATAACACCACTGCTTAGCCGATATTATTTCAAAATTTTCACTTGAAGTATACAAAATATACTCTAATGTTCTACAGTGGGACCCAACCACTATCTCGTTAATTCTTCTCGCTCACCTAAGTAATTATACGATATCTTTTACCCCATCATCGTATGATGTCCCAACTGAAAACCGCCAGAACTGAAAAATTTGGATTGCGAAAAAAGATGTGTCGCAAATAGTGTCGCAAACGTCAGGAAATGACATATGAGTCGTATAAGCTGAAGAACAGATAAGGATGTTGATGGAGAGATATTTGATCCAGGAAGTGACTAATTGCCGTAATGCGAGGAAGTCGTTTAGAGTAGTAAGGAGCGGAGGAGCTACAAAGTTGTGATTTGGTGAAATCTGTGCTTCAGACTGGAGTATCGATGTTTTCTTCTAAATGCTCAAATAACTTACAAATACGGACCCCCAATAGGCGTTTAGCGACATACCCTATCACAAATAGGGATTGTAAATCTCATTAAACTTATATACCGCGAGGACTATTCATCCTAAGGTCGCCAAATTAAATATAGGTATGATATATATCCTGAGCTCTAGCTTCCAGAACTCCGCCCACTGTGATCGAATCCATTAGCGAGAGATTATCAGTCAGAACCTTCAATGGATCTATTGACTCTTCTTCGCAGCTGTCGTCACTCACTTCGTCTCCATCATTGCTTTGACCTGATCCAGAGCTGCCACTGAGGCCTGGAACACTCAAATGATCAGGATACTTTTTAACTTTAAGAATTGCTCCTGTGCTGACATTTTTCAACAAAGGCAATCTCATCTCATAAGCTGGATAATTGGAACTGATTTGTTTGCCATCTGGGCCTTGAACAGTCTTAAAACCGTCACCGGCATCCTCGACATCCTCGGCATCCAGATCATCGTTTCTCATAGCTTGTTCTGCATCACGCTGACTTTCATCATCATCCTGTTCATCATCGCCTTCATTTTCCTGCTCAATGTCATGAATATCTGGTATGGGTAATGGCTGCAAATTATTGATATCATTATCAATAGACCCTGACTTGGGGCTAATATCTTCAGTATCGGTGTCTAAACTGGTCATTGCAGTACTAGGAGACCGTGGAATAACATCTGCATTCAGGTTATTCAAGTACACGATCAGATCAACTTCGTCCTCGTTCTGGGTTGAAGTGCTTGTGGATACTGATACTGAAGGAGCACTAGCGCTATCAAGAACCTCTGAAGAAGCTTCTTCCGCCCCATTATTTTCCATTGAATTTGAGATGTCCGTAGGACTAATTCTACTTGAGTCGGTTGAAGAAGTGAGCGATTCCGTTATGGAAGGTGCTGTGGTTGGTGCTGTTGACAAATCTTCAAGAGATTCACCTGCCACTCCGATTTCTTGGTTACTACCAGAAACATTTTCAATTGAGCCAGAGCTGATGGAGCCACTGTTGGTAGCAACCCTAACTATATCGTCATTACTTGTGGTATTAGCGTTGCTAGAACCGTTAGAATTAGCGATGGTATGTGCAATAGGATTAACGACTGAAGAATTCCTTGACCTATTAAGGACTGGCGCAAATGAATTCAGAAGTGAACTCCTGAGTTTTGATTGTCTCAAACTGCCACTTGAACCCGTGGTGTCATTATTGACCAATTCATCTATATTTACAGTCTCGGAAACGTAGCTATTGTTGCGTGAGTGTGTAGGCAGTGGCGATTCCTCATAAGCTGGTGCCGGCTCATTAGGGTACGGGTTGGTAGGAGGACTTAAGCTGGTGATGCTTGGGACTCGACTTAATGGATCTTCACCAAATGATATCGATCTAGTAATTGGAGAAGATGGGGATGATGTAGCCTCTTCGAAGGAAGGTAATGGTTCACCTGATGATTCCTCATCAAGTCTTTTGATTGAAATTCCATTTTTGTCAAAATTAGGTGTTCTGAATAATATATCGTTTGCATCATTGTTTGTCGACGAGCCAGAAATAGGAAACTGAGTACGAAGATCATCGTATCTAGGCAACTGGATAGATGCGTCATTACACTTCGAACTTAATAAGATTAAAGGAGTATCTACTACAACCTCATAATGGTGCATCTTGAAGTCATCCTTGGGGTCCGGCTTTGAAATTCTAAAACAGACTTGCAACCTATGGTGAATCTGAATATGTCTGTAGTTTGAATCGGGATACAACGCCTTGGATACAAGTGTAAACCCCTGTTGTATGTTGTCAGGAGGAGTCAGCTTTAAGGTGTTGTCATCAGATAAGTATGTACTCAAATTTGGTGTAATGTAATCGTATGCATTATTAGTAGAATATGATTCCATGTTATGAGGATGCGAAAGATTGGTTTCAAGAGCTCCAATAACTGGAGACGAAGGACTGAATGAAGGAGATCCCGGTTTCGAATTCGTGCCATTTTGAGTGAGATGGTCCATGGAAATAGATGCTTTACGGGATGATGGTTGTGAGTGAGAATGAGATCTTTGTCTACCAGAGGCGGTAGATGACGAAAGGGCCATTTGTGTAGCTGGAGGATCGTCGTCGCCAGAAAAGGTCATCATCTGCTTATCAAGACGAGTAGTTAAGAAAGGAAGCGCAATATTGATATCCAAGGGTGATGCAATCATTGTGTTGGAAACACCTTCCGTAGATTCCTTTTCTTTGTTTGATTTCGAATCTTTTCTCTTTGCGACCGGATCATCTAATCTGAAGTTATCTAAACCAGATTCATCAGGCTCGTAGCAAGAGAAGAGCAAGTTGTTATCTGGGCATTTCACCACCTCTTCCTTGTAAGGTTCACCGTGACCTGTAACTGTATTACTTGATTTACTCTTGGTTTTTAACTCACAAAGAGAAATGACTCTTTCTCTCGTTTTAGTATCCCCAGAAAATCCCTTGACACAATAGGGATCTTCGCTGTCGTAATCGTACTCTTTCGATAAGTTTTTGGAAACATAAGTAATTCTTTCTAACACATTGAACTTGATACGTTTGATTATGACATCCTTCACCAATGGAACCAACTTGACATTTATGACATGCTCTGAGCCCAAGGGAATGTACTTCTTAGGGAAAGTAATTATGTAGTGTAATGCGTCATTCCAAACTCTGTTCACATATATAGGCTTATCAGCAATCGAGTTTGCAAAAGAAGGCGGGGTTCTCACCATGGGAAGATTGTATGAAGCACATACCTTTACCTTTCTATTGAGTTTATCGCTATTCTTCTGGAAGTTGACATTAAGTGAATGAATAAGCGTACCATTAATGGATACAATAGATGGTGGGATGTGCTGCGGAAGAATAATGGGCAACAAAAATACGTAGAGTCCGGCTCTGTAGACGTCGCTTCCTGTAGAAGAACTGCCATTATTGCTACTGGAATTTCCTAAACCTAAATCGAAGGAAGAATGGCGGTTGTTATTGTCAATTCCATTTGCCAAGTCTCTGACGTTGACGAGTTTGTATTCTCTGGTTCTTTTAGCCAAGTCATCCGGTGTAATGTGCTTTATTTTGACATCATTAGAATTAGTAGTGTTAATGTAGAAGTCGGCATCATTCATAGTAGTCTTCCACTCCATCTGTCCAATAACGAACCGTTCCTTAGCATGTATTCTATTATAAGGGTCTCCAGATGGCCAGAGGATATTGGATACTGACTGGAACTCGAATCTCAAATCCTTGATAGTACTGAAATCCTTACCAATTTCTATTATAACTGCGAATGTATGTGGAATTGGAGTATCAGCATCGATTTTAGTACAAAGATAATTTGGCGAGTAGAAGTGCCTCATCTTTTTCTTCAATCTCTTCGGAGCTGTTTCGGAATTAATTGGACTGGTTGATGGGGAAGCTTCTTCGTCTGAGGTCACAGCAGATTCGTCATCTGAAAGGGCAGATCCTCTACGATTGTGTCTGTCTAAATTAAGGAAGCTATTCAAGTGTGCTGCATCGTCTTCGTCGTCGTCGTCTTCGTCGTCCTCATCTACGGCCTGATGTGGTATAGCACCTCCATTCTCCACGTCTTCATAAGTAAAGCTCGCAGAAGATGCTGGACCAAGGAATATACAATCATTAGAGTTAGCAACGTACACTTTGGCGGTTTTAGACATGCCTCCTGAAGCGCTGTTATTAGTTGTTTTCAACGGTATTGGGTGTTGGAGACCCAAGTCTTGTAGCACATTCATGAGCTTTTTCAGGATGATCAGAGCGGTTTCCTGTTTGACGAGTTCTTTGGTTTGCTTCTTGCTTACGCCGGCAGTGCTTCCGTTGGCGATACTTCTTGATCTTGATCTAGACCGAGAAGGCGAAGTCGAGTGTATGAGAGAAAGGGATTGAGCTCGGAGTCTGCTTGTGTGCGTAGTATTGCTGGTAGACGTATTCGGCACAGCAGGATTTCCGTGTGAAGACACCGTTTTAGCGTTGCCAGCATTACTAGGGGATCTGTTGACGCCGGTGGTGCTATTGTTGATATTTTTGGAGTTTTCATTCGACTCCGAGATGACAATCATCGGGCTCGCGACGCTATTGCGTCTATCCACCGATTTATTGGAAGCTGCTTCGAGGATAGAAGACTCCGACGATCGGCGGCTGGTGACCTTGTTCTTGAACTTGTCGAAGGAGAACGGTTTATGGTGGTGCATCGTGGCGGTGAATTTTGGTGGTGTTATTTGCTAATATAATTATGGGTTTCAATGTGGTGACTAACAGGACGTGACAAGATGTGGTAAGTGCAAGTCAAATCAGGGCTGTTGCGAGCAGACTGATTCCAGATAGCAGCAGGAGGAGTATTAGGGAGGAAAACCTGGCTATGGTGGTGTAGAAGTCGCTTTTGCAGTGTCCCCGGATGAGTGTGGTCACTTTCGTGGTAGTAGTAAATTTACCGCCAGCTTATATGTGGAGCATGTACAACGGCTGATCTGATAAGGAAGCGGAACCGGTTGGGGACGAAGATAAGACCGATGGTAGCGGTGTAGGGCGACACGGTCCGTTTGGTGGGAAGTAGTAGCAGTGAATACGGATCAGAAGAGTATCCACAACGACAATAATATCTATAACAAGAATAAGAACAAGGTTCATAAAACAAGAAGAAAAGTAGAGAATAAATAATATAAATAATTCTTCTAAGCGGCTAACGAGAGCAAGGCCTAGAAATGGTGGTAGTGAGGATAATTACCGCACCAGAAATAGCGATCCGTACGAGCTAACGACAAGTAGAGAGAGAGCAGTGGAGTGTGGTGAAAGTGCAGTGACAGTGCAGCGCGAGACGCAGCGAGAGGTCCAGCTGGAGAAAATGTCGCAAGTCAGCAAAGGATGTTCCGTGCGCAGGAGGAAGAAGCTTAATTGGAGTGATAGGGTGTTCTAATCTAGTTGGAGTCGTTTCAATGTTGTGAATAATATTAGTAATTTAGAGGGATTAATAAAAATAATGGCAATACTGGGGTTTTGATATCGAGCCAAATGACGTTGTATACCCTATTGCAGAATAATTATGGCTATGTGGAAGAATTTTTGTATTAACTTTATTATTATTTGTGGTCTTAGCACGCTAATGAGGGGTGGTGATGTCAGTAATATTGGTGGTGGGGTTGGCATTATTCCTGGCATTGTTTACCATTTGTAGTTTGTTTGAACCACAAAAATTCCCAAAATTCCATCTCTTACGGGAAATATTACTTAAAAGTTAAAATTACAAAATCCATGATTCATCCTATCCGACCCAAGGCTATCTTTGATCACAAAATGGCTCTTCTGGTTAATAAGGACCACTAATTGCTGCGCTTAATTTTGGCACTAAAATCCCAATAGGGTAAAACTGGGGACGCACCTGCGGCAGCCACGGCGGGGGAACACTCGTGCCACCGCGGGAAAAAGATCTTGGTACTACGACGGCGTGAGTCTCAGTATTTACATCTCATGTTGGCTCTGACGACAGTGGGGTCAGAGTCTTTCTACAGGGGAGTTATCGAATCATATTGTGAAGTAAACACGTACTCCAGGTATGACCATTGATGACTTTATTAACCAAAACGGACAAGTTTTTGCTCAACGCCATGTTGAGCCCTACCACGGCCAAAGAGGCTGTATCTCGCTGGATATAGTTTACGACATTCCCGCACCGGCACGGCAGGAAGTCAATTCCAACTCCCTGTGGACGGGCGTAGTCTCAAGTTTTTTTAGTGAGATGAGAATCGCTGATCCCACGATGTGGGGCCCTCGAACGTTCTCTACTCCGAGCAGCGAAGTTTTCCAACAATAAGCAGCGATGCAATCTGTTAACTAGCCTCCTTTAAACGTGGCACAAGGCTGTGATTAATGATATGCATTTCGAAGCAGTTTAGGATTTTACGGCAGCGCCTTGTCTGGAGAAGATTTCTGGACAAAGGAGATAGGCTGCTCCGCTTTTTCCTGATGCTGCTGCAGAGGGATTTTAGGGAGAAGTCGCAGTACCGTGCGCCAAGTAGCTCCAGCGACATTACTATCGGCCACTAATCACTGATCTCACTAATCGGTATCCCCAGCAACCTCAGATTAGCCATATGTTATCGCCCCTATTGTCTTGTTCATTGGAGACATTTTCACAATAGAATGACCACACAGGAAGTTTCAGATTACGTCCACCACCCACATTGGCTTGCTAGTTGCAATTATTGGGCTTCATGCACCAATTTCCAATTTCCACATTCGTGAGGAACAGTCGCAGGCAAAGGCACAGTTGCTTGCATGGGCTTCTGTTGGGGCCAATATCATCTCCCTCTAAGATCCTTTTTGTCAGCTCAAAACTCCCCAGCCAGCCCCCTGTCAGAAGATCCGAACATCCCAAGAAATGTCACCCTATTCTCGCCCATTGCACCCATTCTCGCCTGACCATCGCCAAGCTGCAACGACCTGAACACCTGATCTGGACTCGCAGAAGTCACGGTTTCTATTAGCCAGGAAAGCTTACTGTGAAAATATCTCAAACTTTAAGTGTGCTTTGTGTCGCGTCTTGAAAAATGACAAAAGCTTTCGTCATAATGAGGGGCGAGTGTGGAGTAGTGTAGGATGGAGCATAGCATAGTTCGACCTACTGGGGTTAGAGATGAAGTACAGAGTGTGGGGGATATAGGTTAGATACAGTTATACATGGGCATTCAGCGTAGGTAAGAGCTCCTCGTTGGCTCCAATTCAATCCAAATGTCGTCGGCAGAAATCTCTGCCATGCCTTTATCTGTTTCAAACTGTGTGCCTGAAACTCCGGCTCGGGTAGGCCGGTTTCGCAAAGCTTATACTAGTGACGACGATCTTTTGACATATGTCTGTTTCAGGTCTTATACCAATGTAACAGGAAAAGTCTAATTAACTGTGGAGACGTATGGAAATGTGTTCGGCTGACAACTGTGTCAAATATGGCCCAAGCCGAAGGAATTTCATGTAACCGACTCGACCGTAGAGTCAAACTGTGTCTTATCTCTCAAGCACAACTTCACTATCAAAGATTAGATTGTAATCGTAGTTCGATTCAATTCGATTCGGGCCAAAAGTTTTTGTCTAACATTTCCAAAATTTCGGTAATTATTGCAGAGTATTTGGAACCAGGGTCACATTGCAAAAGCCCTGGTTTTCACGAAAGCACTACCGAAATTCGGAAAACTATCTTTAAAGGGACCTCCGGATTCACCTCAACTTTATCTGAATATTGTCGTTAGCCAAGTACGTTTCAAAATGGAAATGTCCACCTACATCCTCTTATTATGAGTTTTGCACCTTTTCAAACCCCAAATGCACAGAGTGCCGCAAATATGCATGTTTAAGAAATAGCAGCCTTTACAATATACTGATCGTGCAATTTGCAACTATTTATCCAAATAAGTACAAAATAAGGCCAAATACACTATTTGATAATTTTAACATGCCATGCATTTCAGTGTTCTTTACGGAAGTGTAGCAACTACCAGCCAATGGGATTTAGGGAACTTACAATAAAAACTTCTGAAAACAAGATACGATTACTTCTATATAAGAATACTAGCTTATTATATAATCAATTCAATTCCAGATTATTGCTGGTCTATTCTACCGTGTCATTGATCTCTTCAACTTGCTTATCCCACAACTTAGTCAACAGGATTTTGCCGTACTCGCTCACCTTAATAGTGCTGGCAACGTCCAAGGCAAAGAGCTGATCAGCAGTGTCCAGCTTCTGGCCATTGTATGCTCCTGGCAAAGTACCCTTGGGGAACCATTCAGATAAGTCACCGTTGTTCAATACTTGAAACTTCTTTAATGTGGCGGCACTAATGACTCCGATGGTCTTGAAGAACGTAAAGACCCATGCCATAAGTATTGGAACGTTAATGAAGAACTTGGTAGACAACAATTCTGGATAGTTATCTCCGAAGATTTCTATAATCTCTTTCGTAGCAGCCTTCATACCGGGATCGATCAGGAACATGGACACATTGTTGTAGTCATGAATTTGACCCAATTTGTTGTTGGCAGGGTCAGTGAAGTCGAGTAATTGTATAGCTTTTTCCATTAGGCCAATTCTCCATCTCAAAAACTGAGATCCCGGCTTGACACTCGATGGCGTATCTGCGTTTTCTCCAAATTTCTCGAAAAGCTTCTTTGGAGACTTGAGGTTTCCGTATAAGTTCCAAGTGACGACCTGCAAGTTTTCCTTAGCTGCTGGCTTAAGGTTGGTGATTACACCCAATTTGTCAAGTTCAGCATCGAAGTTTTCTCCGAAAGCAGCGCTCAAAGGCTGGAACTTGTTTCTCCAGTTCAAGGACTTGACGAGTCTCTTAGTCGACAAGTCAAGGTCGTACTCGTCAGCGGCCAAAAACTTGAGCAAGATCTCGTTTCTAATTGGAACATTGACGTATTCCTCGGAGTCTACGTTGATGCGATATCCGAAGATCTCGTCGTACTTGTTGGTGACTTTATCTAAAATAGACGGAATGGAATCAATGAGCTTAGCAAGCTTAGAAGCCTGGTCATTGGTCAATTCTGCCGATTTGATCGTCGCCTTTAACTCACCATACGAGTCTTTTTCCGTTTTACTCTCCGACATCACTCAATTGCTACCTACTCTACACTTTAACAAACTATACAATAAACATAGACATAGATCACTTGTACTATTCTTTAAGCACAGTGGTATTTTTCATGTTAGCCGAGCGCAAAAGCCGTTTCTCGGAATTGGTCCGGAAGTGGATCGGGTGATGCTAGCGATTGCAAAAAATCAAGCTTCTGTTGAGTTCGTGGAGGCGGAGCAGGACGGAGAATATGCTTGGTATTGTTAAGTAGTGGCGGTGTATGGGAAGTTGGAGGAGACGAAGAATCAGTTGTTGGTTCATAATCCAGAAAAATATCGGGGTTAAAGTTGGTGTTGCAGCAGTACCTGACGATAGTATCGAATTAGTGTAGGGGTTCCATGGGGTAATGGGAAAATGTATGCATATCGGTTATGTTGTGGCTGCGTAATTCCATTGCAGCCGTTCATATGGGCCCTTTCAGGGAAAATTCTATTAAAAAGGACTTATCCTCTATAGATGTATAAGAATATACAAGTCATCTCGCAAGTATTCACATATCTGTACTTTCCTACACTTTCACACTCTTCCTCAAGAAAAATCTATTAATGCAAATATGTACAATCTACTCTACTAATACACCACTCCTAATTTCCCCCTCCTGGAACAATCTTAAAACTCAAAATATCATTTTGTCCGATATCAACTGTATGCTCTTCTCCTACTTTTATGCCTCCCACACCCTCAATTGCTGCAATGGTAACGTCTCCCATGATTTTTCTGGCCACAGATATCACTGGCGTTCCTCTCTTAACCAAAACGCAGTCTCTGAAGACGTTATTTCCTGATCCTCCAGTGAAGTTGTGGATGCTTCTCACTGGAAATACAGGTACCAAGTCTAATAACTCAGCAGCGGACTTCAACAAATTCACTACACCTGTAGATCCGAATCTGTATAGGACGAGATCACGAATATTCTCTATTCTATTCCGTAATTTCTCATCCAAGGGCTTCAAGCCCGACTCTGGTCCCAAATCATCTATGGTATCCACGAATTCAGTTCCCAGGTCATATTTGATGAAGTTCTGGTTGGCCAACTTTCTTAAGAAGACCTCTGTAATGGACGACGTTAGAACCACTTTAAGGTCTGGGTATTTCAATATAATTTTCGACACATTCTTGTCTGCATCAGGATGGTCCATTTTGTTCAAAGATAATACAGTTGGAAATTTCACTTGCATGAATGCTTTAACAACCTTTTCTATGGTTGCATTATCCCATTCTTGCAAAGGAGCCAAACCGGGCAAAAGGTCAAGAGCCTTTCCGATCAATTGCTTGTTTGCAGAATAACCACCAAGCTGTTGTCTTAATGTCTCTAAAGTAGTGGACTTTGTTGCCGTGTGTCTTCTGACTACTGATCCCCATCTTTCCATTAAGTTACCTAAAATCCACTGAAAAATCTCGTCTTGCAACCATTCTATGTCCTGCAAAGGATCGTATCCTCTTGTGGCCTTTCCTTCGGCATTTGTAGTGCCACTGGCGTCTACAATATGGATCAAACAGTCGGCTTCTGTCAAATCTCCCAAGAACTTATTGCCTAGTCCTCTTCCAAGATGAGCATCAGGTACCAAACCAGCTACATCTAGCAACATGATTGGAACTCCTCTTTTTCCATTTCTACAGTAGCCATAGTTCGGTTTACACAAGTCTTGCTGTCCGTGTCTTGCGCAAGCACAATCGATTTCCAAGTAGCCTGTTGCCTTATTGGGATCGATGGTTGTGAAGGGAAATGCTCCAACCTTCGCATTAGCGTCAGTCAAAGCATTCAAAGTGGTGGACTTTCCACTTGACGGTTTTCCCACTAGTCCAATGACTGTTTCTCTTCCCATTTCTCGGGTTAGAACTAGTTCTTTCTACGAAAATATGCCCTACAAATAGACTCCAACAACAGATCTTCTTGTAGAAACCAACTTTTCATTTATTGCAATAAAAAGGACAATTTTCACACCTGCATAGAGATCATACTTTTCAAAGATCCTGCCGCAGTATATAATCAGTTTCAATTGAAGAACAAAGTAATATACAATGCAATAGGCTTGGGTTCAACTGCTGGATTACATCGTAACAACATCACATCTAAAGCACTGCGGAAAATTCTGATACCTTAAAGGGTCCGGATACACAGATGACGGATCTTACTAAGTTATTTGTCGTAGAAGATCCGTATTCAGCTGTCGAGTCTCTAGGCCTAATCGAATGTCGCGTTTCTTCACGTTCAATCGATAGACACGACATGCGACATTCTATACCCTCAGCGAGTGACTTTAATCCTCGGATTTACGTATCAGTGGTTGCAAATGATAATAGTTATCCCGTGTGAAAGTGGTTATTCTTGCAAATTATCTTTCGATAGTTACATAAATCTAACCGAAATTCGCATCCAATCTCGTACGCCTATTTACGAGATCGCCCACAACCAGCCAGCTGACTCTGCGAACCCGTCTCTTCTTATCCTCCGTTCTGTGTCCGCCTGTTGCTGCGTTAGCATATGAATTTTTAGCACCCAACGGTTTTGCCTAACTCGCTTGTCCATTGCAACGTATTTGCACATACGTCGATCTGTACTATGAAATCTGATAATATACCGTATTTCGTGATCACAAAACATTCCCCATGCTCTCCTATCTGGTATTGTTCCCCTCCGCTGTTTAGCCAGAGAATTGCCGGAAAATGAAAAGTATGTAATACCGAGGGCACCTTAAATTTATGAAGGCATTATTGGACACTCCATAGTAACTACTTCGTCGGTATTAAGACTGAAATTTCTTCTGATTTTCACCCCAGACTTCGACCTTTCTATTTATTTGATAGGTTTTGGCGGTAGTTTGTAAACTAGTAATATAGTCCTGACGGTTATTTAGATTCCTACGGCTTCTATATTGTATTTACCCCACAAAAGCTGATATACCAAAATGAGTGCTAAGCTTCAAGAACAATTGAGCAAGAACGGAGGCCTTTTGATTAACGAGCAATTGCAGGCCAAAAATCTCGTGTCTTCTTTGTACGGTCCAACACCAAAGGAAGCAATTTCCGAGGAGAGAAGCCGTACCAACTGGAACATCGATGAGATGCACAAGTTCATCGAGGGGTCCGAGGAGAAGGCTAACCAAATTCTCGGATTGTACAAGTCATTGGAAAGAGACCCAATTTTGTCAAGCAACTTCGACTACTATGACTTGACCAAGGATCAAGAACGTGAAATGGTCGCTCAAAGAATTGACCGTATGAGTAGATACAGTGAAGTCGAGTCCACTGAAAAGTTCTTAAGAAGATTACAAATAATGAACATCGTGGACCCTTCTTTGGGAATCAGAATTGCCATTAACTTGGGATTGTTCATGAACTGTGTCAGAGGTAACGGTACTGATGCTCAATACGACTACTGGGCCAGATACAAGGAAAACCAAAACATCAAGCAATTGTACGGTTGTTTTGGTATGACCGAATTGGGACATGGTTCCAACGTCGCTGGCTGTGAAACCACCGCTACTTTTGATGTTGAGACTGACTCCTTCATTATTGATACACCAAATGTTGCTGCTACTAAATGGTGGATTGGAGGAGCTGCTCACTCTGCCACTCACACTGTGTGTTACGCCAGATTAATCGTCAAGGGCAAGGACTATGGTGTCAAGACCTTCATTGTCCCATTGAGAGACTCTGACCACAACTTACAACCTGGTATCGCCATTGGTGATATTGGAGCTAAGATGGGAAGACAAGGTGTCGACAATGGCTGGATCCAGTTCACCGATGTCCTGGTTCCTCGTTTCTTTATGTTGCTGAGATGGTGTAAGGTTGATCGTGAAGGCAATGTCACCTTACCTCCATTAGAGCAATTATCATACATCTCATTGTTGGAAGGAAGAGTGAACATGGCCACCGACTCGTACAGAACCGGCGCTAGATTTATCACGATTGCTCTCAGATACAGTATTGGTAGACGTCAATTCAAGCTGAAACAAAGTGATGAACACGAAATGAAATTGTTAGACTACAAGCTTCACCAAAGAAGATTGTTACCAAACTTGGCTTTGACTTATGCCATGGCTTTAGGAACTGACCGTTTAGAGAAACAACATAAGCGTGTCTTGCAAGAGATGGAGCAAGCTGTCAAACAGAACGACAAGAAATTGATTAACAAATCCATCCTTGACACCAAATCCTTATTTATCGATTCAGGTTCTTTGAAGTCTACTTTGACTTGGTTAGCAGCTAACTTGATCGATGAGACAAGACAATCTTGTGGTGGTCACGGTTATCATTCTTACAACGGTTTTGGTAAATCATTTAACGATTGGGTTGTTCAATGTACTTGGGAAGGTGACAATAACGTCCTTGCTATGTCAGTCGGAAAGACTTTGGTTAAGAATGTTGAACAAGTCCTTAAAGGTAAGAGTATCAGTACCGAAACGTTATCTTTCTTAAACAACTCTAAGGATTTAATCAACACGAAAGTCATCCTTTCGAGTGAGAAGGACGTAGACAACATCTCCACCGTCAAGTTAGCTGTCCAATCTTTGATTGCTAAGTACTCCGCCTCCCTTGCAGAGAGATTAAAGAAGAACAAGGACTGGGACTTGATTGGACCTCAAAGAGTTGCTTTGTCCAAATTGAGAGCTCACTACTATTTATTGGAGACCTTCGAACAGAGATTGCAAGCTGTTGGTCCAAACAGTGAATTAGGTATTCCATTGACTAAGATCTTGAAGTTGTACTATGTTACACTGATTGTAGCACCTTTCGCATCCGAATTCATTAGTTTCGGAGTTGCTTCAAGTGAAATTATTGAATACACCAACACCGCTTTAGCTGCTGAACTCTGTCTTGCTGTTAGACCATATGCTGTTGGATACACCGACTCCTTCAAGCAGCCTGACAACATCACCTTCTCCTTAATTGGTAAGTACGATGGAGATATCTACGAGAACTACTTCACCAAGGTCAAGCAGCTCAATCCTCCTAGAGCCTTCAAGGCTCCATACTCCGACAACCTTGAGGCTATGTTGAATAGACCGAGTTTGGAAGAGAGAGACAGATTCGAGAAGTCGAAGGACGCCGCGGCTACTTTGTCAAAGTAGGGAGTATTACTTTTATACTCCAGCAACATATTTAAATAAAAATATTGATTTCAATGGTTTTGATTGTATTAATAAACTGTAGAGAGTATTTATGTAGACGTTGTGGATGTCATCAAGGGTGTTTTAGTGCTATTCTCTGTGACTTCGTGGCGATACGCCGGGAGCCCAACGGGCACATTGCTCCGGAGTAATTTCATGTAAGATTTCAAGTCTATTTTCTTATACCAAGATAACAAAACAAGGCAAACTGAAAGTCGAACAGTGGTCTATCAATACAATCTAGATTGTTCTTTCTCCTCCTCCTCCTCCTCCTCCTCCTCCTCCTCACCGTCCCCACACAGCCCCCAAATCGTGCCAATCGTACCAGCACCGGTTTGCACCCAAATCTCCCTCGTACCCTCGTAACTATGCAGCAATGTCGCACATCACGGAGTTTCTCCCAGCTCACACTCCTTATCTCGCACTCTTCACTCTGCACCCTCGAAGACATCGACGACATCGACACACATGCTCTCCATCACCTGCACACTGCCCCAGTCGCACTGCGAACTTATTTTCCCATAGTTAAGCGCTAATGATCAAATAATATGTTTGACACTTGTTCTCTGGTAGCAGTGTTTAGACGCCATTGAATCGACAGTTGTAAGTATCAATTGTTCTAGCAAGGCAGTCAGAGGTATTCCAAACAGCGGCAAATAGTGCTCCTGCAATTTTCACGGCAAGAATCCACCTTGAATCAAGCTTTTACTCACCGTTCTTTGCTTTATCAGTAGTAACAATACAGTTAGAGTGACTCCTGTTGTCATCACCATCGAGCCCTAAATTTACCCAAACAAATCCAACACAATGGCTATCAGCTTCGGATCCATCTTCTCCAACATATTCGGGGGTCTTTCCGAAGACTTCAAGAAGAAAAACTTCTCCCTTTACGGGCAATGGATTTCAATCATCACCATCTTCCTTTGTCTTGCTTTAGGTGTAGCCAATATCTTCCATGCTTCCATTGTGATTGTGTTCTCAATCATCTGTATTGTCCAGGGATTGGTGGTTGTCTTTGTGGAAATCCCATTCTTGTTGAAAATCTGTCCTTTGACTGAAACTTTCACCAACTTCATAAGAAACTTCGATGCCAACTGGCCTAGATGTGGTTTCTACTTGTTGATGGCCGTCATCCAATGGGTTTCTTGTACTGTTATGGTCACTAGTTTGATTGTTGTTGCAATTTTCTTCACCATTTCCAGTGGTTGTTACGCTTTGGCTGCCATTACCCACCAAGAGTACTTGAAGTCGTCGATTAACGTTACCGGTCCAAGCGACTCGCTCGAGGGACAAGTCGGTGCTAACATTGTTAGAAATGTCTTGTAAGTAACATAGCAGCTGTTTCATTTAAATTGACTTACAGATTTGAAGAATCGGTTCCGAGAGCCCCCGTTCTTTTTAGAGGTTCTCGAAGCACCACCAAAATATTCCACAAACATCTTTATGTATAGTTATCGTCTCTTTCAATTCGTTTTATTCTTTGGTTAATATATTTTTGCGTTTTGAATGTGTGAGCATGTTGTGCCTGATGACAGGAGAGGTATGCTATTCCTGCGATAAATATGGATACAAGGAAGCCCTATCTCCATATAAAATCTGCCATTTATTACAACTAACATACAATTGTAGTACCAAAATCCAAATAATACCGTCTTTTTATTCAACCAACTGCCTGTCTACACTACAATAACAATTTTCACCAAATCTACCATTATCCATAGACACCATATCCATAGACACCATATCCATGCCCCATATCCAGCCACCGTATCCTATCGCATCTCTTACGTCATAGCTCACAACTCTACCTATAAGCCACCTACTAATCGAAACTACGCAACTAATAGCACGATGTAATACACCCGTGCACCAATACTACTGTCTTCCACCATTCTTTACAACTGTCTACACCCACACCGCAGTACTCACACTTCTCTATTTACCATTTCGAATTTTACTTTTTTTCGTTTTTGGATGAGCATCTTCTCTATGGTAACCATAGGTGATAGCTGAGTAACCGTATAATAGTAGAGGGTTCTGTTTGTAGCGTCATATTTCTGAGTGGATAAGATAGTACCATAGATATAGAAGTTTTTGGAAAACGAGCGAAAATGTCGACAATACTACCGTTTGTGGAAGATACTTCACCCAGTGAAGTGAGTATGCCCAAACTTTACCACAAGAAGAAAGGTGCAAATAAGACGAGTGCTTCAAGTATACTAAGCAAACAGGCTCAAATCAGAGATATGGAACTCGAGAACACGCCTCCGGTAGGGTCCAAGACCAACTCTGACGCTGAGACCGAAGAACCCGAGTCTAAGTTCAACGGAGTCAAAAATGGTGTGACATCGTTCTCGTTCGAACAAGTTAATGATGATGCCGATGAGTTGATCGAGTTGAGAGGAGAAGGTCGTTACTTTGGAGTCACTGATCCTAGCTCAGGCGATGCTATCAATTCCCAACAAAATTTGGGGCCGTTATGCACAAACTGCCATAAAAGAGGCCACATACGAGCCAAATGTAAGACCGTTGTTTGTCATCAGTGTGGACAGATCGGTGACCACTACGAAGCACACTGTCCATCGACTTCCATATGTGGAAGATGTGGCCAAAAGGGTCATTTAGCAGCCAGTTGTACAAGCAAGAAGAAAAAGAGAGAATACTGTAGACAATGTGACACTTTCAGTCATGGCGATGACAGATGTCCATCTATTTGGAGATGTTATGCTACGAAAGCTGAAGCGGACGAGGAGGCCGTTTTGAAGCTCCCAGCCATATACTGTTACAACTGTGGCCATAGCGGACACTTTGGAGACGAGTGCAGTGAACCTAGATCTTCTAGAGTGCCGAACTTGGGCAGTGCTTTCACTGGTAGTAATCTTCCTAAACCGTTGAGACAGCTATATTGGCTGACATACAAGTCAGGTAAAAATGGAGCCGTTCAAGTCAGCCAATTCTCCTACGACCCAAATCTGTATGCTAGCTCACTTGACAGCTACAAACATTCCGACGAGTTGGAAAAGTGGGGCCTTAAAGATGGTAAGAAGGGCGGAATCGTATTTCCCACAAGTACAGGCAAAATCGTGCCGAAGGGCCCTAAGACCTTCAATAGCAACAACAATAGAAGCAGCCTGAATAACTCCAGAAACTATAACGATAGAGACTTCAGTAACAATAATAAGGGCAGCTACAACAATAATTCCAACTACAACAACAATAGTAATAGTTACAATAATAGGAATAGTAACAGCAACTCCAACAGAAACTACAGCAGTAACAATAAGGATTACAACAAAAACTATAATAATGGCAACGTGAATGTGGTGGACTTTAGCCAGTACAGGTCCAACGCATACAACAATGGAAGTAATAACTTCAAGGGAAGTGGCGGCATCCACAAACCAACCAGATCTGCCGTTCTTCCTCCAATGAAGAAAGCAAAGAGCAGAAGTAATAGTCCAGGAACTGGTGGAAAGGTAACCAAACCTTCGAGATCCGGTCTCATCCAGAGTCAAAGCAACCGTGCAAAGGGAAAGGGTAAGAATATGCTTCAGTATTAACAAGCGATAATTCAGATTGTTTTATGGAACATAGTACATATCATAATTCCATTAGAAGGATCGATATCTTTTGCACAGCATCTCCACAACCATACCCTATTGCAGGTATAGAGCTAATGGGTACATTCTATAGACTTTTTGCAAGCATAAAGACATAGACATATGTAATAACAAAATAACTTCAAAGCATACCGAGCAGACCGTAAGTTTGAGGCTTGTCTGGAGTAACTACTCAAGTGTTCAACGTTGTAAGTCTAACGGTATCTGAGTTGAGCCATTAAAGTACTTAAACCTTAATTTTCAAATAATGTATAGGACTCCTAACCGAACCTATTCTTTTGTTAAAAGGTGACCACTCTTCACTGGTATTAGCTAATATTACCCATCTACTCAGGACCACAACGGATAGAAAAACATTACAACACCAAAGCCACGTATTTCATACAAATTAGACATTGACATATAACTCAAGTAAACCATACAATTTATAGTTCTAGATGTACACTCGCCTAAAATAAAACTACTAAAAAGCGTGCTATATTAAAGTATCACAGCAACATTATCACCCCAGCACCAGTTAGCAACTTGCTTCCTCCCATGACCGTGTTTTCGTATCTTCTCTTAGAAATAGCCTTCTCCGTCGCCCAACCAAGCATATTTCCTCTTCGCAACCATTTTCCGTTTTCATCACTTAGCCCCTTTCGGGCCGAATTATCTTTTCCATCTAAGCTTACGGCTCTTAACCCGTCGGTTTTCGCATCACACGGGGAGACCCAATACGACTTTCTTCAACCTGCCACATCAGCTACCAGCAACAGCAAGTTTCCTTTGAATTTTGGGCAAAACAGTTCCAAGGGCCCGTTATATGACCCTTTTCTCTCTCCAACTCTACTCCCAGCACATCTGGCCCAACCCATCGCCCTCTCCCCAACTTATCTTTTCCATCTACTCGGATATCGCTCCCTTCTCGGACCTCCACGAAATTAACTTCCGCACAGAAACGTCAAAATGTCGCAATTCCGAGCAACCGGGTTTGGTCAGTCGTAATTTGCCATACTATGAAGAGGGTTTCCATTGTTGTAGATTTGTAATTATATATGGTGCTCTTTTGCTTGGTTGATCTGGAAACTAAAGATACTGCCAGTGGGATCGGGCACCGTTTTAGAATTGAAACTATAGTTGTTTTCTGTGACAGAACAAGATACCTTTCTTGTTTGTTTTCCTCGAGATTAGCCTTTTCTGCTTTTAGTTGATCGGGTTTTCTCCATTGATTCATAGTCATAGAAAACACCCAGCAAGTTCAATAAACAGACCCACAATGGATTCGGATCCGTGGCTAGAGCTATGGTACAACTTTCACTACCCTAAGGGAAAATCTAAACCCTACAAGAAACTCCGACAAGAAACAACATCTAAATATAGCTATATCACTACAGTTATACTAATAGCATTCGTGCTCTGCATTCCTCTCCATCGAAGCCTTGTCAAGAAAGGCTACAAATTCACCAACAACTTACAGGTCTTAAGATCGCTAAATCGGAAATTGAACAAATACATTTACCCCAGCGATGAGTTGGACAATACTCATCGTCCAATATTCAAGAAGACCATGTCACATATTGCATCTCGAGTCAAACGACTAATCTTCAAATTGTCGTACCATGCAACAACTATCTTCATATTGTTGTTTTGGGGAACAGTATTGTCAACGTTGTCACTTGTAGACTTGTACCACGGAGATTTAATCTTCTTGGCAGCGAGATTAGGACGTGTTGCATCTGTCTGTTTGCCAACGATCTTGTTCTTGAGTCTCAGGCCGTCTCCATTGCCCAATACCTTATACTTGACACTTATTCCAATACACAAATGGTTGTCAAGGATAATAATAATACAAAGTATTCTTCATGTCGTCCTTTATTGTGGATATTTCCAAGTTCAAGGAAATTGGCCCAAAGCAATCAAACCTGAAAACATATATGGATGGGTAGCCCTTACGGGGTTTATCGTCATGATGATTACTTCAGTACTGAAGATGAGAAGTTATTGCTATAGGCTTTTCTACATAAACCATTATTTCTGGTCATGGGTTATTGTGATATGTCTTCAGTTTCATGTTAGACCTGTCAAATTCACTTATTACACTGCCGCTAACGTCCTAATATTGACCGGACAAATCATATACAGAGTAAGGCTCACGATGCTTTCGAGAACACTCAACGATATCAAAGTAATTGATGTTTCGCCTAACATATCTTTGGTGGAGTTCCCTAACTATTTGATTTCCAACCCTGCCAGAAAACCAGCGGCTCATATCAGGCTCACCAATTACCATCCCAACGTCATAGTCAGAGCATTTAAGCAATTGATCCCGAACTACCATCCGTATACCTTAGTATCATTGCCACAGGATAATTACCAAAAGCTTATCATCAGAAAAAGTAACTTCGAATTGGTCAACAATCGTAAATATCTCATGTATGGCAGTTTTGATCCACACTTGTTATTCATAGGATCCAAGCCATCAACATCTCCAAAGTTCTCAATTTCCAAGCTTTCAATCAATGCAAAGAGAGTGTTGATTGTAATTGGTGGATCTGCTATATCATTTGCTTTGCCTATTTTGAGAGTCATGAACTATCACGGAGTACCAGTCAAGATCATTTGGGTTTTGAAGGACTTCAGAGACGTGGCGGTTTTAAAATACTTCGATGGCTTTATTCACGGGAGTGATTTCGAGATCTTTGTCACGGGAAGTGAAGAGATTAAAGAAGAAAGGGAAAGGAGATTGAGGAATAGCAAAAGTTATGGCTCTATCTTGAGCAGAAAGAGTAACCTCACCACCTCAACAAGATTATCTTCGAACTTCGACTTGGAAAGTAATGAACAATCATCATTATTAGCGAAGAATGAAGAAGATGGAGAGTATGAATTTACGAGTTTGGTTCAAGAAAACCAAATTGAAAATGTCGAGGTCTCAATGGATAATGAAGAAGATGAGAGTGAAGACGACGGCGGCTGTGCTGTCGAAGAATGCTCTCGTAGAAGCTCATCACAGTTATTTGACGTTGATCTGGAAGATGATGAAGACCATCTTGAGTTAGGGACTGACCGCAATGAGTTTAGAGTAGAACAGTTCTTGTCTCCTGGCAATGCTACTTCGCCAATGCCATCGCCTAGCCATTCCCGTAAGTCGAGTATAAACGAGCCATTTATACCAGTTTACAATCAAAGTTGTTCTGAGCAAGCGAAGACCACCGTCAAGCAATTCAGAGATACCATAAAGAGCTTGAATATTGAAAATAAGATATACAAAGGAAGACCAAAGTTGAACTACAAGTATTATAACTGGTGTATAAACGAAGGGTTTACTCAATGTTCTGGTCCAGTAGAAGATGACAATCACAATTTGGTTTGTTGCAAGGACTTGCCCAAAAACAAAATCCGTCAAGAGGATATCAATGCAGAGAAGATATGGGTCCTTTCGGCTGGTCCCAAGCCATTGGTAGATAATGTGAAGTTGTGGGCCAATGAGTATGGTTTGAAGTTCCACGAGGAGGCATTCTACGCCTGATGGGATGACATCTACTATTGTATAGAGAATGATGGAATACGAGAATAAAACATATTTATTATTAACGTGAATATATGACATGCATTTGAATCCATGAATATTAACATGATATAATGAAAGCTGTAATATAACAGTCGTATGAATTAGTAACCTTATTCAATTTCTTGTTTTACCATTCATGTATATGAAAGTACATCGAGTAATTAAAACATGGAATATAAATTGGTGATAACTTCTGAAAGTGTAAAACTCAACTACAAAACCGTTCTATCGTCAACCTTTATATGTATTTACCATTACTTCTTGGGCACCTGGCCGTAGAACTCCTCTTCCAAATACAGATTTCGCTTGATCTCGTCTTCTATGGCGACTTGTTTGCTGATTTTCATCTTGGCGATATCGGTAGTGAATATGATACCGACGATGTTCCAGCACATGAACCAGGCAAACTTATACGGTCTTTTGAAGAACCCTCTATTGACTCCATGGTTATACTTGTAGTTTATGTAATATCCAGACACAAGAGCCACCAACGTTCCTTGGATCATTCCGGTGAGCCCGGCTTGCCACAATTGCTTGTTGAGCCTGTTGAGACGTTCCTGCTTCTCTGGAGTGATCTCACGCATGCTGTATGCTTGTCTATAGGAACCGTTAAAACCGTGTTTTGATACTGATCGGTATTGTGGAGTGATTTCAGATACTATGAGCGGGGCAATGTTGGGGTAAGACTATGACACTCTGAGACAACCAATAGCAGACTCAGCTCAACATGAAACACTCTCTTCCATGTAGAAATATAACTCCTACGAAATATGTATTAAAGAACAAATACTACAAAAACCCGCAACGGTCTAATAGTCCTATGTTCTGTCACCACGAATAGATCCGTAATTGCTCTTCGCTTAGCCTACTACGGACTTTGGTCACATTGTCGAATTCCCGTTTGGTCGACTGCGAGGAGCGGAAATCGGAGTAGTGAATTGTGGAGAAGACGAGAGGACCAGGGTTCTTGGGGTGAGGGTTGGTTGGCGGAAGGGAGTGGGATAGGAAGAAGTTCGTCTCGGGTGGTTGTGGAGGAGATTTGGTGAGATTGGATGATGGTTCTACGGTTTCTAGATGATTCGGGTATGGTGATTTGTAGTAAGGGACATACCCGTAGTGGCATAAGGGAAGGTGTTCTTAACTATGGCGGAACCGGCTATTAGTTACTTTCCATGGAGACCCGTGAAAATTGAGTTGCAATTTTGATATTTCCTTCTCTGATCCTTCTAGGTAGTGACTCTGTGGGTTATTCTATAATTCAGCCCTTTTTAACCTGTTTTCAATCACCATTTATGCTTCCGCTTAACTATGGAACCCTTCCTGATGTCGCAAAATCAATCGTACCATTTGCACCCAATATTCTGTCTCCCTTGTGTACTGAATCAAAGAACAAATACTATCAATTTGTTCATCTACAGCATCCTACTCTTTATATAATCCTCACTATCCTCTTCCCCTTCTCCATCTTTGTCTGCTCCACCTCTTTGTCACTACACTTCTCTCCTTCCACAAAAACCACTATTCCCTATACTACATTCCATCTCACGTGACTCCACTCACCCAATATCAAAAATCCCGTTTTCATAATTCATTTTATCCCATTCTTCACGTCTTCATTACACCGTTCACATACGCACCACGCCATGAAGACGTTATTGAAGGTCATAGGACCTTCCTGTAACCTTCTACACACCAACAGAATAGTTTTCTCATCTCGTTCGTTTTCGGTTCTTCCAAAACTTAAGCCATTACAATACACTCGCTCCTTGAAGGATTCTTTAAATGTCACCTCTAAGAGAACCGTGAAGACGTCTACCGTCGACTGGAAACCTATAATTTCCACCAAAGGTAACTTGACAATGCTTGAACACCAGGCCAAAATGCCTTATCTAAGAAAATTCTTCTTAGGGCTCATGATAGCCATGCCTGTGGTCAGTTTTATCCTCGGATGTTGGCAAGTGAAGAGATTGCAATGGAAGACAGAAATGATCTCAAGGTGTGAAAACGCCCTTGCGCAGCCACCAATTGAGGAAATTCCAGCGGAGCTTGATCCTAGTGTTATTGGAGAATTTGAATATAGAAGATTCAAGTGTAAAGGTCATTTCGATTACTCACAAGAGATTTTCTTAGGACCAAGAATCAGAGATGGCCAATTGGGATACTTAGTTATCACACCATTTGTAAGAGCTTCAGGAGGAAAACCCATTTTGATAGAAAGAGGTTGGATCCATAAGGATAAGGTTGTTCCAGAGACTCGTAAACATGGTTATTTATCGCATTTGGCTTTCCCTCAAGGTGAAATTGAAATAGAGGCCCTTTTCAGAGTTATGCCTATTAAATCTGTCTTACAATTTGACCATGACGATGGCTCTAGACTCTTCAACGTTCATGATATACCAGTCATGGCCGAACAGTCAGGTTCGTTGCCTATATACTGCCAGATGATCTACGATCTCAGTGATCATGTAGAATGGAGACATCCTGATGATGAATCTGTAAAGGGTGGTAAGAAGTCATCTTCGTGGAAGAATTTTATTTTTGCTAGTAAGAATGGGAAGGAAGAAGAAGATGATGCTCACTTCATCTCTCACCAAAGAGAATCGGAGCACGATTCTACATTAGAATACCAAGACTTCGAGTTCGTCAAAGAAGGTGTGCCACTTGCTCCTACACCAAAGTTGAAATTCAGCAACAACCATTTACAATATCTAGTGACGTGGTTTGGACTCTCTATCGCCAGTGCTGGTCTCTTGATCTACATTTTCTTGAAGAAGGGTAAATTCCTGAGTGCCGAGAAAGTAATTGCTGAGAAGAGAAGGAGTATGAAGAAGGACTTCCTATAATCTGAGAACTGGAGCAAGCTTTGGCATTATCGCTATGGCAGCATTTAGATGAAGACATGACATGTACATACACACATTACAGTAATTAGGACATATTCAAAGAATTGTAAATATAAGACAAATACAAAATATGCCCGACTAAGCACCTCGGATGATGAAATATTTCATGCTTACCATTTTATTCATTAGTTTATTAATTGTATATGTACAGACGACTACTAATTTCCCAATGTGCTCAAGAGTCCGAACAACACAACTACGAGAGACAAGTCGCCCAACAACACAGCAAGCAACTCGTAGTAACCAAGTACACGCACAGCAATCACCCTAAGTTGGGCCAATTGAGGTAACAACATTGCACCCATGTCCATGATCTTCACAATAAAGTTATTGCTGGTGGCAGTTGTGAAGAAACCTTCCTTGGTTCCAAGGAAGTAGTAGCTGGCCAAAATGACGACCTCAATTGTGGAGAAGTATACGAAAAAGCTCTGGGCTGGAGTTTGGTGAGCCAAACCACGAATGTATGAGTGGGACGAAGACTGGAAGGACGAATCTTCCACGTTAATGAAATGATAGAAGAAGTTGGCCAAAAGTGACAAGTATCTTACGATCAAAAAACGGGATTTCCAAGCTTTATGCTGGTATGTGTTGTACGCTGACAACTGTTGCTGATACTGAATTTCCTCTGGATTAGCTCCAAAAGGATTTGGCTGATCTCCCGCCTCGCCTCCAGCTCCTCCTTGCTGGCCAAGCATCTTCATCATCTGAGCAAATGGGTCTTCTACCTCTGCACCAGGAGCTCCAGCTCCACCCATGCCTGGGAATGCACCACCAGGGGCCTGACCTGCGAAGATTTTCTTGAACATCTCGTCAATGTCTTCGTTAGAGTTTACAACCGAATCCTTGGAGTCATTTATGTGTGAATTGGCGGCAAGAATGGTCGAGATATCTTGGTGGTCTGGATCCGAATCATGGTGAATAGTTTGGATCGGACTCTTAGTTGGTTTTGAGGTATTCTTTGCAATTGGCGACTCTGAAGAAGTAGTCGTTGCGGATGGCGTCTCCGGCCTTGAAAGAGGGGTGTTTTCATCGTCCAATACCGATTTTACAGGGGTAACTTCCTTAACGGAAGAGCCTTGGGTGAGAATCGTATTCAATCTGTTGGTGGCATTGCCTTGCTTCATTTTGGCGGCTCTTCTCTCGCGCAAAATGCGCTTTCTCTCCTCGGCGGAGACGGAAGGCAGGTCGGACATTTTCTCGAGCTCTTGGGTGACTATACAAGGATGGTAATATCAAAAGGCTAGCCAGCTCTAAAGAACAGCCAGAAGAAGAGAGTTGAAGAAGTTGAAGAAATCAGAAAATGCCGTTTTCGATATTCGAAGGTCGTTGTGTGTGCAGGAGTCAGTCTGGTGAGGTAATGTATCACGGTAGCGCCGTAGAGTAAGTAAGGTAGGTGAGTTATTGAGGTAACAGTAAGTAGAGTGCGGTATGGTGAGGGTCTAGAGTATAGTGTGTATTGCTTTGCAGTGTGTGGAATAGTCTATTTGATTCTGTTGTTGCGGTGTTGTAATTTTTTGCAGTTGGAGTGAGGAGATTATATATGGTAGAGAATAGTAGGATAGTTTAATGTGCATTGAATAGTGGCACCTGTTAACTAGTGAGTAGTAGTATTAGTATTAGTATTAGTATTAGTATTAGTATTAGTATTAGTATTAGTATTAGTATTAGTATTAGTATTAGTATTAGTATTAGTATTAGTA